>JASMMZ010000012.1:234216-422956 GCA_038502455.1 Anisogramma anomala | reverse complement strand
CCCCAACGACAGAACAATGTCGACCAAGTTGAGCATCTGAGCGGACTTGGGCCTGTCATCCCATCTTTGTCGCACTGGTTAGGAGCCATGGATAACCTCGACCTCCTTCGTCCGAACCTAGAGCGTCTCCCTGTCGCCGTGGCCTTGCCTGCAATGTTCCAATCAGAGCCCGGCACTCTCCGCCTCCTCCCGCGCCAACATCGGGCGTGGCCCTCTTTGTGTCTCTCGACCCGGCCGCAGGGGTTGTATACGCACCGCTGCTCTTGCACTCGCATTCGTGCGAGCGAGCTTGGAGTTGATGCCCTGCTGTCGATCACAGAGAACCGGTATGACCCGCTAACTTAAAATCATAGTCACCCCACTCCCGGAGTATCGCCGTACTGGTCATGTCCTTGTACGTCCTTGATAGATTGGAAGGGCCACGGTGGATGCCGCATCTCTGCCTCTGTCCACGACATGCAACGATGCCAAGCCCTCCTTCAAAGCCCCTGGAGCACATCACGAAGCATACCTCCAGTACCACACCCCCTCGCCCTAATGTCTGGCGATCTCAGTAGTACTGGAAGAGCAGACGGAAGACGGCCCTCTCCAATGCTTGCTACGAGAGCCAGGCGGCCAGGCCCTAAGTCCTAGTGTCCACCGAACAGGTCATCACATTCGGCCTGTATGTTGTCAGTCTGTCGGCAATCTCTTGAATCAAGGGTGGAGGGTTCCCGCCTGTGTTTCGAGATAATATAGGTCAACTGCCTCTGGACCTCGATGAGGTCTCCGTCGTCCACAGGGGCTGCCACTGCCCACCACTCCATCATCTTCCTGGTCCCGCAGCCCACACACACCTCGGATCTCTGGGTTAGTTTCGCGCCCCCGGCTACTTGGTGCAGTGGACCCCCTGTCTGATAAGTGATGGCCCATCCATGTACAGTATCTACTATGTACATGTGGCCCACCATGGATGGGGCTAGCAACCGTTGTGGTTGGAGTGGAGGACTACGCACTCGCTTCAACTTCCAATATGTACAGTGTATATCACTACGTAGAGGGAACCTCATCGACTTCTTCATGGACTGCTAGACCACACCTTCAGTCCATACTTCTCTGCCGCACGGTCTTGCATCTCCCAGCTCAACGTTGGTCTCCTGTGGCAACTCTTCTTCAATATACTGTCCTGTTTATCCAGTGCAGTCAATATCTACCATCTTACCACAAGATCCTCTCGCCCTTCATCTTCACCAAGTCGACATTGCCTCTTGCGATCCTGCTACCTGTTTGAGAAGCCTGTGCAACTTCTATTTCTCCCCATCACGCGGCATCTCTTTACATCCTACCCTTCGCCAAGATGACGGTCCCACTACCTACACCGTCGAACCCAAAGCCCGATGCGGCTGCCGTGCGCAAGCGAAGGAGACGTGCGCCGGCGGGCGGGGCTGCTGATGACTGCTTCACATGCTCAAAGCGGGGCGTGAAGTGTGACCGCAGAAGGCCATACTGCTCCCAGTGTTTGGAAATCGGAAACGAGTGCTCCGGGTACAAGACCCAGTTGACGTGGGGCGTGGGCGTCGCCAGCCGTGGAAAGCTTCGCGGGCTCTCGCTGCCGATCGCCAAGTCGCCGCCAGTCAACCCAGTTGCAAAGAAGGCCTCGCTCAGAGCTCGCGCAAACTCCAGCATGGTTGGCAGCCATGGCCACACGAGCGCGGCAAACGCAGGGCATTGGAACGAGCAGGGGTCGCTGTCGCCCCAGAGTGTCCGGAGTGATCTTGATGGGCCGCACGATCATCACCACTATGCCAGCTCTATGCCTCCAACACCCTGCCATGCCTACGATTTCTCCAGTGTTTCGCACGCTGAGCCAACGCAACCACTAGCAGCAATGCCTGGCCACTGGCCCCATGTGCCCTATTCAACCAGCCTGCCCCACGATGGACCGCGGTACCCGAAACTGGGCCCCATTCTCATCCACGGACTGCCTGAGCCGCTCTCGGCATCCATCGACTCACTGAGTGACACGGACTACATGTCACCCATGAGCAGCGCCTTCTCGCGGGACGACCTTCCCTTCGTCAGCAGCCCCTCGCACATCTACGCGGAAAGCTACCACAGCGGCCACTCGCCCGTGCCGCAGAGCCCGGCGTCGTCCATCATGATGGACCACGGGCATGGCCGGGCGCCTACGTCCTGTCCCGGCCTGGTCTACGCTCCATCCGAACCCAGTTCAAGCATACCCTCGCACATGGATGCTTTCGAGGCTCATCTGAGCACCCGTCTGATGGAATACGAACCTCTTGGTGAGATTTTGTATTACTGTTTACCTGTCGATACGTCTGCGAGGCTTGTCGGGACTAATATGTCCTCCCCTCTCACCAGCAACGCCTGGTCTGGATGCCTAGAGCAGCAGTACGCATTCTGATAGGCACTTTTGGGGGCACTCGCCGGAGGAGGACAGAAAGCCCCATAACCTCCCGTGGCCAACGGTGGTGGAGCAGCCGGTGCTCCCAGTGAGCCAGGCGCTCATCGCGAAAATCCCATTCTTCATGGACTATTATGAGCACATCATGTGCCCCGGCATGGTGTTCATCGATGGGCCGAGCAACCCCTATCGCCATCACATCATTGCGCTTGCCGCAACCAGCCGCAGTCTCCAGCACGCCATCTGCGCCCTGGCCGCATGCAACCTGCGCATGAAGCGGACGCTGAGCCTGAACCCTGCCCAGGATGAGATGGGACCGCACGCATTGCCTCGGCCCGCAGACTTGCAGTCGGACGACAGGACGATGGCGGAGGAGTACCAGCACCGCGCCCTGGCCGTCCACCTTCTCAACGAGCAGCTCAACGACCCTGACAAATCGCGAGGCGACGCAGTCTTGGCTACGATCCTGCTGCTGTGCCACTACCGCATGGCCGAGTCTGGCATTGCCAAGTTCCACACGCAGTTCGCAGGCGTGAAGAAGATCCTCGGCATGCGACGGTCGTCTCCATTCCCGCCGTCCAGGGACTCGGCATGGATGGAGGCTCTCTTCACCTACCTGGACGCCATCTCCGCCAGCATCAACGACCGCGAGGCGCAGCTGAACACCTCCTTCTACGGCGTGATGCCAGATGCCCAGCTTCTGCCCCCTGGTGTAGAGAACCTGGTCGGCTGCGACCGCGAACTCTTTACGACCATCATCAAATTGGGCAGACTCAATCTCCTGTCCCAGCACCGATCGGTGCAAGCCATCCTCAGCCCCCACACCCCTCACGACCTGCCCTCGCGCTCCCAGTCACCCCCCGGGCCGCCCGTCGGCCACGTCTACCCGCACCCGCACCAGCACCAGCACCACCACCACCACATGGGCACCGACCTCTTCGGCAAGCCCCAGCCCCGCTACGACGGCCCCCACAGCTTCGGCGGGCCGCTCGAAGAAGCCCCGCTGCTCTCGCGCCCCCCCACCAGCACCACCACCAGCACCACCACCTCGCCGCCGCCACCGCCGTCTTCCGCCCACGACGACCACCGCTCGACCTTCTGGCGCGAGTGGAAGGACGCGCGCGCCGCTCTGCAGTCGTGGGAGTTCGACGCGGCGCGCGTGCTGGCGGCGCTGCCGGCGGCGGCGACGCCCGCGCAGCTGCGCGACCTGCGCGCGCTGTCCGAGGCGTTCCGCCACGCGGCGTTGCTGTACACGGAGCGGCTGGCGCGCCCGCACGCGGGCGCGGGCGACGTCAGCGTGCGCAACCTGGTCAGCCAGGTGGTGTACTACGCGACGACGAGCCTCGCGAGCGGCACCGCGGCCAAGTTCCTGCTGTGGCCGCTGTTCGTGGCCGGCGCCGAGTGCGCCAGCGCGGTGCAGCAGGGCATGGTGCGCGCGGCGATGCGCGCGCTCGCCGCGCGCTCGGGCTACATGAACAACCTGACGGCGCTGGACGTGCTGGAGCGCCTCTGGGCGGGCGAGGGCCACGACGGGCTGCTGCTGCAGCTGCAGGAGGGCCGGCTGGGCAGCGTGGTGCGGCGCGCGCCATTTGGCTGGACGCGGTGCATGGGGGGCGGCCCCGGGCTGGATGTGGAGTGGATCATGTTCTAATGGGCGCTCTCTCTGTCGGCGTGGTGTGGCGAAGGAATGTGGCACGACACGTAGGGTGAAAAGGAAGGGGCCCTGTTGTGATGGTTCCGAGGACTTGGGGTTTTTACGACAATGACATGACGGCTTGGGCTTGCTTAGGGGTGGGATGTGACCAATGGCTTCGATGGCTGTTAGGGAATGTATGATTACTACGGGGGGTGGATGGTTTTACGGTTTTGTGTGCATTGTGGAATGGTGGATGGATGTGTTGTAAAAAGCATTCTTCTATCTTTTGTCTATAAATTGTACTGTACATGTTGGAATGTCAATTATTTGGACTATTGACTGCAATGCAATGCAGTTGGCTATTGCTGATTGCAATGCAATACAGTTGACTATTGTTAACTGTATCAGTCACATTCTATGCTAATAATATGACTCCGACTTTCGTCACTTGTACCGCAAGTAAATTAAATTATTTGTGAAATAAGTCACATATTAACCAATATGTTATGTATCAACTAATAAGTTATATAAAGGGTGATCTTTATTTTGATTTATAAATGTAAATATCTAGGTCATTTATTAGTAATAGCTTAACTATCTCTTTTTAATGTACTCGGTTTTAAACTTTACATTTAAACTCTTTTTCATTCTTGATAACAAAATAAAAAGACTAACCTACCTTACAAATCAAGTTTTATCTACACAAATTAATATTTAATGAAGCTATAAATTAATCAGTTAAGAGAAAAAATCAACCTTTAAAAATGAACGAAAGGAGAATTTTTGGAACTGTTAAGGGTTTCCCCGCTGTTAAAATCGATAACAGTTTTTAAAGAGATTTTGAAAACTCTTAGGGGTTTTATAGCCTTGAGGATCGACAATAATTTTTAATTTACAAAAAATCGCATTGGTTATAAATCCTTCAACGTATAATATCAACAGAAAAACAATAAAATAAATAATTAAAGAAAACAGCTAAAAACAAACGAAAAACGGGCTATCGAAAAATATGGGATCTTTTTATTAAGCTTTTCTTTTTCGATACATAAAAACCTTATCTTTAGACAAATAAAAACCTTTCTTATTTTTTCAACAAACGAACTCTTTTCTACTTTTTTAATAAACAAAAAAAACTCTTTTGCTTTTTCGATAAATAATCACTTTATATTCCTTTAATAAACAACCGCTTTATTTTCTTTCAATACATAACTATATTATAAAAGCTAATACATTAACAACGTCTTCTGAAATTGACTGATAACGAACATATAGGGAATTGGAAATTAAAGTACAGATTAAAGCTTGTACCAAGAATATAGGGAGTTTTTTGAAATAACTATTCAACTACGATTGTGAATTGCTAAAGTTATGTTAGAATGTAAAAAAAACCACATAATAAATTATGTTATACGATTTTTTCATAAATTGGGCAATGTGATAAAAAAATGAGTTTTCAAAGCATTCAAAAACTTTTTCAAGGACTGAACTAAATGAATATTGAAAATATCACACAAGCTGTCGAAAAACAAATTGAAAAGAATTCTTCAAAATCGAAAAATCCATGTTTCTACCGCTAATATCTAAACCACTACCGCTTGAATTTTCTATATATGTGTACAGGATTACAATGATAGTGTTGATAGGACTTTAGATATTATAACGTTTTTGAATAGAATTGTGGTTAAAATAATAGTAGTATTGCAAAGGTTAGGTGATAGATTGTTGTTTTCTCTCAGTTTGACAGATTGTTAGTCGATCTACACACAACTTTGTATAGTTCAATGTTAAGCTTGTGTCTAATATTAAATTAGGCTATTAGTAGAGCTTTAAACGTTGCAACGTTATCGATTCGATTGGTTGAAGTAACAGTGGTATTGCGTAGTCAAATGGTGGATGTATTGTTTTAGATTTGGCAGACTGCTAGCTGGTCTATGCAGTAATTTGTATAGTCAATTGCTTGGCCCATTCTCTAGTATGAAGTGGGTACTTATTATATTTACTTTACAGCTAATGCAGTAGGCTCATACAAAATAATACACATAACTTGCAATTAGTATAATTTACTTTATTATAAGTAAAGTAAACCTATTACACTATAAATACTACTATTTCAATACTGACCGCTTTTTAGTTTGTACTCGTATGCCAATGTGATTAACCAACCCTTTCGCGGTAAGCGCTAAACTGAGACCTCGTTAATTAACCGGACCCCTATTAATTTTAATTAACCTTTATATTGAATTACACCTATTTACACTTCAATTAACTCGAAATACCATTAGTTGCCCTATAAATTTGAAGTCCGACTTTATCGACTGTCACAAAAAGTTTTTCCACTATAGATTTTTTTTAAACCTTTATTTTAGCCGTGCTAATTAAACAAGTTGCTATTGTTAGTCCCCTGCCAGTCTTTCAGTTCACTAGCATATCCTTAATCGCTGCCTCATGATTTAGGCTTATTGGGCAGCCTATTAACGTAGCCATTGATACGTATAGTTAGTTTGTTACTATCCACAAACCTTTCCTAGATTTTATTTGGTAACGCCTTCGTTATAATATTAATAAGATTATCTTTTCCGTTAATTTATCGGAACTTTTTAATATCTTTCCCTTTATAGGTTTCGCGAAATGCCATTACTATTATGGACTCAAGCCATTAACTATTGAGTCTATAAATTACGTGACTATGTACGTAACGGGGTATGCAGTTCCCGGCCAGAGCCCGGTCTAGATGCGGTCCGCATATGGCATGTACGAGGGCATGTAATAGGCTAGGTACTGACTATTCCTATAAGTCCTACACGAAAAACTACTGTAGCCTTATCTAGTTTTCCACCTGTACCTTGGTAGTAAACTCTATTTGATACCTACTTAACTTACTATCGTAAGTTAAACTATAATATACTTTTAAGGTTTTTTTATTTTTCTGAAGGAATATTACTTATAATAGATGAATCGATGGCAAATATCAATAACTTTGCATTATAGTTTAACGTTATCGTGGAAAATAGGCTGTTAACAAATACTTAATTATAATGATCACACTAAATACCCGTGAGTATATAGAAGGTGTCAGAGGGTTTATATTATCAAGAAGGTAGCAGAGGTGCTGAGTTAACAATATTGCAACCGTGCAAGTAATGATCAAAAGCCATAAGGCTATTCAGAATATACTGAGACTGAATACTTAGATTTACAACTGAAGAGCTATGAAGGAAATACTATCTATGTGGTGCTGATCGTGTCCTTATATATCTGTGCCTTCATACTGTCTTCAGTACTGGATCCCTTGGATCAGTGCTGAACCCGCTGATCCTGGATCACTTGGATCAGTACTAATCCCACTGATCCTAATCAGGTGATTGGCTTGGTCATTTCCGCTAATAAAGGAGAGGTGTTCCCCACTTGATGTGTTGAACTTCAGGCTCTAAGTAACTCAAGTGCACACTGGCTTGCTTCCTGACTCGCCATCATACTTAAGTCGTAACACCAATCTTCCACTTTTTTATAAATATACCTCTTACTTTTACGGGACCGACTTAAACCGATATATCTCGCTTATAAGATACTATAAACCATATCGCGGTTACTGTAAAATGAATGTAATAACCTAATTAATCGACTTCCGCTTTCGACCTTATATCTAACTTCACTTAGGTCGTAATTAAAACTTAATAACTTAAAGCCGACTTAACGACGATTTGAGTTAATATTTTAACGTTTAAAAGTAGTCGAAAAATATATAACTAACCGTAATTCGACGGATTTACCTCTACGTAAGCAGCGATGCACCAAACGATCTAGTTTATATTATATACAGATAAAATATAAATCAGAAAAGGACAATATTTGTTTCTTTACATATAGGGTTATTATACACCAACGGTAAAACAAGGTATTACGATATATTACAAAGCCGGTAGATATGAAGGTATATACAATATAAATAAGTTCGTCAACTATATTAAGGATACGTTTAGCAACCCTTATCGCGCGGATAAAGCTTTGGTTGAATTAGAAGGATTATTCATAAACGATAAAAACTTATAAACTCCGTTTGCTATTAGGTTCGAAATATTACTAGCTTAAGCGGGCGGATTAAACTGGATTTCGGCCGTAAAGTGTAATTACCTACGCTTTTATATATCCCTACATATTCGCGAAAAATCCATTACAGCAACCATTGACCGTAACGACTATATCACGGCTTGAGTAAAATACTACGAACTCGCCGACGAGTTAAAGTCTTGAAACCTAAAACGACTTTTTAGTCAACAATTATCGGAATCTATATAGGTATAACGGCCTAATATAAATATAGTTTTAACGGAAATCCAAACCTTTAAGGTATTATTGTTAAAAAGGCTCGATAATAACGACTAATTATCTTAACAAACCCGTTCGGTATACTTTTAGAACTAAAAATATAAAGCAACATATACAACGGCAAAAAAAAGCCGGGTTAGGTAAGTTATAAGACGTTACCTACGTTATAATTTAACGGAGCACTATTAACGTAGTTACGGATTTCATCCAGCGTTATCTTTGATGTAAGTATATACGGTTTAAGTTGAAAAAGTAGATAAATGTTTCCTACTAACGGCGACAGAAGCCTAACTTTTAAACACAGTTTCGTTTAAAACGCATATAATATTAACGACTAATTATAAGATCGAGTAGAATTTAATTTGATTCAATTAAAACATATATAACTGAAAATCTATTCTTTATCCTTGTATTTTTTATAATACTTACTTTTTAAATATTTCAGTTAACTTTAACTGTCATTTTCATTATATTGTAAACAAGATTTTAATATAACAGTTAAAAATAAAGAAACTTCGGTTATTACATTTTCGAAATCTAGGTACGATATTAAGGCTACAGCGAAATATGCGTATTACTTAAATAGCTAAGTTTCGTATTCATATTAATAAATAGTCGAATTCGATATTAAAATATATTACGCCCGAAATAACGCGATATTTAATTTTTTAGAATACCTTAGATACAATATTACATAATTATATTAAGCGTTAATGATTATCTTTTCATAATTTATAATGAAACATGATTGATTATCGATATAATCATAACATACCTTAAATTAGGAGATATATAGGGTGTTATAAGATCTGTTTTTATTAATTTAATAACACTGTTTTAACTAAAAGTATAATGTAAAGAAAATAAGTTATAATTATCTTTCGTTACAAGCCTTCGTAAAAACAAACTCCAATCTTGTAATCCACGACGCCGGTTACCGTAAAAGAAAAAAAGAATTAAATACATTTTTTTACCCGAATTAATAAAGTTCCGCGACCTATTCGATAAGAAAAAGATAACATCCATACCCCTATACAGGATAAAACTCTACTACCACATTTATATCAAACCAAACGAGGATAGTTCTCTACTAGAAAAACCATAAGAACTATTATATTCAATGCTATAAGATCAATTTCTCGAACTTAAACGTTAAGTTACGGAATTAATAAATAAAGGTAAATTCTGCGTAAGTTTTTCATCGGCCAAAAAGTTAGTATTACTACGTTTTAAACCTGAAGGAGGATGGTATTTCAATATTAATCATCGGATATTAAATAAAATTACCGAATAGAACCGTTTTCCCATGTTTTTCATTAAGAAAACCCTACGCATATTATCGAAATCGACGTAACTTACGAAGTTAAATATTGTAATGACCTTTTACTGTATCCGAATTTTATCAAAATAGGAAAAGTTAACGGTTTTTTGTATATATTTCGGATTATTGAAGCAGTTAATTACCCTTTTTAGGTTGGCGGACGCGCCAGCGACGTTTTAACGCTATATTAATTACATAATAGCGAATGGTTTAAATAATTCTATAAATTAATTGAATAACCTTCTAGTTTATTCTTTTATTATCAAGTAAGATTACAAAATGAAAATTCGCGTAGTTTTGAGACTCCTACGAAATATTAGGTTGAACCCAAATTTAAAAAAGCATAATTTTATAATTGAAAAAGTAAAATACCTTGGTTTCATTGTAATAGTTAATGTAAATATCTGGGCCGACCCCGGGAAATCCAGGTAATATTCAAATAAAAATCTTTATTTACTATTTGAAAAGTTCGAAGTTTTTTAGGATTTGCCAACTTTTATAGGAACTTTATAAGGATTTTTCAGGTTGAGCTAATTATCTTATTTAACCAACGAAATACGGAATTCGTTAAGTCTAAATGAATTGGAAGGAATATATATTTTAAACGTTAAAAACATCTTCGTCCTGGCCTCGATTTCAATATATTCAAACATAAATCAGCTCACAGTAATGAAGACCTATTACTCGGAAATGAAGTTAAAAAAGTATTTATCGTAAATGGAAAAAAATGGTATTATTAAACTAATAACTTATTATTCCGTACGATTAATAGACACTAATTATAATTATACTATTTATGATAAGAAGCTTTATATGGTGTTATTTTACTTAAAGGCGTGGTTTTCGTAATTACGTAATATCTGAACCCCGTTTACAATTTTAACGGATTATAAAGGATTAGAATATTTTTCCTTGCCACGCTTAATTTCGGAACGCCAGGCTCGATAGGGCGAAGTTGTTTCGCTTTTCTGATACCACTTTGGATACCATCCCACGACCTAAAACACTCGTTCAAATATATTAACCCGTAAATTACAAAAAAAAACCCGAAAGTAAAAAACGCCGCGCGCAAATCTGGTAACCTATTTCTATTACCAAATTAGATATAATGATAATGAATTTATATATCGTAAAAACATATATTATGGCAGATATACGGATGAATTTATCGAGACGAAGATTTAGCTATTCAATAGTAATAATATATATTTCGAGGGAAAGCTACAGGATCTCAGGATATAGGTATTAATGGGATCGCCTCGGACCCGGCCCGCGTCCGTATCGTCGACTGTAACAATGCCTAGAGATACTGGAACGTCGATGGTTATAATATTGCCACGGAACCAACTCGCATTAAACCCGCTAACTTCGTTAACGTTAAATAATTATCTTGGTTTGGGTCAGGTACCCTTGCAAAGTTATATAATTAAAAAGTAACGAATAACATGTTATACGAAATTCGCCTAATAACGGTTTCTAAGGGCGTTAAACGCTTTCTAGTTAAGATTAAATACTCATTATAAATTATGGATTATAAAATCAACTCGAAAGATACGTTACATTACCATAACCGATTATAAATACCAAGTAAAGACCTATTCACGACGAAAGTTCTATAACAGACCTATAACTCGCCTATTATATTATTTCGAGTTTTTCAATGGGATTACTATTGAAAAGGTATATTTATAAATATTCGACTTTAGTATCAAATATATATATAATGTAACGATATAAAGCCTCCTTTAACCCCTTCTCATTCCAAATAGATATTAGTCTTATATTTTTGGTAACTTTGTAATCGACCTGTTCATTACCGACAACGGTGTTCGATATTTATTAATTTTTACGAATCGCCTTTTTAAGTTTACTCAACTCCAAGATATATAATTTAAAACCGCCGGTACGTATGTGAAGCGTTTCTGGGATATATAGTAACTATTTTATGGATTTCTGGCTTTTATTATTAAAGATCGCGGTTCGGATTAATTAAAAGTATTTTAAACGACTTTATAATCATCAATAAAGGTTAAAAAACTTTAGTTAACGGCGTACCACTTATAGATAAATACCGATACTAAATGAATAAATTAAAAGGTTTAAAAGTACCTATAAATAATCTTTGTCTTTTTGTAATACAATGAGGTATTGTATTTCCGTATTTATCAATTTGTATGAAATAACCGGAAATCGATGGTTACTAGGTTGAATATAAACCGGCTAATTAATAGGTACGAAATATCCTTTGACCCTAGGGTAAATAAAGATATGAAGTTATTAATTCATTTATCGAGACGATCTTTTACGTTCTTGGAATATTTATACGAAGGTACAAAGCTAGTTTAGGCGGCGATAATGCATATTTAATAATGAATAAAGATAACGGCAAACTGTCGACGACGCCTCACAAAACGATATAAGGTAGATAACTAAATTTAACTTAACTTATATAATATTCAAACCAACCGCTTGAGTAAAAAATCCGATTAAATTTATAATGAATATTGAGTCGTTGATGTTTTAAACCCGTTAAATATCGGTTTAAATGTTTTTGAAGAATATTTTATATTTTCAGTAAATTTAATTGCATGTATGGTTACGAACCCCCTTTCCCCTAACTTTTATTCGATATTCGCCCGGGATCCTTTCTCGTTAATAAAAATACGAAGAAACGTATATACGAGGAAATTAAAATTCAAGAAATTTTCGTCACAAAAGCAGGATAAAGCGGTATCTATTATAGGTTAAAAAATGAAATGGTTATAATAAATCGGAGTAAAAGTTATGAAAGAATTACTAATATAAAAAACTTTCAATAAATTCGAAAGGAAATAAAAAGACGGTTGGTTTTATAATGATCCTGTATTTTGACGTCGATATAGAGTATACACTAAATGATTTGTGTGGGGTGAATCGCCTTTACCTCAGTATTAACATACTGTTTATAGGGAAAAAGTAAAATCTACTATTGTTATAATATAATATAATATATAGGGTCAGGATTGGCAAGGTCTCAAGCCTATAATATTCACGTGAACATAAGGTCTTTGAAGAGTAATCAGAATGATTGATAATTGTAGTATAATAAAAGGTGATACAAGAAGAAGCATCTATAGGTATATGCCACAAGTGAGGGCTTATAAGCCCTCGACCCAGAGCTTATAACTCTGGAATACTCCTTCTAGACCGATCTACGCATTGCCGTTCGGTTTGGTATATTTAATACAAACCGATCCATACATAGCCATTCGGTTTGGAATAGCCATTTCAGACCGATTCATATATAAAGCAATTTGCGCCTTATAAGAGCATAGCCTGCAGTATAACACGTTATCGTGCATCTTGTAGGAGTATACCTTGTAATATATTGCATTGTTACTTACCTTATATATATTATCTACAAGGGTATATAGTAATATTTACACTGTTAATCTTTTCTTTTTTTCTTAAGTACTCCGTACTTATAGCTTAGTAGTAATACTATATTTATAATGGCAAAGGTCCAAATTAAGAGGTTTTATAATAATAGTGTTATTGTTGTATTAAATATGAAAGGTTCTAATTATTAAGTTTCCATAATAATAGTGTTTTTGCCGCATTAATTACAAAATGTCTAAATTAACAAGTTCGGCTAATATTAGCAAAGTTTAGCTGAGGTAATGTTTATAATTCGGGCCTGGTTAATATAGTTAAATAGGGGCGATATAATTGGTAATAACGTCTTTTCGTATTTAATAAGGGTAATTACGCTGGTATTAAAAGGTTTAGTTACGTAAGGGGGATTATGTAAGGGTAATTGCGCAACTATATGTTAGGTCAGTATAAAAAGATATATCGTTATCGGCTTAGGCACAACTTTTTCCCCTTTTCTTTTAAAAACACGTAATCTAAACCGATATAAGTCCTTACCACAACTTAACCTTTATTTTCTACAATTAAAAAAACCGCTTTGATAGGTAGGTTTTTGGCTAATATTTATATACTGATCTATTTCTTAAATAAATGACGCGTAAAAATATGATTGTAAGGCGCCGTTTGGCGTGAGAGCGTCGGCTCGTCGTTGCTACTGTAGCTGCCGCAGCCGCCACACGTAACACCACCACTACTAGTAGTAACAGCTCGCCCTTATCGGGTATAATCTCTTTTATTACCGCCACGCCACCCGCCCCCGCTACATCGCTCGCCGCTACGCCGTCAAATGCCGTCGCCGTTACACCGTCTAGCCCCGTCACCGCTACATCCCCCCTCCCCCCTTTCCCTCCCTCTTCCCTAACTCCTAGGGGGAGGAGTAGAGTGCCACTAAAGTTTTAAACCTTACCTTTTCCCTACGGATAAAGACCCTATTACTTGTAGGGGCCCTTTTACGCCGTAAGCGTAGCCTGGCGTAATTACGTTAAAGTGCATATATTTTAATCCCTTCGTTTGTAAGTTTTGAAACCCTTTCTTCTGTAGATAAAGAGCACGAAGCGGATCTCCTTTGCCGCCTCGAGATCTATATCGCCAGAGTACGTCGTAAAGCCACTTTAACGTGTTAAGCGTTAAAGAGACATACCCGAGTCCTTAACCTTAAACCGTTAATAGATACGCCTTACATATCGTGTATCACGTCCGCGGCCGCGGGCAAGTTTATTAACGATTACCACGAAAACGGGGGCCGCTTGGCTCACCACCACCGTTACAAGCGGACTAGAAGCTCGTACGCCCCCGTTTCAGTGGTTTTGAGGCCGTAGACCGAGGCCGTATTACGCGTCCGCCGGCATTTTAGTAAATTTTAACCGAATTTCAAAATATCTTTTGGTAAAAATATACCGTTTGGGGCGGTATAAAAAGCGAATCATCGTAAGTAATCAAAACAAAACGATACTAATTAGTAATAAGAGTTAATCGGCGAATTAAGAAAACGGTAACCGCCGTCGTTGCCTGGAAATAGAGCCTACATATATATTACGTAGGTAAATTCGATGACGTTATCGTATGTCGTCGTAAAAAGGGTAACCATTTCCCTATACCTTTGCTTAAAAGTATAATTAATAAAGTGTAAGGTCATATCCTTGTTAATGTTAATAGCGTCGTTAGCGGTAATAGCGGTGGCACTAGTATAAAAGGGGAGGATGATAGGAAGGATAGTAGGAACGCGATGGCGTCTCTTTTTCCTTTTAATAGTAGATAAATACCTTCGGGCCGGGCCGGCGTATCCGGCTATAATGTAATACGCTATATAGTAATTTTATAGCTTTTTACAAGAAAATTATTTAAATTAATAAAAGTAATAGAAAGTTAAAAATAAAACATATAATATACGTGTATTAGCGCGATATTGCTAAATTAAACAAAGATCAAAATAAAATAGGGGATCGATGCGAATAATTGTATTTAATAAATGCAAAATCCGCGATTGGTACGAATAGGTTGTTTAAATAAAGGTAAACGTAAATCGGTATAAATCGTGTAAGACGGGCCGATTGAAATTCTCGAAAAAGTAGTTGGATAGCCTATTATGGTCGTGAAACCTTTTTAATAACCTTAATAAACAGTATACTTGTTGATATAAGTGTTTTTAAGACTTCGTTCGATATAGTTTTAGTTATCGTATTATGAGATTGTATTGTCCGTTAATTTATCTTGTTTCCTCGATTTTACGATATTTATATAACTCGCTTAAAGTTATGATATCGATAATGAAACGCTTTTCGTTCGTGATACTTAATTGAACCAAGTATTCGTAAAGCTAAAAGGAATTAATATATACGATAGAAAGAATAGGGTGTGAACTAAAGTTGAAAATAATTATTTGGATCATTATTATTATAGTAATACCCGAATCGAATCTTTTAAAAATATTATAGATTTCGGAAGCCAGGACGTTACGCGTGACCCTTTTATACTTGGTAGAGTTTTAATAGATTATATTTTTTCGAAATGTAAAGCAATTTTGAGCTGGTATTTTGTTATCAAGAATTAAAACGAAGTCGATTTACGAATTACAATCGTTGTTATTAGAGAAAAAGCCATTAATAAAACCAAATAGCTTTACTGTACCTATATTTAACGATACGAATTATAAGTTACGTTTCGGATTATATATTTGTTACGAAAGGTGTTTATTCAACGCTTTATACGTATCGTCTGTCGGGTCGATTTAGTATTACGCGGCGACTGAAAGGTTCAATGTTACCTTTAGTTATATTATTAAAGTAAATTCAGTACCATATACACTTTAACATTTATATTTATCGATTCGTTTTACCCTATTTAAAATGATAAGGGTAATTTTGTCCAGTTACCCCTTTTCTATAAGGTTCATAATTCCGTTTCCAAGGGTAATTGTGGCGCTATTAAAATAGATCACGTCATTTTCTATTAGGTAAGTTTCAAATTTAGTTTTTAAGAAGGCCTTTAAAAGTTTCCTTTTTTCAGATACGAAAAACGAGGAGTTACATAATGTTAAGATGTCGTTCATTTGTATACCCGTTGAAATAAAGCCTTCCGAATGGACCGTTAATACTAAAAGGCACGAGTGGAAGGTAAAGTTAGTTATTCCGAGCCGTTTCTTATAGTGCTTTTAATAGGTGTCGTACTAATAGATACTAGCTTCGGCTAAGCCGTAAAGTAGTTTTAAAATACGTAAAATTATCCTAGGAAGGTAATGTTACTTAAGGTTTTTGGGTATGTCAACGTAAATTTGTCATTTAAACCGCTCTTTAAACTAGGTATATACCTGTGTTATATTTCGAAGCTCGATATATAGGTTATTAGGTATGTTAAGGGAGGCTGCGAGTGTAAAAATCAGGCGGTAGTTTGCTCGTTATAACGTAAGTAATTAGGTTTTAATTTTTTTTTGCCTTTGTCATTATATCTTTTAACGACTAGGCCGGTCTTGTCATAACGCTTTTCGGATTTATTTTTATTTTCGTGGACGAAAAGGGTTGCGAAGATTTTATAGGCGCCGTAAACAGCTGAATTAAAGCGTTTAACGCGAAATACGCTTTGGTCGATAAGGGTTGAGATTTCCGTTTGGGTAGATTATACGAATAGGATACCTGAGGTGGTAATAATACCTTCGCGGAAAAGCTTTAGGTTAAACTCGTGGTTTATTATTTCCTTTTACGTAATAAAGAAGTTCTTAGCAAAATTCCTGGGCCGTTTTTTGGTTTTCGAGTTAAGGAGGCGTTTTCGGCATCGAAGTTTTAACGGGTTTGGTATAAATATACCGATCTTATTTAACGTGGTCGGGTTAGATTTGCGTTTTAGGGGTAAGGTTAAAGCTAATTTCGGTTTAAATTCGTTGTTTTAGGTAATGTTTTGTAGGCGGTTTTGCTCATTTTGCGGTTTCGAACCGTTTTTCCCCACCTTTTTTTATATTTTCGTACCATTATACAGCGAAACGAACTCGTTCTGTTTGGTAAGTTAACAAATAAATTATATCTTTTAAATCTGTTAATTCTTGGAAGGATGGTTTATTTTTCTTTCGTTTTCTAAACTATAACCTTAAATTATAATAATATGTTCAATACGCTAGTTTTATGT
Organism: Anisogramma anomala; assembly: GCA_038502455.1. Lineage (NCBI taxonomy): Eukaryota > Fungi > Ascomycota > Sordariomycetes > Diaporthales > Gnomoniaceae > Anisogramma > Anisogramma anomala. The sequence continues at coordinate 405,742 of JASMMZ010000012.1, read as the reverse complement.
GGGCTATTCCTTGTAACCAATACTTTGAATATATTTTTTTTTTATTTGTGGTGAGCGTAGTTACGCCATGGCCTTGGCTTTATCATTGGCCTTTTGTATTGTAGATAGTAATGAGACAAAATTCATGTAGATCCTTAGGTAGGTACTAAAGATAAAGAGCGTGGGAATAAGCCATTTTGGGCCAAAAGTGTTATGAACGGCGTTAATCATTATTTAAAGGATAGATTTTTTAAAACTAACACTCTTTAGTTTTTTTAACAATACTGTATACCCCTTTCTAATGGTCTATAGTATAGTTTACATTTTCTTAATACCCTATGGGGCTTTTACTAAAATTTGTTTATATTTGTTATTGGTTATCCGAGCTTTCCTACGTTATTCGGTGAAATTAAAATCTGTATCTACGTTATATGCAATCTAATTCAAAAGCCTGAGGTGAAAGTTTAACTAATAATTAACTAAAACGTTTTGATAATTTGTAATAAAAGCGTTTCGTATAAATTTGGCGGCCTAAAATATCATTGTCGTATCGACAACATAAAATACCTGTTGGCTGTTTAGATATATAATATTAATAATTACTTCGTAATTAAAGTTTATATCATTTCAAAGGCGAAATTTAAATCGTCGTAAGGCCTATAAGTAAAGCTGACACTTATAACAAAACTTTTTAATGGTTTCGAATATGTTTTCCCTTACATTTATATAGCCTACGGTATAAAGCATACGTAAAAGGCGTTTTATAGCTAGGTATCCGAATCGTTGGTGTAAACCTCGTAATTTTGACCAAGTTAAGTAAGGAATCTTAATTCAATGTATTTTCGAAAAAAATTATAAGTAGCCGAACTTCAGCTTAAGCGGTACAAGTACACCATCTAAGGCGCAAATAAGCTAATTAGTCGTATTACGGATCTCGATTTTAAGTTTATTTATATTAGCTAATGAAAGTAAAAAAACGTTTTGAAATTCATTACGTAAAACTTAATTGGTTCCAAACGCGTATTTTCAACGACTATTTAGAACGACGTCGATTTAGCTTTACTAAACAGGACCTTTCGGTATTCTTTTATCCGGTTTAGCCGAAACTTCGTAAATTTCGCCGTAAATGCGTCGAATTATCGTTTTTCAGCCGTCGAGATTTCGATTACGCCAGTATAATTTATAATACCTTAAAACCTGGTTTTATATCTGTTTAAAAAGGTGAATTACGACGTTATATTGGTGTTAAATACTTATTTTACATAATCCAGGTTTATAATATATAAAAAGAAGGTATCTTATAATCCGGTAAAGATATGGTAGGCGTTTTCATCGTCGTAAGTTAATATATAGGTATTGTTTTATTTAAGGTCGTTTTTTCCAAAGGTATTTTAGTATAGATATACGTTATATCCATTATCTATACTTTCGTATTGAGATACATATACTACAAAATTGGCTTTTATCAAATCCTTAAAATTATCACTTAATTCGAATTTATTTAGAAATAGGGTAGTTTGTAAACCAATAGCCGACCCTACCATATACGATATTCCGTTTTTATAAATCTATAAGGCTTCGTATATCTTTTCGTAAGTATTATGATAATTTCGCTGTATTTATTTCCATTTCAAAACGAACGTCCTTATCTTTTGTTTTTTGTATTTTGCTTTTGGTACCTGTACTTCAAACGCTCGTTTTGCCTCGAGTAAACCTTAAATCTCCGGTTTAAAACGTAATAAATTGTTTCAGCGAGGTTTGCTTTGGTTATTTGTCTTTCGCCTTTAATTTTATCAGTCATGAATATTCATCCGAGGTTTATTTATCGGAGTATAAAGATTTCAAACGATATTTTAAGGCTTATAAAAAAAGCCTTTAAATCCTTTTTTGGTTCAAAAAGAATAAGGGCAAAATCTGGGGTTTTACGATAAGCCTTTATTACTATTAAAATAAACAGTTTATCGCCTTTATATTCCGGCCTAAGGATTGCTTGGCATTTTCGGAACTTAGTTAAAAGGGTGGTAAGGATTTTATGTGGGTTTTTATCGACGTTTTTCTATTGGTTTTTCACGAATTCCCAGTTTATGCCGATCCAATATTTATCGTAAAATTTATAATTAATTTTCGTATCGAAGTGGGATCTCAGGCGGTTATAATACTTTACAAATGTATTTACTTACGTAAAGTGGTATATATACTATCTTTTAGTTAATCCGGAAAATATACCCGGTAAGATAATATAAAATTAGTATAACTTAATATTTAATCTTTTATACGTGTTAAATATTATTCGTATTTTATTATTAAATACGTCGTATAGCTTACTGTTGTAGTTGTTATTCCTATCCTATAGCCTAGTAAAGTTGATTTACTTTATAGGGTTGTATTTATTCGTAGGGAGGCAATATGGTGGGAGATCGCGGTAGGAGTCATGGTTGGTGGGCATTGGTTTATACGGCACGTAATAGCGTTTCACGCCGCTTATTATTTTCTGAATCGGGTTTTTTTCCGTGTTTCAGCCGATTGTTGTTGTTCGGTACGGGTTGTTTTTTGCGTTTCGGCCGATCTTGCTATAGCTGATCGGATTGTTTTTAATTTCCGGGGTGTATTCTTATCTTTAAGTCAGTTCCAAGTCGCGTTTTAGGGAGGTTTCGTATTTAACCCTCTTTATAAACGATTGTTACGATATTTTCTCCTTTTTCATCGATTCCTCCAGTTTTCTTTCCGTTTTTCAGTCGGCTTTTAACCTTATTAAACGCCGTATCTAAGCCTGTGGTGATTTTTCATTACCTCGGTTTATAACTTTAAGTAAACGTTCCTAACTTTTCCTTAAGTAGTATCTTTTTACGAACTTTCCTTTTTTCACTTTATTGTCCGTTTACTTCGGTATTTGTATTATCTGGGCTGTTATAAATAGTAATTTTACTATACGACTATTACTTTCACCGGGTATATTAATACCTTTACTTTGTAATTGTTTTCCTAGAATTTTTACAGTTATACCATTTATCATTCACCATATATTTAGCAACCAGTCCGTAAAGTTTTCCTTAAAATCTTCGAATTAGTCGCGTCTTTCAATTTTTCCATTACAGTAATTTAAAACCATATTAGTAATATAGGTATTTACCGCATAAGGATCTAGATCCTTCATTAAAACCTTGATTTTGTTATCCCAAAGGTTTAAATTTAGATATTCAAGGAAAGTATTACGAAACAACGTGTATGTAAAGAGATATTTTATATATTTGTTAGCTTTTACCAAGTCCGTTGCGAACAAAGTTATCATTTGTTTATACAAGATGGCTTATGTATAATTTAAAGTGTTTTAAAGTTTAGGGTAGTTGGGTAAATACAAAGTAAATAAGGTAATTTAAATAGTCTGAATAAAGCTTATTGACGCTTATTAACATATATAAATTTCAAATTATATATAAATAAGGCGTAACTATAAACTAGATAAAAATTTTAAATTTGTTTTGTTAATTTTAATAACGTTACATTAGCCGAACTATTAATAAAACTTAAAAAATTATAAGTATCAATTTTAAAATGTATAGAGCGAACGTAAAAGGAGTAGGTAGGTTAAAGGGAATATAATTGTATAATTCGGTGTTTAGTAGTCGATCCGTATTAGTATGCTATATTAAAACTTGATAAAGGGGTCGGTTAGTATTTTAGTATGTAATCGATAATGTTCAAGCGATCGGTTTGGTTATTCGTATATAACCGATTTTAGTAAGGCGATTGGTATAGATTATCGAAAATCGGATGGGTCATAATGCAGGGTTCCAAAATTTGGTGGTTTTGACTTACGTGGCCTAATACATAATAAAAAGCTCTTTAAAAAGGGCACAGTTACTCGTTTAAAACGCTAATACAAGTTCACGGTTAACGGAACGAGGCTAATATTTTTAAAGTTACTTCTAATATTATAGTTTTAAAACTTTTCGTGTTTTTCGACGTTTCCGCGTAATTTTATATTCCTGTATAATTTTTATAAGACGTAATATTAAAATACTGGTAGTTAAAATAGTTATAGCATCCTATTACAAGTATTTAACGTATATTTATTTCTTTTTTAATCTACTTGTAGTCGACCAAATCGGCTATCAATTAGTGTCGATAAGGTCTTAAGAATGGAATATTTGCGTAAATATAAGGGTATTTAAAATTAATTCAAATAATTGATAATTATAATATAATAAAAAGTCATTCAAGAAAAAGTATCTAAAGGTGTACGCCATAGGTAAGGTCTTATAAGCCCTCGATCTAAAGCGTATTACTCTGGAATACTCCTTTTAAACCGATCCACGTGTTGCCGTTCGGTCTGATATAGTTAATCCCGACCGATCAATACATCTAGCACTTTGCGCATTGTAAGAGTAAAGCTTGCAGTGTGACACGTTATCGTGAACCCTGCAGGAGTACATCATGCAATACAGTACACTGCTACTTGCCCTATGTATACTATCTATAAGGGTATATAGTAATATCCACAGTCTGGTATACGTTACCCGGCTTTTTCGGATAAATATTCGATTGCGAGACGGCTTTTACTATAATTTATTAAATTATATCTGTTTGTTATCGTTATCTCTATTCAGGTTTTCCGAGTAATAGTGCCGTTAACGTTAAAAACTTTATGACGACTAGCCTCAGATACTGGAAAAGGTAGGTAAAAGCGGACGACGTAGAACGGGGCGGGTATTAGGTAACGACGAGGAGGGCGATGATTAAAGAATGAGGCGAGTATTGAACGACTCCAACGATGACGGGTAACGTTAAGCGAGGCAAGTATTGGTCGGAACAGATAACGGTGGATAATAAAAAGCGGGGCGTAGAAAACAAGCTTTTAAACGGGATATTAAAAACTATAATATAATAATTTGAATGTGAATAATATAGTCTATACAGGCACGATCGTTAGACCGTTTACAATCGGTTCTCTTATCTCTGTTTTATTAAAGTTTAGTAAATTAAATACGAATAAATACAGAGTTTTTATGGTTAAACCCTAAATATCGTTCGCGAATTTTTACAACCCATAGCTTATATTCGCTATAAAAGAAATAACTGTAATCATATTATTTTAACCATTCGGCTTAAATCTACAAAAAGTTATGCAACGTATATTAAAAAGGATAGGAGTAAAAACATTTTATATTAATACCTGGTTATTAAAAAAAAATTCTTATAGCAATAAATGAATAAAACGGTCGATAACAATGAGAAAGTTTGAAAAAAAACAGACCCGAAAAGAAAAAACGACGAAAACATATAGCTAAAAGGGTAATGACTTATATTACTAGGATAACAAAGACGCCTTAATCTTGGGTAATATAGTGAAAATAAGTAAATTAATTACTTAACTCGAAAAACGCGAAAGTAGTAACGGGCCGATAACTCAGAATATCCCTTTATCGTTTACGAATAGAGGACAAAATATAGTTATGTTTTTCGAAAGCTATAACTTATTCCTTTGAAAAAAACTCGTAAAAAGAGTAAAATTATAAATAATCTGATCGTTTAAATATATTATAAAAGGAGTTATTTTACGATCGGATTTCCTATAATATTTTCTGAATTTACTTCATTATAAACCTTTCGATAAATACAACGTCCCTATGCGCAAGAAATACGAATATAGATGAAGGGTACTCTAAATTTAAAAAACCGATCGATATAAAATATACGAATACCTTTTACTTATAATAAAGGGAACTTACTTTTATCCTTATTATCGTTAAGGATGAAAAGGTTATTTGTAACATGTGGAGGTTGAAAATATAATTACCGATAAAGTATTTAAATATGATAAGGTATTATACTTCATGAAACGGTTGATTGTCTTTATGAAAGGCGTTTACAACGGGTATAACCTAAGTTAAAACCATTATAAATATGACTTATGATAATAGTGGGGGGGATTCATAGAATATAAGGCGTAAACAAATAATGAAAGTTTAAAGTGTAAAATAGGAAAAGATAGTTATAATTTTAGTTATTATAAAAGGCGCGATATGAACGGAAGTTATTAAATGGGGATGGGCGAAGGAGGGAAAGAAAAAGAAAGGGAGTTTTAAGGATTACAGTAAAGATCGTATTTATAAATTTAAACGAATCGGAATCGGTAAGGGTTATACCTTAAACGGCACGTTAAAAAGCGCTTTATAAGGTATCGGCGATAAAAGCGATATATTATATAATACGTTGAAGGGAGCGTTATACGACACCGACAGCTCAAATTTCAACTGGCCCATACATTATACGGGACTTTAAAAGGTACATTACAAGCCTGCGCCCGGCTCGTTCCCGGCTCGCATATTAGGCGAATACGGCCTACACCCTACGTTTAACTAACAGGATCCTATGGCTCTTACAGCGTTTAATAAAAAAGGGGGCATATTATAAACTCAGAACATTAGCCATTAAATCTATAGGTTACGTGACAGTACACGTAACGGGATATGTAGTATCCGACCCGCGCCCGGTCCGAACGAAATCTATATACGGTACATATGAGGGCACGTAACAGACTGAACATTAACTATGCCCATAAGCCCTACACGAAAGACCACTATAACCATTTTTAGTCTTCCGTCTGTACCTCAGTAGTAAACCTCATTTGGCACCTACTTGGCTTACCATCGTAGGTTGAACTATAACAATTACGTCGATAATTAGGCGTTTTTCGTTAATAGTTTCGAGTTTCGAAAGGTATTTAAATAGTTTTCTTAAATCTGTATAAATTACTACCGGGATAGGAGGAATTTTTAGTTACATAATGATAACGTTAAGGGTTTCCCAAAATATCATACCTATATTAAAGCCTGTTATTATGCCGTAAACTTTCAAAGGTATTATACTTCGTATAATTCTTTTGTATTTGACAATGGTCTCGTAAATTAGGCTGTCGATAATACTAAATTAATCCTCCCATTTGTCCTTATTAACGAGGTTTATTAGGAAACCTATTTGTAAAGATAGGTTAGTATTATTTGCAAAAGACTCGCCTATAAAAATCATTAACTTGGCTTTCGATAAGTTGATTAGGACCATATCAATCCTTCGGTTTAAGTTTCGCATTTACCATTCGAGCCTCCTATTCATCTAGTTAAAGTCGTTATCTTTTGGTTTTTATCCTTATACCACTATAAATATGTCGTAAAAAGCATTCGGTTGACACAAGGTGGTAATGCAATTGTCACGAGCATGCTATTCCAGGTACCATTGGATCTTGGCCACGTTGGTCTTGTCTATTGCATCCAAATTCACACCTTGGCCTTTTTAGCGAAAGCCGAGGCTGAAATCAATACTAATCATACGTGTTAACGATCCATTAAAGTCAAATTAATTGTCATTCGCCAACGTCGTAACCGGCTTACAATTTCAGAACTTAGAGTACTTAATCGCCTGCAATTACAATATTACAAAGCCAGTCGTTTTAACGAAAAGGATATCGTTAATTTGTATACCTATCATGTCAAAGTTTTTCCTCTACGTTACTAGTAGAAACAGGTTTTATGTTAAGGATTTTATACCTAGCCGTAATTCAAAGTGCGATTAATAGATTGAGAATTAATAGACTCCTATTTTAGCCAATTCGTATAAAGGCTTAATACATCGTATTATCATTCCTAAAGGGAAGATATCACGTAATTCCTGTGGTAACTTCAGCAAGATAATACGTTATAGGTCGGTTGCTAACTGCGTGTATCTTTACGTTATATTTCGGTCATTAAGTATAGATTTTCTTTTGGTTTTTGCTAGTGAAAACTTGCTGCCAAAGCGACTACTAAGCGCTAGCTAATCTTTCAAATCGTTGGTTATTATATAAGGATTTAGTCTTTACCTTTATTACCGTATCCTTAAGTAATTAGGCGTGATTTTTTGTACGATTTCCTCGTGGTCTTGCTTTTAACCTCGTGGATAATCTTCGAATTAAAGATCGTAACATTTGGGTTTTGAAGGTTAAAGTTAACTTTTAACACGAATTATACTATTTTTCGAATTAGTAGGCCGTTAATTTCGATTCTATCTCTTTCTTCAAAACGTTTTCCGGAGGTTTTAATAATACTTTGTATTCGAAACTTTATTGCCAATTTTTCGTTATCCTTATTTCTTCTGGTTATCTAAGCAATATTGTAAATACGGCTCTGTATTTATTCCTCCTCTTTAATAATCCTTTTCTTCAAGAGTTGTTTGCGCTAACAGCGTTTTATTGGTTTATTAATTATAAGTGAAAGGGGGATTATATTAGTTTAGTCGTTTAGTTTAAGGGTCTTTATCGTTATTAGCACTAATATAGGGCTTAACCTAAGTGGTACGGAAAGTTACAAAACTTTTAGCAATTTTAACAATTACTTCAAAGTTGGCGATACTCAAAATATTATATGGGTCTTCCTATTTGCCCAACTCCCGCCACATGAGGACTTCTCCTTTAAACGGCAGAGCAAGTGCATTGATGTGGGGCCATTCCTAGTATTAAAAGCGTCGTTGATCTAGCAGCGTGCCGATTCCTTTCGAAGTTCCTTTAGTACTTTGCTATAGATTATAGCTCGTTTTTGGATGCTTACTAATATCAGAGATTCATTCGTTAGTCGTGGGTACTCTTCAAAGACCAATAGCGTTGTTATTAGTCTGTCAAAGCCCACAGTTTCATTTAAGCTCTTTATCGCCATTTAAAAGCGTACCTCCGGATCCGTAAAACTTTCAATCTCTAACATAAGGATATTTTATGCACGGTGGAGTAAGGAATATACCCTTTTAGCCTTTTTAATGCTGCAGTAGGTCTTTATAGGCATTCATTTGCACTGGATAACCATTATCTTAACATCTTTCTAAAACTACGCCATCGTAAAGTTGGTACTAGTATTGTAAAAAACGATGTTCAGTAGACCTAAGTGTGTTTTGATTTACAAAATCCTCAGTATTTCCCACTTATCCTTTACTGAAATATATTTGAGGAACTTTACTCCGTGAAAAAAAGTTACAGAGTTAATAACATAAAGGACAGGCTTATTATCCAAGTAAAATACATCGACAAAAACCTTACAATTAAAGTTCTTATTGTTTTTAAGTATAAACTGAAATCTTCAGGGGATTAAACATATGTTTAATAATAATAATAAAGCTTTTCGATGGCTTTTAGGGCAGAGTATTCCACATCTTTTTGCCCTGCATATTCCAGGACTTTGTATTGCTTGTTAACGGTTAGGTGGTTAAAAAGCCAGTGTAATTAGCGTATCTACGACTCCATCAAGTTCAACACTACTACTTCAAGGCTTTAAATATGAAACTATAGGTATCCTCACTTAAAAGCGAGAGGAAACCTTTAGCTGTTCTTAACTAATTCTTCGATGTTAGAATTAACAATAATGTCAAGAATCTTTATGTTTTTTAATCAAAAAAAGAAAATAATAAGGCATTTAAAAATATAAAATATAATCGACTTAATAATAGCTTAAACTACCGTTATCCTTAACGACGAGAATTATTCGTTCAATCCGAAGTTAATTTCAGCAGCTATAGTTGCTTTTCCTCCGTAGTACTACATATTATAAATAGCCTCCTATTAAGTATCTTATTACTTCTATGTTTTTAATAATACTTTAAAACGTATAGTCCGCGTAGCGATCGCGAAAGTTCAAAGTGTATAAGGGGTTAGTAGCTTGATTAGGGAAAAGGTAAGGGTTTTCACCACTCAAACGATACAAAAAGGCGTAATCGGCTACTTACTGAGCCGCGTCGGAAGCCGTATCTTTATACCACTTAATTTTTTTAAATCCATAGTTACCGTCATTTGGCTTGTCGCCTTTAAAGTTTTCAATTTAGTTTTAATGATCGTTTTTAAAAATAATACTATACTAAATATAATACATTACCTTTCTGTTATTTCGCTTAGCGGAGGGGGAGGGGGAGCTGGCGAGTTGATTAATAGCCAGACTTGTTATAGATCTAATATCTTTTATTACTATTACGAAGATAGTTCTTAAAATTAACAGATTCGTTTAAATTTTAACTTTGATAGCATTAATGTAACTATTCCTTTTAGTATAGGGTCGTTAAACTAGACCTTAGGTATTAAAATCACCCGTAACCGTATTTTCGGTCGACGTAATTAACTATCGAAAGGTATTCTTCATTTACGTTAGGAAATATACCCATTTATTGGTATACATTGAGAGATTTTGATATACGCGTTATTGCAATTGCAAACGAAGAGCGAAACTAACTTTGAAAAGCTTTTATACGTATTATTTAAGCGTTTTAAAGCGTATTTAAACTCTTCAACACGCGTAACGGTTGCCCGTACCTGTTATCGAAATTTGGATTCGCTAACGTAAGTGTTTACTATGACTTGCTAATATAACATCAATTTTTCAAGTATCTAGTTTAGTATATCCATTAGTATTTTCTCTTTCTTCTTCTTAGTTATTATCTTAATCTACCTCTTAATAGCCTAGTCTTTATAGTATTAGGTAAAAAAGAACGTTGTGTTCAAAGCAGCTTTTTATATTATCGTAAAATTCGCGAAAAGTTGTTACTCGGGTTAGAAAGGTTAAGTAATAGTTTCTGGCGTGCCCTGTAATGATTATGGTGAATAATGAGTAAAAGATAAAAGAGGTAATCTCTATCCACTTACAGATATTTAAAAAGGGTACTATTTTTATGTGGAGGAGGTTGTCAGTCTTTCTATTATACTTCTATACATCGTTGAAAATTTGGTAAAGTTTGTAAAAGGTTTATAATGAATATTAACTATCTTAACAGGTATTAAAGGCAGGTCACGATAATTATTACAGTTTTTTAATATTCCCTAACAATTTAAGTTTTAAAACTTCTAAAATATGGTATTAAAGGTAATTTCTAGTCGCCAAACCCGAGCTGTAAAGTCCTATAGTAAAAACTATAGTAAGCTCGCGCATATAAGCAAACCTACAAGAAAAAAACTTTTGGGAAAGTTTACTATTAAGGGGCTAGGGGGGGATAAAGGCCTCAAGGCGTTACAGAACTTGGTGATCTTACTTAAATCACTGGTATAAAACGTCGACGTCAATGACTTTAGCTGTATTAGCAATTGCTACTTTACGTGCTCTACTACTATTAAAGGCGTATTCTGCGCTATTACTTAAAGGTGTTGGACTAGCAAACAAATTAACAGGTTCCATATATTTAAAGCGTAAAAAGGCTTAACTTAGCTAAAGTTAAAAAGGAAGTCTCCTAAAACGCATGTAAAGGCGTTGAAGTTTTCAATACCTTTACCTTTCTCTCGGTAATCTTAAGGATTAGGATTTTAAGGGTTTTTCTTCACATTAAACAGGTTTAAAGAAGGTTTTGGCTAATCTTAATGGGGGTTTTAAAGACATAAATGTTATGGTGGGTAACCTTCTTTTTTAACTTGCCCTTAACGGTAATTTAAATTATTTTTCATATATCAAAAGTCTAGTAATTAAAAAACTTACGGAAATCATAAAAGGTGTGGGCGTCGCGTCCAGAATCGTTACCGAGGTCCGCGTCAATAATATATTAACTAACTTAGTTTGTTAGGTAGGCCTTCATCGATATTTCGTGAATATCTGTAATTTAAAGCTATTCGTTATAGTAATTGACGAAAACGGTTTCGAGGGTTTCGAATTTTTTATATATTTTAACTCAAAGTTATCGTTGAGTTTTGGATTATGTAAGACGTATATAACGAGTGATTTCGTGATATTTAAGTGTGATGACTTGGTATTTTGACGTAAAGTTGTGCAAAAACTCGGCGAATTGATGTTAAATCGTACGACGTGGTTTTTTAGCTTAACTTGGCGATTCTTTGTATTTTTCAATTAAAGAAACGATATTGAAGATTGAATTAACGTAAGGGAAGAGAAAAGAGTAAAATAAAGGTAAAAGTCGAAGGTTATTTGTTATTTTTAGCCGTGGGACTTAGTCGTTTTTGCACTAGTAACGCCTGCAGTAGTACTAACTTAGCCATTTACCAACTTACCAAGCTTTGAGACTTTTGAAAGTCAATTTTAACGACTTTAAAAAAGATCCATAAAAAAATCTTAATATTTTCGATAATAATACCATCTATATATTTAAGTTGTCGTAAAAACCGACGCAATCTAAAAGTCTTTTTTACTTACTACCGTAAAAACCGACGCAGCAGCAAAGGCACTTCGCAAAAATTTTCCTCTACGTTAGTCTTTTATAAAGCGTAACCGGAAAAAAACCTTTTCTTTTACTTAACTTATCTGTGCTTAACCTAACAAGCACTGATTAGTATTGGTAAGGCTTTAGATTTTACAACGTTGTCAATTCTATTGATCTAAGTAACAGTAGTATTACGTGGTTGAATAGTAGACGTATTTTTTTAGGTTTGGTGGACCGCTAGCCGGTCTACACAGTAATTTGTATGGCCAATTGCTTGAACCATACCCTAGTGTGAAGTGGGCAGCTACTATACTTGCTTTTCAACCAATACATTAGACCCATACAAAATAATACAATCAACAGTCAGTATAGTCAACTTTACTGTAAATAAAGTTGAAACACTGCACTGTAAATACAACTATTTCAATATGAGTACTATATTGCAATTGACTTGAAATTAGTACAGTTAACTTCAAATACATTGTATTTTAATTCTATTTAAACAATACCTGGTTTTTTTTGTGGTGTCAATGCTAGTATATTTTGTAGAATTAGTGTCAGTTAACGTAACGGCTTCCTTACGTCCTATCCACTGCTATTTACATGGAATTTTCATTTATTATTACTTAAAATTCCAAAAAAAAGTAATCTATTACTTTTGTACTCTAATCTTTCAATATTTATAGACTTATATACACAAATTGCCTGTATCAATCAATCAAGTTTATCGATAATAACATTGACAATATAATAGTTTTTTATCCTGTTAAGGTACTCTTACCTTCTATCCTATCCGTTATTACATGATTTAGCCTTGCCAGATAGCTTTTCTACGTAGTTTTCAATCCTTACAATCAATTTATTGTGGTCAAAAAACTTCTTGAAAGCCTTATTTAGTATAACCTTCATTATAGAATTCATTAGGTTATTTTTATCATATATATATCGAAACTAATTCATCTCTTTGCTTCTATAGACCCTGCAGAAAGCTATTGCGTTGATTATTAATCGTGTTTCGTAAGTTGCTCTGAGTTTGTAAGAGGATTCAAATAAACTTCGGAAATCGGTACAAATAACGATTGAAATAAATAAAACATTTAATCATTTGATGACGATATTAGGGGTTTTCATACGAATATAGAAAAATTCATTCCGGTTATCATACTGTAGACTTCAGAAGCAAGTATACTCTACATAACCCTTTTACATTTAATAAAGATCTAATATATTAAGTTTATTGGAATAATATTACATTCAGTGCAGTAGGTCAACATTACTGTAAGTAAAGTTAACCGTACTGCAAGTGTATTGCTTTGTGCGGACTTACTGCATTGGGTGTAAGTCGAGTGTAGTACGCAGCACTTCATTTTAGGGCACGGGCCAAGCACTTGGCCATACAAATTACAGTGCAGACCAGCTAGCGGTCTGCCAAACCTAGAACAATACATCCATCATCTGACCACGCAACACTACTGTTACTTTGAAGACCAATCGAATCGAAAACATTGTAACGTCTAAGGCCTACCAACAAAGTTGTCTATAATAGCGAACTCATTATTTTATACTTTTTCTTGTTAATGATTAATATAAGAAATCCGATCTGTAATAATATATTAGTATTGTCTTGAAAGTAAACCTTTCAAAAAATCATTAACCTAGACCCTGAAAATTTAATAAAGATTCTATCAATCCCTCGGTTCAATTTTTTCTTCGTTTACAATGATCGCTTATTCCAACTATTGTAATCTTCATCAGTTAGATTTTAAATTAACACCGTGATTCATAGATTGTACGATGTTTTTGATAGTTTTAAGGTTGCAATATTCTTATTATAAGTCATTTACTTCAAATATAGTTAAATATTTATGTTATTAGTTTTCTCCATTTCAGCTAGGCTATTATCTTGCTTCCTTTGGCGAATATAAAGGTATTTATAATTGCTATCATTGATATTATGTTTGCAGATAAACCATACATTATGATTTAGATGTCTGCTTTTAGTTAAAGTTGTAATTGGCTTGTAATTCTACAACTTTAGCTTCTTAATCATGCATTACTTTACTATTATGAAGTTAGTAATTTCAACGAAAATTCTATCGTCAATTTATATACTCATTATACAAAAATTATAATCTTTTCATATAAGTATAAGGTATATCTTATAGGTGAATGATTTTATGTCTATACTGGATTTAAAGTATAATTTATAGATTGAAAACCAATAAATACCCGTTTAGGATCATTTTTATATTCATTGAATTTTACTCGTCGCTGTTTAAAATAAGTATTTGTTACAGAGTTCTTAAGTAATTCAAGTATAATAATCACTTTTGAATTAACCTTAAGGTAAATTTGTATTAAGATAATGTTATGATTACTAATAATGAAATTCCTATTAGTAACTACTATTAAATTTGAGGTTGATACAATAATTGAGCGTAGGTTTATTTTCTTCATTGTTGGCGATTTTATATAGATTCAGTTTTTGCTTCTAATGCCTTATTTCTTAGCAATTAGACGTGATATATCGTATAGTTTATCCGTGGTTATTTTTCCAAATTTGTGAATAATTATAATTTGAAAATAGTGATACTAGTGTCGTTAAGATTATAGTTAAGTTTAGGTATGAATTTTATAACTCCTCCAATAAGGGGTCTATTAATCTCAACTCTATAGTTTTTCCAATAAAGCTCTCCCAAGGATTCCATGATTTATTACGTTTGGAGCTTGATTGCAAGGTTTCTGTTTTTTTTGTTAATTCAAGTAAATATATACATATACCCAGTCAATATTCTTTTTTATTCTTTTTTATTTTTAGTGCTCGACCGCATCACCGTTGCTTCATGAAGTTATTAATTATTAGTTGAGGTGAATTAAGTTAGCTGATTTGTTTCTCGTGAGAATTTTCATCGAGAGTCGTTTGGATATAAAGTTTAACTTGGGTTGTACGGAATATTGTAAAACTATTAGCAGTTTCAAGAACTATTCTTGGGTGAATAATAATTGAAATTTTGAATTGGTCATTTTATTTGCCTAGGTTTCGTTATACAAGGATTTTATTTCAGAATTAGCAGGTTAATTGTCTATAAGATGTTTTTAGTATTAAGGGTATTATTCACCTAAAACTTTCTGATTACCTCCGCAATTTTTTTTTTAAAACCTTGCTGTACGTCATAGCCTTTTTCAAGTATCTCCTAGTACAGTATATATCGCTAGGCCTTTCTTGTTGTAACGTAGTTCATTCGAATTACTGTGTTCAAAGTAACTGGTGCTGCATTGAAATTGGTTGATGAGTTGTAAGTTCTAAGTTTGGCAGACTACTAGCCAGTCTGCACGCTAATTTGGATCGCCAAACGCTTTAGCTTGTGCCCACTTTAAAGTAGGTACTTACTATACTACACTTTCAGTCAATCCCACAAATTGCAGTCAATTTGCAATCAGTACAATCAACTAACTGTTAGTATAGTTGACTTAAATGTACTGCATTCGACTGCTATTCCAACAGAATATTTACTTGTTAGATGAAGATATACTAATAATAAGTCGTTAAGGTTTATAGCGTTATTCAGGCCTTCTACCACCATTTGAAAACGTGTCTCTTAGTTATTAAAGTTTTAAATATTTAACTTACTGGTTTTATATAACTTTAAGAGTAGAACCTATGCTTTTTCAACATTTTTGATACTTTACTGTAGTTTAATAGGTATATGTTTATATTAAATCTCTATTATATTAATATTTATTTGAAACTTTATAGTTACGAAGTTAATGTAAACTTCGTGGATGATAACTTTAGATAAATTTAAGGATATGTTAATTGATAACATTATGAAAGTTTCTTGGGTTTATTTGGGCAATGAAAATTCAAAGAACTTAACATCGTGGGAAAAGGTTGCCAAATGTCAGACGTAAAGAATAGGTTTATTATACAAAGAAAGATTCAATCAGGATATAACAATTGAAGTTTTTATCGTCTTTTAAGATGAATTTAAATCTTTTAGGTGTTTTAGTGTGGGTTTGGAAATGCTGACCGAGTTTTTGAAAAACCTTTAATTTATAGTAATTCACATTTTTATATCTTTCTTATTTAAGAACTTAATATAGGTTATCAACGGTTGGTTGATTAAAGCATCAGTATAATTAACGTATATTCGACTATGTTGAGTTCATTATCATTATCTGTAGTTTTTGACGATAGAATTACAAGTTTGTCTATTTAGGTGCAAAAGAAAAGCTTCTGTTTTCCTTCATTACTTCATTCACATTAATGTTAATGCTATGGATATTAATATTATCTAAGTAAAATAGGAATGTGTTAAAGTTTTTAAGGATATGTCAGGTAATTGGTTTAATAGGTATTTATGTAATTGTTAATCAGAGTAATTATAATATTTCACTTGCATTAAAATGAACTTTGGTTTTATCAACTTTTTAGTGATTGATTTATGTAACGTTAACATTTTCCTATCATATCGCGATATATTATGAATACGTGTATATTAAATATTCTATAGCACCCGTATTTAATATGATTCCTTAAAACGTACGTTTTATATAATGATTACAAAAATTTACCGTTCGTAAAGGGTTAAAGATTTCATTTTTAAAGTTAAGGTTTTTCTCTTATTAAACGGTATGAAAATTTATAACTAGTTGAATATTGTGTTGCTTTCGTAATAGTATATTTTTGTTGTACTATTTTTTTTCAGTCGTTATTTTTTTCGTGTGACGTATTTTTGTTTTTGTGGTTTATAATATGGTTTAAATAATTCTTTTAAAAAGTGATAGGATATTAAATATAATATATCACCTGTTTCTTTGAGTTTTGGACAGCGGAGTTAACATTTCACCAGTAGCTGAACATATTATACATTAATTTTTTGATATTATTTCTTCAATAATTCTGACGTTTATACTATATATTCAAGCCTCGGTTTCGTAGTTGTTTCCTTTGCGGCTTTTTGTTTTTCAACTTTTAATGAGGTTTTAAGTATTTTGAACTATTTTATTTTACTGTTGAAGAAATATGCAATTAGTAGGTGTTTATTGTGTTAGTTATTGAAATTGTTTATTTGGGAAAACATATAAATTGAGTTAAATGTATGTGCTATTACCGTCGTGGACGAAAACTTCAACTGGCTAAAACAGACTTTACAAATCGTATTTAGGTGTTATAAAGCGTATTTAAACTTGTTGGCGCTTAAAATAACTTCTTGTATATGTACGTAAAGTGTAGTTTTTATTCAGTATATCTTTCTAATTACATATTAATATAATATTAACTTATTAAGTATTTGGTTATGTTAGAATAGCATTCAAGTGAAGGGAAGTTAAAGTTAACTGCATTTCTAGAGGTTAATTTCAGTAGGGTGTACAATGAAGTATAGGGTATAAGACAAGAAATTACTTATATAAAGTAGTATGTAAACTAGGGAATAGTCCGCCAAACTTGGAAAAATCGACAATCTACCACTTGATCATTGAAATAATATTCTTAATGAAATCACAATTTAAATCGAAAACTTTGTAATATCCAAAGACATATAAAAAATAATGAGTACTTATTGGGTTAAGAAAAATGAACAAGTTAAAATATAGACCTACTTTTTGGTTACACCTTTGATATAAAATAAAAGAAACATTTTTATTAAAAATGATTTTTTTTTCAATTATCAAGGAAATGATGAAAGAAGACTTTTAAATTGCGTTAATATATATAGAAGTTTAAAAATGAAGACGGTGTCGCCATTGAAAAGACCAATAAATGATTATTATACACTTTTTTTTTTTTTTTTTTTGAAATTAACAGTTAAAAGGTCGAAAACATGAAAAAAAAAAACCAAATTACCAACGCACCTATAATTAGCAAACGGCTAAGTCGCGACTACTATTAATACAAATAGAAGATCTCAAATCGCTAAGTCGAAGAACCTTATGCCAAAGAAACCTTCAATGACAAACAACAGCAAAACCCACCTCCTACACTAATCTGGCTTTCCTTACATCATAAAATCGCTAGTATTTTCCCTACATTAACATTACTAGGTTTATAAACATGAAACCATAAAATATTCAAAGGAAAACCATTCAATCGCATAAAATAACTATGTAATACCGCTTTCGAATCGCCAAATCAGAAATCACCACTCCGCTCAAACTAAATCAACGTTAACTAATTACTAAAAATGTTAAAATATCTGCCAAAAATACCCAATTCAAGGCAATTAAAGCAATTAAACCTCTTTTTGATAAATGTTACAACAAAAATCTCTAATGTAATATATATTAAACTAAACTTCTATCATAACGTATTGAATCAATTTTGTTAGCTAATATATACTTAACTCAGACGTCGACGGAAAGTTTAATTGCGATTTTCGCTCTTTCCCACAACTTCCGTAAATTCCTTAACAACTAGCATATTGACAAAATAAAAACAATCTTAAACCTAAAAATTATGTTGAAGGCGAAAGATCATAAACAAAGGATCTTCATTCCAAACAGAACCACAAAAAACTAACAAAAACCGTTTCCGAATTGGTAAAACTAAGGATTACCCTTAAAATCTTCAACTTCAAGATCCTTAACATTAAAACCTACGATAGAAAGGAAAAAGTATTGCCAACAACTACCAACGCTCCCACACACATTCCCCCCAAAAAACACCCTTTAATTCTTAATTAAGTCAAAACTTCAACCCTTTGCAAAACAAATCTTCATAACTTAATAATAAAAAGATACATTAATCCAATAAACAATCTAACTTCTATACGTAACAATTCGAAATATGTACTCAGCGAAAAAAACGTATGTAAAGTAATAGCTACCAATATGATACAAGAAATCAACGTCGATTCTATCCAATATTCAATTGAAAAACCGTCAAAACCTTCAAATTTATCCTCAAGGTAATAATTCACGTGACGTAACCACGCAAAACCCAAAGAGGTACGCCTAAACACGCGAATACACTATAAATCTTACTTGAAATCTTTATCTCTCAAATCAAACCACTAATAACTACTCTTACAACCGAAACTATAAAGGTCTAAAACTTGAAATAAATACGAAAAACACTAGTAACAACTGAAATAACTATTGTAACCTACCTCACAAACCGGTAAAAACGATGAATATCAATTCAAAACTCTTCACAAATTTCGCTAAAATCTAAAAAAAAAAACCAGAAAAATATGAGAGAAAATTATACAACCTATTTAATATAAACATAATATCGTTCCTCAATATCTACAAATAAATGGAGGTTCAACCTTCAAGTTTTCACTCACTATTACCTCATATTCTCAAGGGTCACGCTAAAAACTACAGTCTAGTCATCTTAACCAAATCATACACTTTCCGTAAAATCTATAACAAAAGTAAAAGAATCACTTCAAATACGATATTTACCTTATGCAACACTACAAGACCTAGGCCATAACACATTAAATTAATATAATAACTGAAAAAGGGTAAAACAACTATAGATATTCTTAACCAAATACTCCAAAAATTCATATTATATATATAAAAAATTCAAAAGGCACATACTAGAAAAGCTACACTTTGCGAGAACTTTCAAATAATTATCACAATTGTTAACGAGTTTAAATACGCCTTACAAAGTCTATATACCACATATAAAAGTTTTTTAATATATTAAAATCTTCGATTACTAAAATGATGATATAAATGCCAAATTGAACCAATATATTCCCTCAAATCAATAGTTCATATCACTAAAAAAACGAAAACCTTTTCGTGGCATATTACATTAATCGTAAGTACGGTAGATTCATACACTAAAATTTAATAATAAGCCACAAACTAAATAAACAGTTACACTAACGATAATAATGTAACTAAAGCTTAAAAATACAATAACTATAAATACTACCATCATAACAATAATGAAAAGTATTAAATTTGTAATAAAGCTGGGTATTGTTCAAGTTGTTACACCGTTGCTAAACGCTGTAAACAACAAATAATATATCATACATAATAATCCACTTCTGTCTTTTTTTAAAAAAAACGAAACACTTGAACCGTATTACAAACTACTAGAACAAAAACTCATCAAACAATAAAGAAAAATGCGTTAAACTAAATAAAATAAAATGAAAATACTACTCCAAAATCAATCTAATAACTAACATATCACACCATCTTATATCTCCTGAAAATTGAAAACCCCTACATCTATTATAACTATTGAATCTCTAACTTTTTACATACCTTTCATTTTAGTAATCAGTACACTGAACACACGTTTTAAAAATCATGTCAAATAGAGGGGAAATAGAGTATTTCATAGAAGGAAAGTATAATACAAAGTATTACAACGGAAAAACACTACTGTCACGGAAATAAATCTTCAAAATAATAGTAAAGCTATAGTAAACTTTAATTCAATTAAGTCCAATTATTAATAAAATAAAAATCTACAAACAATTATTGAACCGATTTACCTCTATATCTTCAAATCCCCTACTCTAATCATGGTTCATTTGGAAAACATGAAGATTTTCGGTGTCAAAATTAGAGTTAACATTAATAAACTAGTAAAAAAAGACCAGAGGTTTCTTTTCTTCCTTAAATGAAACTACCTATAGTTTCATTTTCAAAGTCCTAAGATAACGGTAAAAAATCGAACCAAGTTCAAAATACATTAACTACAACAACTTCTTAATGATATAACTGTTGACAAACTATTAAAATTCCTTGAATATGCAAGGTATAAAAATGTGAAATATTCCACGTTAAGGGCTATTCAAAATCTCTGCCACTATTGCCAAACTTACGANAAACAAAAATCGATTTACTTTGAAAAAACGTGAAGGATTCAATTATAAAATTCTAGCTAATGTCTATAACTTGAATGAAAAACCTAATTTTCACAAAGTAAACTTCGTAGCCTCCTTTCACAACATGAAATTCCTCAAATCGCTATCGGTGAAAAACATATAGGAGATGCTAAAGACGCTATAGATCAATACGTATTTGGAACCACGAAATATCATCTTCTACAGTATCGAAAACAACTTTACGAAGGAAGATTTCCAAGCTAATACTAAAATCATGGGAATTTAATGCAAACAGGTATCTATTAAAGTCCACTAAAACATCGGAAAAGTTCAAAAAACACGCTCTTTACTCCGAAAAGCGTATAAAATCCTTATATTAAAGATTGAAAGCTTTACAGACTTCAATGAACGTTTTTGAAATGCGGTGAGGGGTCTGAATAGCACTATAGATCCTAGTATCCTAATACTAACACTATTAGTTTTTAAAGTATATACTTATCTAACAAGTGAATATCTCCTATGAATAAACACCCAAAGGAAATCTAAAGCATACAGTGAATCTTTAAAGAAACTGCGGGGGAAATATACCAAAAGTTAAGTTAATAATACCTTGAACACAAAAAATAATCCCTCTCAAATTAATGTATTAACTGTGACATTATAAAACGAAGTCCTTGTATAATGAAATTCAGGCAAATGGAATAGCTTATTTAATATCATAAGTATAGTTAACATAAAAGTAGTTATTGAAACTGTTAACGGATTTTCAATATTTAGCATAACTTTGGTTAAATTCTGCATTAAGGTAATTATCGATAATGATTTTTAAGCTAAACGAATTAACCAACATAACTTACCTCCTCTTGGTAAAACTTTAGACGTTACAATGTTGTCGATTCGAATTGATTAAGGCAACAGTAATATTGAGTGGTTAAGTGGTAGATATATTATTCAAGGTTAGGTAGACCGGTAGCCTGTCTACACATTAATTTATATGGCCAATTTTTGAGCCTGTCCCCTAGTGTAAAGTGAGTGCATACTATACTTAAACTTACAGTAGATATTTAAAACAATATACTTAACTTGCAATTGGTATAGTCAACTTCACTTACAGTAAAATTGACTTATTGTATTATAATTACTACTATTTTAAAACTAGCGTTTTTTTGTTTTGTGCACGTATATTAGTATGGCTAAATAATCGTTTTTAGTTACTACTAAATTACCTCCTCAGTAACCAGCTAGACTCCTACTGATTACACAGCCAAATTAACCACAATTTCCATAAGTTTTCGAGTTTTGACTTTATTAATTCCCACAAATAAATCCATCGCCATAGATTGATATAAACCTTCAATTTAACCACGTTAATTAATTAAGTTGTTGGCCTTAATTCTCTGGCCATTTTCCAGTTTATAAGGGTGTTTTTGTTGGCCTGTTTGTGACATAACTATACTAGGTGGCCTGTTTACGTATCCCTCGATTCGGATGGTTAGCCTATTTCTGTTCATAAACTTTTCCAAATCCCTATTTAGTATTAACTCCATTATATCATTAGTCGTATTGTCTTTGTTATTAATACATTTCAATTACTTCACATTTTCATTTTAGTAGACTTTAAGGTGTGTTATTAGTTCGATTATCAGACGTTTTTCGCTGGTGGTTCCAAGTTTCAAGAGGTATTTAAACAGGATTATTAAGTTGGTACAAATTACTACCGGGAAAAAAGAAATCTTCAACTACCTGGTGACGATGTTAAAAGTTCCTCACATCATTATGTCTATATCAAAGCTGGTGATTATACCATATATATTTGAAGGTAATATATTTTAAGTCATCCTTTTGTATTTGACGAAGTTTGAATGGATTAAGTATTTGGTAATATTGAACAGGATCGTTTGCGATTTGTCTTTATTAAAGATCTTTATGTGTTGGTAGGCCATCTTTATCTTTGCGGCGTAGTCGATTCGAATCTCTGTGGACGAAGTAACTGGTGCTGCATTTAAAGTGGTGGACGGATTGTTCTAGGTTTGGCAGACCGTTAGCCGGTCTACACTGTAATTTTTATAGCCAATTTCTTGGCCCGTGCCCTATAGTAAAGTGCAGCGTATTGCACTCAACTTACAACTAATGCGGTAAGTATTTACAAAGTAATACACTCACAGTATAGTTAACTTTACTATAAGTAAAGTTGACCTATTACACTGTATGTAATATTATTTCAATACTGGTGGCGTTTCAGTTTGTACGCATACGTTAGTATAGTTATTAATCCTTTCCAGTTGTTACTAAATTGTCTTTTCGTTAACTTGCCAGACTCCTGTGAATTCCAGTGTATTCTATATTTAAATTAACCTTAATTACCTTCTTTTTCCTCACAGCTTCGTGTTTTTTGTTCCTTCATTCCCGTGTACAAGTTTTTTCCCACAGACTTACGCGTATCACGAATTACACCAGTTATGTACCCTTTGATAGTAGTTTCAACTACTGTTATTGCTATCATTACCCTGGCAGTTTTCCAATTTGCTAAAGTACCCCTGTTTATTGGCACATGACTTGTCCTTGTCAGGTGGCCTTTTAATGTGGCGTTTCAATCAACCAAAGCTTTTGGAATGTATATTTCGACCTTGACGGGCTTTCTGAACCTGACGGCCCTGCTGGCCTTGCCAGTCCTACCAGCCTTACTGGGCTTGTTAGGCCTGCTGACTTTGCCAGGTTTGCCAAGCCTGCCGGCTCTACTGGGCTTGCCAGACTTTTCAGCCATGTTTCGCTTGTGCCTTAGCCTTTTGAACTTGTTGAGCCTATTATACCTGTGGCGCCTGAGCCTTTTAAAGATCTTTGGTTTGAGGGACTGAAAGGTTTTCGGCTTAAGGGATTTAGAGGTCTTCGGTTTAAGGGACCTGGAGGTTTTCTGTTTAAGGGACCTGGAGGTCTTCAGTTGAAGGAACCTAACAGTCTTCGTCTTTAATAAGGTTTTTGTCTTCGTTTTTAGTAAGATTTCCGTATTCGTTTTTATAAGCTTAAGGATAGTCTTTTTATTAAGCTAATTCAAAGAGGGTATTTGACAGGTTCCCTTTTTTGTTTAAAATAGAAATCGTTCATCTGCGAATCTCCGTCTTTAACTTAATCTTAACGGTTTATTAAATTGTATTCTATATGTCAAGATTCCAGTAGTTAAAGAACTCGCGAAAGTCTAAAAATGCGCAGGTACTACAGCTATAGTCGTTACCGAAACCTATTTCGATAATGTATTGGCTAGCGTAGTTAATTAGATAGGCTTTAATTAAGGTTTCTTTATCATTCGTAATCCAGAATTGTTGGTCGTAGTGATTAATGAAGATTATTCCAAAGGTTTTAACTTTTTTATATGCTTATAACTTGGAGCTATCTTAGTAGTTTGACTTCGAGAAGACGTGTATAATGATGGACTTAGTATTTCTAGCGTAAAGTTACGTGGAAATTTAGCTGGAACTTGGCGATTCGGCATGGAATCGCGTGATGTAACTTTATCGGCGTAACTTGGTATTTTTGCTAAAAGCAACGACCTTAACGATTAAAGTGAAGTAGGAAGTAAAATGAGTAAATTAGGGCAAAGGTTTGGTGTAAAGAGTAAAGTTGGAGGTCGTTTGTTGTTGGTAGAGGTCGAAGGTTATTGTTTTGGCGTAAGCATTTAGTCTATTTTGCAGTAGTAGCACCCGCAGTAGTACTAACTTAGCTGTTTGCCAACTTGCCGAACTTTGAGACTTCTAATAATCAATTTCAACGTCTTTAAAAAGGATTAATAAAGATTTCTTGATATTTTCGATAGCGATACCATCGTTAACCTTAAGCTGCTGTAAAAATCGACGTAGCCTAGAAGTTCTTTCTACTTACTGTCGTGAAAACCGACGCAATAGTAAAAGTCTTTCGCAAGAATCTTTCCTTTACCCTAACGGTCGTATAACTTAAAACGTAACCGGAAAGTAGATTGTTCTTCTACTTAGATTATATGTGCTTAATCTAGAAGATAAGTACTGATTAGTGTTGTTAGGGCTTAGACGTTGCAATGTTGTCGATTCGATTTGTTTTCGAAGTAACAGTAGTATTATGTGGTCAGATGGTGGATGTATTGTCCTAGATTTGGCAGACCGCTAGCCGGTCTACACTGTAATTTGTATAGCCAATTGCTTGGCCCGTTCCATAGAGTGAAGTGCAGTATACTACACTCGACTTACACCTAATGCGGTTAGTCTCCACAAAGCAATACACTTGCAGTACGGTCAACTTTGCTGTAAGTAAAGTTGAATTACTGCACTGCAGGTAATATTATTCCAACCGATTTATATATTGAACAGTAAAACCTTACGGTTTATTTTTCCACGCTTTTATCGATAATATCATTATCTCGTCGGTTAGCTTAAGAAAATATTAATAATATTTTGCCAATATTTCAGCCTATTTTTTTAAAGATTGAATTTACTTATTAATAAACAAATCTTATAAAACTACAATTTGTAAAATGTTCTGTTTTCATGTTGACTATTTTGGACGTTTCAGAAGTAATAACCGCAAAGAAGGCTTTAGGAACCTTTGATTCTCAGTTGCTCATAACGCATTGAAAATATACCCAAACGAGGCTAGGTTTCTACGCTTTATAATGTTTTACTTTATATAATTGTCTTAGCGTTTATCAAAGTTTTAAACCGATTCCTAGTAATATATTGTAAAATATGGTGAGTTGAAAATAATAATTGTAATGAACATATTTAGGGTATTTGAACCACAAGAACTACCTTTTTAATATAATCAATTAAGTAATCTGTTATGTTATCAGAGTACCTTATAAACTACGATGTCGAAATTATATAAAATTTACACGTCCTCAATTTTTCAAAGCGGATAGGGGTTTGATATACGATTTCGAAGAAATAATTTTCATCTTAAACAAAATTTCAAATGAAATTGAAAAAAAAGAACGCAATTTTCATAATCTTGACAAAACCCATTATATTATGAAAAAAAAACTTACATAGGAGAACTTGACTTATACATCTTTGAAGAATGAAGTAACATATTTTATATCAATGTATCCATGATTTAGAACTACGTTAGTAAGGAATATACAACTTATCATAATATCTACCGATTACAAATTTATTATTGGAATCGTTCAAAATACATTTTTCAATACAACATTCATAAATCGCATCAATAAACGTCTGATCAATATAGTCATTTACTTTAAAACAAATCATTTTAATGTTGTTCATATTCCACTACAGTGTTATTTGATTCCCAATATGTTATCTCGTCTCCCTACACTTAATAACGAGAGAATCATATTATTGAACAAGATACTCATTTTTGATCAAATCCTCAATGATCTTTCAATTGTTTCTAATAAGTTTAATCTTACTCTATATATTACTAAATCTGTACTACCAAACGACATACATTCAAAATTTCGTTTTTTATATATAAATAAGGGTACCTAGCACACTTTAAATTTACATTTGATTAAAAATAATGAAAAAAATAGGGAGGTTATTAAATTCTTCAAAACTAGGAATCATCTTTTGATTGAACTGTTTCTTCTATAATCGCGATGCGATAAGTCAAGAAAGTCTGGTGGTTTTAAGAAGCCTTATTTTGATTTTTTTCCAAGATACTAATAACGATAAATACCACTTTGATCTAAGGAGTATAATGATCTCGTTGAATAGCTTAAATTTTCAGTACAAAGTAAGAATAGGTAAAAAAATACTATCACTACTTTATTAGATACATATAATCACGAAATGAATATCAGGAACCTAAAAATAATTTACATATAATTTCAGCCGTCGGAAATCTTGCATACTCAATGTTGATAAAATTTATCACAATACTTTCAGTTAAATTATCCGCTGATACTTTATAAACGTTGCGTGGATATGAAGAGTTTAATGTAATCATACCGGTTACCTAAAAACCTTCAAACTGTATTTTTCTCACACTAAAACATCTCGCATATTTAGCAGTTCATGAGGAAGTATTTTTGCGTCTATATATATCATCATCCAACTAACTGTATTTCCAAGAAATTATTTCTAATCGTGATGCTAAATTTTCATTCACCCTTGAGAAAACCATGTAAAAGAGATTCTAAACTACATGGATAATAACAACAACCTATTATTCATAGGAAAATAGTTAATTGAAAATAAAACAACAAGTTGTTCATATTATATTACGATATTATATAGCAAAATATCACGATTGATTATATACTAATTATATATCTTCCTTGTGTTAGAATATCAATAATACTTATTTACGTGCAATTGATGTTAGCTTATACCAGTATTTATTTGGTTTTCGATTACGCGTTTTTGTAAACTATTTCAATGTCACGTTAACTCAATAAATGTTGGGTGGTACTAGTATGTGTGTGTACAAGTGTAGTATATAAGATGCTAATTCTAAGTTCTAACTACTATGACGTTGTCATAAGTTGAATTAAAGAATTTAAAACCAATGAAAAAAGATATGTCAGGCAAAAGAAAGCTTAGCCTACCTTGACCAAGTCCAACAAATGCTTGTAAACAAAAAAAAATATGATGTTCCCATCATATACTTAAGAAACAATATACTTGTGAAACAACATCTTCGTGAGAATAACTATTAAAGAGTACTCTAAAGAATAATCGTCTCTTTATACTCATACAACATAAACAAGGTAAAAACCCCATTATTTAATTCATACATAATTGTTTTCAAGTTTTTTAACAAGAAATGTTGAATGCTTTCAATTCATATAACGTGACGATTTGTATTTTTGAGTTGTAAACCCTTTCAATTTAAGAAAATATTAAATTTAAGAGCTATCATATCGATATTAATTCAATTTTCTGTTCGAGAGATTCGTTTTACTTTCTATTCATTTTCATTATTATTCTAATTCACTGGTGAAAAGAAGGAATAATTTTTTTAGAAGCTCTTTTATTGCTAGGAAATACTTAACAAAATAATAATAAAGGTAGTTGGTATACTACTAGATATCACTATAGTTAGCATTCGTATAAGATCATATTAGAGGAGTGCATAATAGAGTATCACAACTCAGGTGAAGGCTTATAAGCTCTCATCTAAATCGTGCACTCTCCAGATGTTTCTTCTGGCGCTTTTATCATCTTTCTACTGCCATCTTTATATACCATACTGTCTTCTTCATACGTTGACGTAAAGACCTAACCGATACTGATCAGTGGCTGATTCGGTCGACTATAGATAGACTATGAAAAAGGAGACGAACCTTAGTTCAATATTTATAGCTAAACGCTATAGTGGTTCTAACTATTCTGTGCTCCCAAACAACGATCTACAAGAATTACGCGGGAGTGAGGAGAGACTTTAAGCCCTTCAGTGACTTTGAAAAGGAAAGATTTAGTACGATATTATCAACTTGATTGATGCCCTTCAATTACTAAAAGCTTCGTTACGCTACCATCAACTTGGTTAGTATTCTTAAATATCCAGAAACTTCATGAAGAGCGTCCTATCACGTATCGGTTAAGTAAGCCATCAAGTTTCAGTCCCTTTTACTGGAACTTATTGGACTAAAAACAGTTTTTACACCGCTTACGCAAATTTTTAAAGCGACTAAAATAGCTCTTAAAGAGTTTGTACCAACATTTCAAACGCCTCAAACAGTTTTCGAAGCGATTACCATAATACTGGAAGCTATCAAAGTAATATCCAGCGCTTTTATACAACATTTAACCTTTTCAAATAATTTATTTAATACCCAACTTTTTCACATCATTACAAACCGTTCATTCAAGTTTATATTTACTAAGTTTAACCTTATTTGCTGCCAAGTTAATGTAATACCTATCAGTGTTAAAAGTCTCATTTTTTACGCTTGGTTATATTTTATTTGGTTTTTATTCATATATTATAAACGCTAAAAATCTAGCTTAAAACTTTTGGTTACATTTCGTTTGCATTTTATCTATATATCGTAAGAGTTAAACTCTCAAATCCGATCGTTTTTTTTTTTTTTTTGGAATAGTATTCTAATACTGATCATTTCATTATACGAATATCGAAACCACTTACTTATATTTTAAAAGCGACCGAAATTGCTTTTTAAGTACTTTGGTTCATTTTGGAAGTGACCACGAACGCTTTTGAAGCGCTTATTTCAATCATATTGTTTCCAGTACTTCTGGTAACTATAGAATTACGAACGATAATCCTGGCTAAAGCTAACGAGTACATGAACTTTTCATTTCAATACATAATGTTTCGGAAAACTGCTTTAAAGTATATCGATCTCAATTGGTAAGATAATACCATTAAAATATCGGTAAAGAATATACACCTTTAGATTGATAATATATACGTTCAAAACATAATTTTTCGTTATTGGGGGGGGGGGGAGAGGAACCTCAGGGGTTCGATTTATTCAATAATCCCAGTAAAGACTTTATGAATGTGACGTTACAAATATAACGTATAGTAGATGATTTAATTTCGAATGTACTACAGATTACACTACAAAACGAAGGAATTGATACGCTTAAAAGCTATCGCATTGCCAAAACCTTTTTGTTACGGTCCAACTCCATGAAATACTATATTGGAAAGATTGAAAAATATTGAAGGTGGACATTATACGTGGGAAATGATTTATAGAAAATCTACGGGATAATCTATAATGTAAGAACACTCAATATACATATATCAAAGAAATTACTCGGGTTTAAAAAGAGGAAAAGCTATAAAGATCATCCTCCACTTGAGTTGAAAAGAAGAAAAAAACGCAAAGATCATCCTATACTAGGGTTTAAAAGGAGAATAAAGCGAAAAGGTCATACCCTACTCGGGTGTAAAAGGAGTATAAAGGGCAAAGGTTATACTCTACTCGAGTTCAAAGGGAGGAAAAGCCACAAAGGTTATCCCCTATTCGGGTTTCAAAATAAGAATATTTGTCAAGATTTTTTTCCACTCTGGTTGAAAACTTACTCATTCCGGCAAACATTTTGGACAAAGGTAAAAAATCGAATTACCTATTAAAAATTAATTCAGTGTTTTGAAGGTGTATATAAGGAATGACATAAAAGATAACCTTTTCTTCAACCACGTAGATAATATTATAAACCTAATAATTAAAGGATTTGGCGTGCACAGAAACGTTTACTCCCTAGAGAAAAAATATAGCCTTTTAGACCGCGATAAAGACGCACTGGAAAAGGGGGATGGTGCTCTCAAAAAATCCATACAAACCTTATATATTGAGACCTATGGATTATAATCCATATTAGAATCTTCCACCATATCGATTTCTCACTAATAACAATAATAAAATAACTTTGTATTTAAAAAAAACCAAAGATTAAAGTCCATAAATTGCAAAGGCGAATGCCGACTACAGATATCATAGCGACGAAAGCTAGAAAATGGTACCTCGAATGTCATATTAAAAATGATTATATTTACCAATACTTTTTTCATCGACGTTACTCAAAGGGTTATGTAACTTATTCCTAATAAGTTACTACGGTTTCTTGAGATTATTCGTGAGCGTTATGTTATATTTTCTTTTGAATTCTTTTTTAATCATTTGCATCGTTGAGTTTACTTTCAAATTTATCAATAGTAGTATTTCATATATTTTACGTTTCACAATCATTATTTACCTCTTATAGTACATTTTACGCTTTCAATTCATTGTTACCCGCTTAGATTATGTATTTTACTTTTTGGATAGATTATTTGTCTTTAGTGTTGCGTATTTTTTAGTTTTTGTAATTAATATTAATGGTTTATGTTCCATATTTCAATTTTGAAGCTTATTATTTATCACTTTCGTTGCGATTTTCCCCCCACTACATTGTACTATGAAGTTATCTATAAATAGGCCGGTTTATGCCGGTAAACAATAAAAACAAAACGGCTAGTTGCTGCTGAGGAAGGAAAGAGAAGGGGAGTTATTAACATCATTATTATCATCGTTAATACCTTTGTTATCGTCGTTGTAGCTGATGTTGTCGCCGCTATAAGAAGGGCTAGACCCCCCACACGCTTTGGGTTATATACCCTTGGGCAGGGGGCGATAAGTAAGTTCACTCTCCTTGTGACTACGAGCCAAGACGTCGTTGAATTTGCTTGTGTAATATAGGTATAGGCTCGCAAGCTATGCGGTAATAGCATTAGAGGTCTTTATAAGCATCTTGTTGGTACCTAGGGAGGGGTTGCTTTAAGCACTGTATAACGTATTAGATGAGTAGACGAAAATAAACCTAAACCCTAGATTATGTATTAAAGAAGTGGACGACGAATAAATTTAAGTTCTTGATTATGTATTGAAAAAGTAGAATAAGTTTTAACCTCAGATGAAGCATTCAAAAAATGGAATAACTTACTGTAGATATGGAGGACGCATAGAAGGGCTTTTACGAACGGTCCTAGCATTACTGGTACAGGTGCGCACCCATTGCCGCCACGCTCGTAGGTGTGATAGCATGCGGATTCACTATCACTTTGGAGGCATTTGCCAGACAACTTATTCGCGGCAGAATATGCAACGCACGGAATATAAACTGTAGTTATTAGCGAACTAGGGGCATTTATCTTGGTGCGTCGCTTTAGCGCCTTACGTACTCGAGCGGCCTCACGGCGTACCTTAGCGAGGTGCGCTTTGAGGCGGCAAGCCTACTCTGCCATCTCCGCTTCATCTGCACAATAATTAGTATATGTTACAATTAGAGAGTCGAATATTATATACCCCGCTGTAACTCGTCAATATTGCGTTTACTGTGCTTAATAGACGTTATAGATAAAAGCGAAGTTTTTACCCGCAGCAAAAGGATAAGGTTTATAACCTCGTGTTGTTGCTGTTGTAGTTCTAGCATAGGGAGGGGGGAGAAAGGAGAGCAGAAAAGGGTTGTGGGCGCGGTTTGGAACGGGGAACTAGGGGAGGAGCCGTTGGTGGCATTGGTGGTAGAGGCTTAGGCGGCGGCAGATGCTACTTTTACAGCGCGTGTACATTGCCGCGCCAAATTGCACCGTTTACTGCGCGACTTCTGGGATAGAATACATTATAAAGTGATTAGAGCTTTTTTTTCAGACTTAAAAGCATAATATAGTCAATTAGTAGTTTATTTAGCAAATGGTATCACGTTGATAAAGGGGGGGGGGAAACATTTTGCTTCGATCGACAGCGATGTACTTCTTTATATTGACTCCACAATACGTGAGACCGATAATGACGCCTTTACAGAGTTTTCCAACCTTTTAGAACAAACTACAGGCTACACTTTTACTATCATTACTACCGAATAATCGATTGGAACCTTGGACGAACTACAATTCCATTACTGAATTATGGATACAGAGTTCTTTGAACAAGAATAAAGACAGCCAGTATCGATATTACTAGATAAAACTATAGTTAGCAAGCGTAGAGAAGCGTGCTATTAGAGTGTATGGTAGAGTGCTGCGGATTAAGTAAGAGCTTATGAGCTCTTATTCACGCCATGCACTCTCCAGAGGTTTCTTCTAGCGCTTGCATCATCTTTCTACTACTATCTTTGAATACTGTACTGTTTTCTTCAAAACTTTTTTTTTTTAAAAAAAAACCAAAAAGTAAGATGTATTCCATATTTTTTAGGGAATTTTAATGTAAAGGCAAGTTTTTCAACCTTATTTATAATAATAAATTGTTTTGAATAAAGTTGTTTAAGCTTTTAATAACTATGGAATGGCTTATATATTCGATTAGTTTTCAGTTAGATTCGGATTAGAATTCTCAAGTTGAGCTATCCATATTTTATATCATATGATTCTTTAGCGTCTATAATTATGATTTTTACTGGCAGTTATTATTTATTTTTCAATACTCACGAAAAGAGTTCATATTAACCTATTACAGAAATAAAGAAGGAATAAAACAATTTATTGGAGTTCTTGATTTTAAAGTGAAGACAAATTCGTGAAGTTTTGTATTAATGGTCCGAAAATATGTATTTTTTGAATTTTATTATACTACTCAAATATTGTTGATTTATAGCTGTTTTGGATATTTAGTAATCTGGTATCGCAAAATAAGCTGGATTATTTGATTTTTTAGATTGACCCACTGTTTGGGGATTATATGTTATTATTGTCATTAATTTTGTTTTGAAACTTTTTGAGAAGTTTTTGCTAAAAAGCTAATAAAAACTTGGGATTATGATTCGCAACAATTTGTTAGGGCATCTTCAATCATATAATAATAATTTTTGAAATATAATTCTGGCGTATGTTTCGCTAGTATCAGATCTATGATTTAAAAGAAGTAATTGTTTTTTAGTGTTGGATAAGTAACCGGTATCATAAAATTGAATTTATCACGTGTTGTTAAAGAACATCATGTTTTTGATGAAGTAATGAGTGGTAGAAATACAATGAAATATGTATAAATAATGTACAAAGATTATTTAAAAGTTTTATCGGTTCTTACTTACTTACGGGTTTGTGATTGATATTTTAAAATGAACCGTATTACGTACAGTAAGTTTCTTTAATAAGTTTGTATTATTTTACGTTTTCATTGAAAATAAAGTTCTATTAAAGTTTCCATTTATTTCTAATTAAAGTAATGTCGTTTTTCAAAAATATTGTCGAGGAATTCCCTTATAATATTCAACGGTAATCCAAAACTTTTACGATTAGCGGTATTTCGATTGCATAATAAATTACCGAAAGGACTAAAGGGGTATCATGGTTTTGAAGCACAAATAACGTTCTCGTTATTTTCATGCCTTAAATGATATAGTATTGTTTTTCAAATGAGATTAACATAATGATCTGATTGAAGGTAAATGTTTTATTGATATAATATTTGTTTTTTCAATATATATATAATTAGATTAGCTTTGTTTAAGTCCATAGAGTAATTTTCGAGGATTTGATAAAGTAAAGAACTCTTTTTTTTTCTCGAAGTAATATTATCCTGTAGGTTAAATAACCCAAACATTACATTTGGAACGGCATTCCAACATTCAGAAAAATAAACGATATCCAATTTATAAACTTTCTGTTGGTAAAGTCTCCGTACGTAAACGTACGAAGAATACAATATATTATTTAAAGTAGTTAGGTAAGTTATTGAATGATCAAGAGGGAGAATAGGTATCTGGAGAGTGTACGCCTTAGGTAAGAGCTTATGAGCTCTCACCCGGAGCGTGGAACTTTACCATATACTCTGTCAACTTCTTTACTGGGGTTTAACATAGTATTATTCACTTTATAAGAGTGAATTTTGCAGTGATACGTTATCATGCACTTTGTAAGAGTATACCCTGTAGCATAATACGTTGTTATTTATTTCATAAACGTAGTTCCCTACGCTCATTAACTATAAGGATATATAATGATATTTAGACAGGTAATCTTTTTAGGAGTTTTATATTAATAATTCAGTCATAACCGTGTCATTTGTTTCAGCATTCAATTAGTTGTTTAGTATTGATAGTTTTATAGGTTTTGTAAGATCGTTTGGGAAGGTTGGAAGGTTGGTAATCTTTATAGAGGTGTGATTGTATAGGTGTGATTATATAGGTGTGATTGTTGATATTACGTATTTTAGATTTATTAGAAAAAGATGAATCGTTATCAGTTCAGATATAAATTCTTTCCTTTTTTTTAACAAAGTATACTCACCATTAAGGTAAGCCTTTAATTCGTCATTCGACGCTCGTACGCCTAAATTACCAACTTTCAATTAGCTCTTTAACCCTTTCGTATAAACCAATCCCTTAA
Organism: Anisogramma anomala; assembly: GCA_038502455.1. Lineage (NCBI taxonomy): Eukaryota > Fungi > Ascomycota > Sordariomycetes > Diaporthales > Gnomoniaceae > Anisogramma > Anisogramma anomala. Next base: position 371,045 of record JASMMZ010000012.1, on the reverse strand, counting down.
TTAATGGAATTCTTTAATTATTTCAATAGATGTCGCGTAAAACCCGGTTTTAAAGGCGACTTTTAGCGCGATAAAAGTGTGACAATAAGGTCGTTGAAGCTATAACGCGTTGCCCCACTAGCATTAGTTTCGTCAGTAGCGGTAATACGTCATCAATACCTACCTTCATTTTTCGCTTTCCACCCGTTGCCGATATAGCCGTTATATCTTTTTCTACTCTTCTCCTTTTCTTTTCCTCTTTTTTACCCCCTAAGGGTAGGAGCTGGAGTTTTCTAAGATTATAGATCTTACCTTTTCGCTTCGAATGAAAACCTTTTTACCCATAGTAGTTCCGTTTCGTTTCCGTAAGTATAGTATAGTAGAGCTGTAACGAGATAGGTAATATTTGCCCTTTTTAATCCCCCTTTTTAATAATATTAACGTTTATTGAACGAGGTTGACATGGAGGATCGAGTATACCGTTTAGAGTCGCAGCTTTTTAATGCATCGCAAGGCCTTTTTGGTATATAAAGCGTTGAAATAGCGTACCCAGGTTCGCAACCATAGGTGGTTAATAGATACGCCTTGTGTGTTGTATGTTGTATTTGTTGTCGTGGGTAAGTTTATTGGCGAATACCGTTAAAGCAGAGGTATCTCATTTTATTATTATCGTTATGAATGAAATAGTAATAGGTGCTTTTCCGTTTAAATGGTGTTGGGGTTGTAGGCTAAGGCTCTGTTACGTTCCAGCCGTTTTTATAGTAAGTTATTTACTCCCTTAATTTGTAATCCGGGGTTGGATTCTTTGTTTTCTATTGTTTTAATGCGTAGTTCAGGGATTAATTTGAAATTTATTCCTCTAATGAATAATCTAGGGTAAGATTACTTGTTTCCTACATTTTTTATGCGTCTTTTAAGGCTTAATTTGATATTCATTCCTTTAATACGTAATCCGAGACTCGATTACTTATTTTCTACTCTTTTTATACGTTGTCTATAGTTTTTTGATTCGATATCCACTTTTTCAATACGTTGTTCGAGACTTTTTCATCTCATATTTTAAAACGTAAGGTAAAGTTAGGATTAATTTCTTGTTAGATATTAACCGGCAGTCGGTTATGATGGCGACCGCGATTATCGTTTAGTGGAAAGGTTTGCATATGTATTACATAGGTAAGTTTGACGACGTCATTACACGTTGTCGTAAGGAGAGAGAACCTGTCCCTTGCTTTTTAACTAATAGAATGTGACTTAAAACGTGGAGAGCACCTAGCCCTCCTCCTGGAAACGATACCAATAGTTGCGATGATAGTAGCGGTGGCGCCAGCAACGACGATGAAAACGAAAACGACAAAGATAAGAGTGAGAGCGATAATGACGATGATGACAACGACATAGTTAGCTTCCCTATCTCCATGCCGTTTGGCAACTTTTAGTTGCTTTATTTTCATGTTTTTACTATTAAACTAGCTTTAATGTAATTAGCTATATAATAATATTGCATTTTTAAAAGGATTCTAACGCCATGTAAGTGGTAAAAATATATGTAAACAGTGAAACTATTTCGGTAGAGCGGAAAATTGTAAACGTAAACGGAAATAATATATTAGTAGAGCGGTAAATAGTAAATATAAAGAGTCATGATATACTATTAAAGCGATGAATAGCCAACGTGAAGAGTTATAATATACCAGTAAAGCAGTAGATTGGTTTTTACAACAAAGATATACAATGTTAGCTAGAAATGAAGAATTCAAGACGTGAAATATAAAAAAGTATAAAAAAGTTTTAATGAAAGTTAGGTAACGTAACCTATTTAACGACGTTTATAAAGGGATTAATAGTAAAAAAGAACATTTTCATTACTTTCTTTGGGGCGCTTTAGTTCGGCTTCACCTTTAATATGTTATTTGGAACGTTCTTCTTTGTCGGGAACGCTTTTAATGCGTTATTTGGAGTGTCTTGTTTGAGGACGATCGTTTTCAATACGTTATCTAGAACGCCGTTAATTAGCTTTTATCTCTTTTTTGTCTGTATTTCCGGCTATCTTGAGTGGTTTGTAGACTTTTATTATTGGTTTTTCTCAACAAAAAATATTAAAAAATATAAAACTTGTATAATTTTTCATTGATTTTTTGTTGTTGGAAGCGCCGACCATGCCTTTTAAGGCTTTTTTGTGTATGTTTACTCCGGGAGCTTTATTCACCTCTTTGAGAGCGTTTTTATTGCCTTTCGAAAGGTTATCTTTCATATACCTATCGGGATCGCCGCTCCTTGCTTGGGGCGCTCCTGTTATAGCACAGGGAGCTGTCTTTTATATGCCCTTTCTGAAGCATTGCCACTTCTAATATTATTTATGAAAGCGCCGTTTACCTCTTGTAGAGCATTTTTTTAAAGGCTGCGGCTTGGAAGTTCGCCTTTCATATGTTAGTTTTAAGCGTTTCCTCTTCTTCCATGCTCTTTGAGAGCGCTGTTTTCCTTTTCAAAAGCACTCCTCTTGTGGTTAAGAGGGCCGACGTCTATATTTGGCCAATGAACATCTTCATGGGTGCTAAATTCTTCCTTCATTGAGTAATTCGATTTGTCATTCTTGTTTAAAACATTTGTTAAAACAGATGATTTCAGAAATCGAGCGGAGGGTGGCTTTTGTGGCACTTCCTTTTATGGAATCCGAGCGCTGGATTGTTATGGACTCAGGCTATTAGCTATTGAGTATATAGGTTACATGACTGTGCACGTAATTCGATATGCAGTACCCGGTCCGGGCTCGGTTCGGATCCGGTCCAGACGCGGTCCGCATGCGGCACGTGCGAGGGCACGTCATGGGCTGGGTACTAACTATACCCATGAGCCCCGTAAGAAATGCCATCGTAACCTCTTTCATTTTTTACTTGTACCTTAATAGTAAACTTCATTTGTCAACTACCTATCTTACTAATATAGGTTGAATTATAATATAATATTAAGGTTTTTTTTTCATCTTTTCGAAGGAATATTGCTTATGAAGAATAAATTAATAGCAGAAATTAATAATTTTATGTTATAATTTAAGGTTATCGGGAAAGATAAGTTATCGGCGAATACATAGTCCTCCAACTTTATTAATATATTTCCTACTCTTTTATAGTTGACTTAAGCTGATATATCTCGCGTATAAAATACTATAAGCTATATTGCGTCTGTTAAAAAACAAATGTAATAGAATAATGAATCGGCTCCCATTTTCGACCTTATATGCGACTTGGCTTAGATCAAAATTAAGATTTCATAATTAGAAACCGACCTAATATTTGTTCAGGCTAGTTTTTCAACGTTCATAGGTAATCAAAAACGATATAACTAACTGCAATTAGACGGATTTGCTTTTACATGAGCGACGACATACCAAATCATGAAATTTATATTAAAGGCAAATAAAACATAAATCGGGGAAGGGTGGTAAACGTTTTTATATATATAAGGTTATTATCTACCAGCGGTAAAATAAGTTGTTACGATATATTGAAAAGCCGTCAGAAAAAATATATACAAGATATAAGTATTTTTTTCGACTATGTTAGATTTATATTTAATAACCCTCATAGCGCGGATGAATACTTGGTCGAATTACAGGGATTTGTTGGTAGTCCTTAGACGTTGCAACGTTATCGATTCGATTGGTCTTCGAAGTAATAGTAGTATTGCGTGGTCAAGTAGTGGATGTATTGTTCTAGGTTTGGTAGACTGCTAGCCGGTCTGCACTGTAATTTGTAGATCCAATTGCTTAGCTCGTGCCCTAGATTGAAGTGCAGCATACTGTACTCAATGTATATTCAATGCGATAAGTCTCCACAAAGCAATACACTTGCAGTACGGTTAACTTTACTGTAAGTAAAGTTGATCTACTACACTATATGTAATACTATTCCAACACTGGCGGCTTTTTAGTTTGTGTACGCGCGTTAATGTGGTTAACCAATCTTTTCTGGTTGGCACTAAATAGCGACCTTGTGCCCCCTATCAATTCCAATTGACTTTCATACTAGATTACACCTAATTACATGCAAATTGACCCCATTTAACCTTAATTGTTCCGTTACTTCGAGGTCTGAGTTTATTAAGTCCTACAAAAAAGTTCTTTCACCACAAGCTTTTACAAGCCTTTATTTTAACCGTATTATTCAAACAGATTACCATTATCAATCCTCTGGCAGTCTTCCATTCTGCCAACACATCCCTATCCGCCGTTACGTAATTTGAGCTTTCCGGGCGGCCTATTAACGTAACTCTTACAATATATAGTCAGTCTAATACTATCCATAAACCTTTCCAAGGCCTTATTTAGTGATGCCTTTATTATAACGTTAGCAGGATTGTCTTTACCATCAATTTATTGGAACTCCTTAATTTCCCCCCATTTATAAGCTTTACGAACCGTTATTATGTCGATTATTAGACATTTTTCGCTAATGGTTCCACACTTTAAAAGGTATTCGAAAAGACTCTTCGAGTTGATACAAATCACTACCGGGATAGTAAGAATTTTCAACTGCTTGGTAATAAGGTCAAGTGTTTCCCATAGTATTATGCCTATATTAAAGCCTGTCATTATACCGTAGACCTTCGATATCAATACGTTTCGTATAATTATTTTACATTTAACGGAGGTTTAGTTAATTAGGCTGCCAATAATATTAAACTAGTTTTCCTAATTATCTTTGGTAACGAGGGTCATTAAAAAGCCGATTTATAAAAAAAGTCGGTGTTATATATTAAGAATCTGTTCGTAAAAATTATCAACTTAGCCCTTAAAAGATCGATTAAAACAATATTAAATCCGTGGTCTAGATTTATCATTTGCTACTCGAACTTTTTATTTAGCCGGTCAAAGTCCTTATCCGTTGGCTTTTACGTTTGTACCGCAATGAATAGGTCGTGAAAGGCTTTAGGTTTGAATAAGATAGTAATATAGCTGCCTCAAACACGCTGTTTTAAGTAATATTAAGCTCTAGCCTCGTCAGTTTTATCAATTATATCCAAAACAGTATCCTAGCCCTTTAAGAGAAAGTTAAGACCGGAATTAACACCAAGTATACGAATTAACGATCCATTAAAGTTACATCAACTGCTTTTAGTTAACGTTGTTACTGGCTTACAATTTTAAAACTTAAAGTTTTCAATTACTTACTACCTTAGTATTATAAGGCCAGCTATTCCGACGAAAAGGGTATCGTTAATTTATATACCTACCACGCCTAAATTCCTCCTTTACGTTACCAATAAACACGGATCGTATATTAAAAACTTTATAGCCAGCCGTAACTTTAAATACGACTAGTAAATTAAAAACTAGTAAACGCTTACTTTAACCAGACCGTACAGTAACTTAATATAACGTATTACCCTATCTAAAGGGTATATAACATAGAGTTCCTATAACAATTCTTATAATATGATCCGCTGTAAATCTGTTACTAATTATTTATAGGCTTACTTTATATTACGACTATTAAACGTAAACTTACCTTTCATTGTGACTAATAAACTTAGTATTAAAGCGACTACTAAGCGTTAACTCATCTTCTAAATCATTAACGACTATATAAGAATTGAAATTTTACTTTTATTACCTTATCCTTAAAAGATTAAACGTATTTTTTCGTACGGCCATCCTATAGTCTTACCTTTAACTTCGTAAATAATCCTTAACTTAACTATCGTAACATTTAGGTTTTAAAGGTTAAAATCGGTTTTTGACACGAATTATATAACTCTTCGAGTTAATAGGCCGTTAATTTCGATCTTATTACTTTCCTTAGAAGGTTTACTAGAGGTTTTATTAATCTCTTATGATCGAAACTTTAATATCAAGTTTTCGTTATTCTTCTATTTCCTGCTTACTTAAATAGTATTGTAAATACAACCCGGTATATATTCCTCTCGTTTGACGTTTTTCTTCTTCGAAAGTAGTCCGCGCCGGCGGCGTTTCATCAGCTTATTGAAAACGGGTAAAGGAGGTTTTGTTTAACTCGGTCGCTTAACTTAAGGGGCTTACAGGTCTTTATCTCTAGTAACCCTAATATAGGGCTTAACTTTAGTAACTTGGAAAGGTATAAAGTTATTAGCAATTTCGACAACTATTTCGGAGTTTGTAATACTTAATATTTTATACGGGCCTTCCCATTTGCTCGGCTTCCGCCACACAAGAATTTCACTTTGAAACGTCAAAGCAAACACGTTGGTTATTAAAGGGCCGTTTCTAGTATTAAAGGCGTTATTAATCTAGCGGCGTATCGATTCTCTTCGCTGTTCCCTCAAAGTTTTACTATAAGCTACAACACGTTTCTGAGTACTTGCCGAAGACAGAGATTCACTCGTCAGGCGTAGGTATATTCCAAAGACTAAGAGCTTTAGCATTAAATCGTCAGGGCTTACAATATCGTTCAGACCTTTTACTGTTATCTATAGGCGTGCCTCCGGATCCGTAAAGCTTTCAACTTCTAACGTAAGGATATTATACGCTCGGCGAAGTAGGGAGTATACCCTCTTAACCTTCCCAATACTCCAATGAGCTTTTACAAGTACCTGTTTACACTGGATACCTATTATCTTGGCATCTTTCTGAAATTTCACCGCGGCAAAGTTTGTACCGGCATCGTAAATGACAACGTTAGGTAAACCCAAGTACGTATTAGTTTACAATATCCTTAACGTTTCTTACATATCCTTTGCCAAAAGGGAATTTAAAAATTTAGCCCCGTAAAAAGAGGTTACGGAATCAACAACGTAACGAATAGACATATTATCTAAGTAAATCATATCGACAAAGATCTCGTAATTAAAATCTTTATTATTTTTTGAATATAAACTGAAATCTCGAGGGGGCTTAAACATACTGTTGGAAATGGTGTTAAAGCTTTTTAATGACCTTCAGGGTAGAATATTCTACATCGTTATGCCTTATAGACTTTAGGACTTTATATAGCTTATTAAAGGCGAGGTAATTAGAACTCCGGTGTAATTAACGTATCCCCGGCTCCTTTAAGTTCAATATCATTACTTCTGGGCTTTAAATATGAAACCATAAGTGCCTTTACTTAAAGTTGAGTAAAAACCTCTATCTGTTCTTGACTAATTTATCTGTATTAAAATCGACGTTAACACTGAAAGTATTTATATATTTTAAGTAAAATCAAAAAAAGGTAAAATACTTAAGAATATGAAACTCAATCGTTTTTATAATAGGTTAAATTACCGTTATCTCCTATAACGATAGTCATTCGCCTGGTTTGAAGCCAACTTTGGCCTTGCCAATATCGTAATGGTTAATCTTAGTAACTATGATGCTTTTCCTCTATAATTTCATGTACTACGAATAACCTCTTATTAAGTACCTTATTACCCCTATATCTGGTATAATATTTTAAAACGTGTGGTTCGCGTAGCGATTACGGAGGTTAAAGGTATGTAAAAGGTCAGGTGTTTGATCGGAGCAAAGGTAAGGGTCTTTACCACCCAGACGTAATAGGGAGAAATGGTTGGCTAATTACGAAGCCGCACCTAGAGCAGTATTTTCGTGCCACTTAATCTTCTTAGGGGTGTTGTCGTCGTTAATTGGCTCGTTGCCTTTAAAGTCTGTGATTTGACTTAAGTAATTCTATTTAAAAGCAATAGGGTATTAGGTGTGATATACTGCCTTTTTGTTATTGCGTTCGGCAGGAGGATGCCGAGTCAACCAGCAGCCAGAATTTCCATAAATCGAATATCTCTTACCATTATCACGACGATAATACTAACAGATAATAGATCCTCCTGAAAAATTACCTTATTAACGTCAACGTAATTGTTTTTTTTAGTCCGAGGCTAGTGGATCAAAATTTAGGCGTTGTGGGTGCCCGTACTTACAGTCGATGTAATTAACTACCGTAAAGTCCTTTTAATTTACGTTGAGGAAGTTACTGGTTTGGAAATACATACTAAGTAAGTTTTGCGTACGTATTATTACGGTAGTTAGCGAGGAACGTAACTGGCTAAGAAAGCCTTCGCAAGTGGTATCTAGGCGTTATAGGGCTTATTAGAACTCGTTCACGCCTATAACTGTTGGCTGTACCTGCTTACAAAGTACGGCTTCACTAGCGTGGGCTTTCTCTATTATTTTCTGGCATAATATTAAATTATTAATCATATAATTAAGCATATTCATCGGTATTTTCTACTTTTTCTTCTTAGCCATTATTGTTACCCATCTCGTAGTAACCTATTCTGTATAATATTACGTAAGTTAAACTTCGCGAAACGTAATTACTTTTGTTATAAAGGTTAGGTAATAGTTTTTGGCGTGCTTTATAAGGATTTCGGAAAACAGTAAGTAAAAACCAGAAAGTAAAACCTCTATCCACTTTCGAATGTTTAGAAAGGGTATTATCTTAGTGTTAAAGAGGTTATAAGGCTTTTTATTATACTTCTCTATATCGTTTTAAATTTTAGCGAAATCCGAACGGAGTTTATAGTTAATATTAACTCTCTTGACAGGTATTAGAAAAATATTACGATAGTTATTCTAACCTTAAATAGTATTTCCCGACATTTCAATATTTGAAGCTTTCAGGACACGGTATTAAGAGTAATTTCTAATCTACTAACCCGAGAGGTAAAGTCCTATAGTAGGACCTGTGGTGGGTTCTCGTACGAATGCAAATTTAAAGGAGGAAGGTTTTTAAGAGGCTTAGCGGTTAAATTGTTAGAGGGCGATAGGTACTTAAATTTTTTGAGAGGCGTGACGATCTTGCTTAATTCACTGGTATAAAGTGTTAATTTCAATACCTCTAGCTGCGTTGGCGGCCATTGTTTTACATGCCCTATCACTGCTAAAGGCATACTCCGCATTATTATGTAAGGGTACTAAACTTCCGAGCAAGTTAATAGATTCCTTATCAACAGCGTATAAAAAGGATTAACTTAGCTAGGGGTAAGTTAAAGATCTCCTAAAACGTGTATATGGGCGTTGAAATCCCTTAACACATTTTCCTCTTCCTTAAGAATATTAAATATTAGGGTTTTTAAAGCGTTCTTTAAGTTAAACCAACTCGAAAAGAGTTTTTATTAGCTAAGTAAAGCTTCCTTTTAGCATATAAATCCTTTAGCGCTCTAGTTTAGCTTTCAGTTTAGACTTAACGGTTTTCTAAACTACCTTTTATATAGCAATAGTCTAGTCGTCGAATAACTCGCGATACTTACAAAAAAAGCGGTTAGAATCTTTACCGCCGTTATATTTCAAGATAAAATATCCGACGAAGTTGGTTAGGTGTTTTTCGGTTGATTTCTTATCGACGTCGTGTCCCCAAAAGTCGTGGTTATAATATTTGGTAAAAACTAATTCGAAGGCTTTAACTTTCTCCCTTAATTCCTAACTTAGAGCCATTTTAATGGTTTGGCTTGTAAAGGGCGTGTATGATGTATATAGCGAGGGACTTAGTGATCTTGAGCGCAAGGACTTAGTGTTTTCAACGTAAAGTCTCGTAGGAACTTGGTAACTTAACGACTTGGTAGCTTGGCGTGATGTCGCGCGATGTGGATTCTCTCGTCATGACTTAGTGTTTTCGCATAAAGTAGCGAACTTGATGATTAAGGTGATTTAGGGGGTAAAAATAGTAAAGTAAGGGCAAAGTTTGGTATAGAGGGTAAGGTCGAAGGTTGTTATTGGGGGTAAAGAGCGAAGGTTATTTGTTGTGGTTATTTGGCGTATGGATTTAGTGGTTTTTCTGTAGTAATAGTACCCGTAGTAATACTAACTTAACCGTTTGCCAACTTAACAAACTTTAAGACTTCTGAAAGTCAATCTCAACGTCTTTAAGAAAAGTTAATATAGATTTCTTAATGTTTTTTCAATAACGATACCGTCGCTACCTCTAAACTTCCGTAAAAACCGGCGCAGTTTAGAAGTTTTTTCTACTTACTACTGTTAAAACCGGTGCAGCAATAAAGGCACTTCGCAAGAATCTTTCCTCTACTCCAACGGTCGTTTAACTTAGAGCGTAACCGGAAAGAAGCTTCTTCTTCTACTTATCTTATCTGTGCTTAACATAATAGGAACTAATCAGTATTAGTAGGCCTTAGACGTTACAACGTTGTCGATTCGATTATTATTTGAAGTAACAGTAGTATTGCGTGGTCAAGTGGGGGATGTATAGTTCTAGGTTTGGCAGACCGCTAGCCGGTCTGCACAGTAATTTGTATGACCAATTGCTTGACTCGTGCCCTCGATTGAAGTGCAGCGTACTGCACTCGACTTACACCCAATGCGATTGGTCTCCACAAAGCAATACACTTGCAGTACAGTCAACTTTACTGTAAATAAAGTTGACCTGCTGCACTGCATGTAATACTATTCCAACAGGATTGATTATAAGCGATAAAGATCTGTGGGCTTCGTTCGCCATCAGATTGGAGATATTGCTATCTTAAGAAAGCGAAGTAAACTGGCCTTCGGCCGTGATATTAATTTACCTACGCTTGGGGTATCCTTATATATTCGCGACAAATATATTACGGCAGGCGTTAGCCGTATTAACTACATTGCGCCTCTAACGAAATACTGCGAACTCGTCAATAAATTAAAGCCTTGAAATTTAAAACGACGTTTTAATCGATACCTATCGAGACCCATATAGGTACAACGACCGTATAAAAATATAATTATAACGGGAGTTTATATTCTTTGGGTATTTTTGTTAAAAAATCTCGTAAATCGAGGCCTCTTATTTTAATAAACCCATTTGATATACCTTTATAACTAAGGAAGTAAAACGAAGTTGATAATAACGAAAGAACGTCGGGTTAGGCAAATTATAGGGCGCTATCTACGTTATATTTCGACGAATTACTATTAACGTGGTTACGTACCTCAACCGACGTTAACTCCAACGTAAATATATATAGTTTAAATCGAAGGTAAATAAAGATTCTCTATTAACAGTAATAGGGGAAATTCAACTTTTAAATACAATTTCTTTTAAAAGTTATGTAACCTAATAGTGTTACTAAGTAAGATTAAGTAGGATAGCGTAGCTTCCATCAGCTGGCGTGAGTCAGCCCTCTTGACCGTTGCGCCAATGTCAAAAGTACTAAGAATTTAGACGTTCTGGATTATACTAACGACTCTATAAGGGCGGGACATGACTCGACACAGCATCGTGCACCTTAACATACACATGTCTCATAACACTGACTAATGGTTCATAGCCTCAGTTAATAACACGTAACATTAAAGACGTAGTTACAAAATCTAGTAAAAAGGAGTTCAATTTAATTAAAATACGTAGAAACGAGAATTTACTTCTTATCTCTATACTTTTTAATAATACTTTCCTTTCAAATATTAAAATCAATTTTAATTTTAATTATTATTATATTATAAATGAAACTTTAGTAGAACGATGAAAGATAAAGCGAATTCGACTATTATATACGCGAAATTTGGGTTCTATATGAGGGTTACAGTGGAATACGCATATTACCCAAATAGTAAAATTTCACGTAAATATAAATAAATAGTTGAATCCGATATTAATATATATTATTCCTAGAATAACGCGGTATATAAGTTTGAAAATAACTTATTTATAATATTAATGAATAATATTAAACTTCAACGGTAATGGTTAAAGAATTTATAATTCAAGAAAATTAGTTATTGATATAGTAATAATATTCCTTAAGTTAGGTGATATATAAGGCGTTATAAAATCGGGTTTCACTAGTTTAATAACCCAACTTTAACGGGTAATAAAACATATAAAGAATTCATGGTAATTAGCTTTCTTTATAGACTTTCATAAAATAACTGAAATTTTACAATCGGTAGAGCCGGCTATCGTTAAAAGAAGAGAAATTAAATACGTTTTACACCCTAATTAGAAAAATTTCGTGACTCATTCAATAAGGAAAAGGCAATAGCCCTACTCTTATATAAGGGAAAACTTGAATATCACATTTATATTAAACCGAACGAGTATAAGCCTCTGCTAAAAAGACTACGAGAACCACTATACTCGATATCATAGAATCAACTTTTTGAATTTAAACTTTGAATCATAAAGTTGATAAACATAGGTTAGGTTCGTATAAGTTTTTTATCGTCCGCGACGCTAGTATTACTCATTCATAAACCGGAAGGGTAATATTGGTTTCATGTCGATTACCGAGTATTAAATAAAATTATCAAGTGAAATTATTTTTCTCCACTTTTAATTTAAAAAAACCTTCCATATATTATTAAAGTCGACGTGACTTACGAAATTCAATATTTAAGCGAATTTTTACCGTATCCGGGTTACACTCTAATAAAGAGAATTAATGGGTTTTTTTTTTATGTTTTGAATTATTTAAGTAGTTAGTTACTCCTTTCAGGTGAGCGGAAATGCCGGCGACGTTTTAGCGGCTTATTAACTATATAATAGCGTTTATTTGAAATAATTTTGGTGAAACAAATTTAAATAACCTTTTGGTTTTTTTTTAAAGGTTTTCAAAAGGATTATATAACGAAATTTCATGTAGTTTTAAAATTGTTAAACGATACCGGGTGAAATTTGAACTTAAAAAAGTGTAATTTCGTAGTTGAAAAAGTAAAATACCTTAGTTCTATCGTAATAATTTGCGTAGGTATTCGGACCGACCCTGAAAAATTCCGGACAATACGTAAATAAAGGTCTTTATATATTATTTGAAAGATCCGAAGTCTTTTAGGTTTTACCAACTTTTATCGATACTTCATTAGTGATTTTCCGATTTGAATGATCATTCAATTTAACAAACGAAAAGGATCATTCGGTGAATTTCAATACATCGAAATAAATATACGTCTTAAACGTTAAAAAAAATACCGCTATTAAAGCTTCGATTTTGGCATATTAAAACCCAAATCAATTAACAGTAGTAAAAACGATTGCTCAGAAATAACTTTAGGTATTAGAATAATATTATATGGAGTGCAATAGGTCAAATTTATTGCCAGTAAAGTTGACTGTACTGCAAGTGTATTGCTTTGTAGAGACTTACTGCATTGAGTGTAAGTCGAGTACAGTACGCTGCATTTTACTCTAGGGCATGGACCAATCAATTGGCCATATAAATTACAGTGCAGACCGGCTAGCGGTCTGCCAAACCTGGAAGAATACATCCACTATCTGACCACATAATACTACTGTTACTTAGACTAATCGAATCGACAACTTTGTAACGTCCAAGGCCTACCAACACTGATTAGTGTTTGTTTATTGGGTTAAGTATAGATAAGCTAAGTAGGAGAAGAAGCTACTTTCTGATTACGCTTTACGGCTACGACGGCTAGAATAGAGGAAATATTTTTGCGAAGAGCCTTTATTGGTACTGTGTTAGTCTTATAATGGTAGGAAAATAGAGAAGACTTTTGGGTTGTGTTATTTTCCCCATGGTAATCAAGAAGTTAGCGAAGGTATCGCTATTTAAAATACCAAGAAATCTTTATTGACCCTTTTTAAAGACGTTGAGATTAATTGTCCGAAGTTTCAAAGTTCGGAAATTTGGCAAACGGCTAATTCAGTACTACTGCGGGTGCTACTACTTCAAAAACGACTAAGTCCCTACGCCAAATAATTATAATAAACAACCTTCGCTCTTTACCACTAATAACGACTTTTAACCTTATCCTTTACACCAAACCTTTGACTTATTTTACTCTTTTACTCCTTATGCCACTTTCATCGTCAAGTTCGCTGCTTTAAGCGAAACATCAAGTCACGTTGAGAAAGCTACGTCGTGCGACCTTACGTCAAGTTACCAAGTCGCTTAGTTACCAAGTTCTCATGCGACTTTACGCTAAAACACTAAGGTTTTACACCTAAGATTATTAATTCTTCTATCGGCCTAAACCTTAAAATAACACTTACCCCAGAGATCTAAAAGGGAATTGACGCCTTCAGAACTGCTTTTACCAAGTTCTATGACGAAAACCTTTAGGTGTTGGATATTAACGAAGAATTAACGGAAAAACATCTTACCAACTTCATCGTTTATTATATCGTCGAGCACAATAACACTAAGAACCCCAACTACGTTTTCAGCAACTTCCGTCACCTCTTCGGCGACTGGACCACTGACATGTGGAAATTAGTCTAAAAAGGGGTTAAGTTAAGGGTTAAAGCCGAATTTAAACTGTAAGGAGTTTATACACCATTAAAGGGTACTACGAAGTTGACGTAGGAACTTATTGACCTAGCTTAGCTTCAAAAACGCCCTTAAGACCCTGATTTTCAAAACCCTTAAGGAAAAGGAAAAGAAGTTGAGAGATTCTAACGCCCACATACACGTTTTAGAGGACCTCTAACCTAACCTTAGCTAAGTTAAACCTCTTTACGTATTAGTGATGAGAAACCTGTTGATTTGTATGGTAGTTTAGTACCACTACGTAACAGCGCGGAGTACGCTTTTAACGGTAGCAGAGCGCGTTAAACGGCAGCTGCTAATACGGCCAGAGGTATTAACGTTAAAGCTTTACACCAGTCAATTGAGAAAGACCATTAAGCTTCCCAAAACCTTTAAGTACTTATCGCCTCTTAGTAAGCACACCACCAAAACCCTTAAGAACCTTCCTCTTTTAGATATACTTACGCGCGCGAACCTATCACAGGTTCCATTACAGGACTTTACCCTTTGGATCAGGCGACTGGCAATTACTCTTAATACCATACCTCGGAACCTTCAAGACTTAAGCCGTTAGAAAATACTAATCAAGCCTAGAATAATTATTGCGACCTTTTTCTAAGATCTGTTAAAATGGTTAATTTTAATTACAAGTTACTAACGGACTTCGTTAAGATTTGGAATTATATAGAAATGTATAATTGGAAGTCCTACAACCTTTTCGATACCAAAATAATGCCTTTCTTAAATATTTGTAAGTGAATAGAGGTCCCACCTTCTGGTTTTTACTTACTGTTTCCTAGAATCCTCATAAGTTACGCCAAATATTATTACCTAACTTTCCTAACAAACGTCACCACGTTTTGCGAGATTTACGATGACATGAAGGGCTACTTTGAACACGACGTTCACCTTGCATAATACCATATAAACTAGGCCACTACGCAGTGGATTATGATGATGGTAAAAAAGAAAGAGGAGGAATTACTAATGGATTTTTTTAATCAAATGCTTAATAAGTTGATGATATGTTAGAAAGTAATGGGGAAGGTCCACGTTGGCAAAGCCACACTTTGCGAGGAATTACAAGCAGCTATTACGGGCGTTAGTGAGTTTCAATACGCATTATAACGCCCAGATACTACCTGTAAAAGATTTTTTAGCTAGTTACGCTCCTCGTTTGCCACCATAATAGCACTCACACCAAACTCGCTCGGAATGTATTTCCAAGCCAGTAATTTCCTTAACGTGAATGAAGAAGACCTTATGATGGTTAACTACATTGACTATAAGTACTTGCGCTTATAAAATTTAAAGTCAAGTCTATTAACCTTGGTCTTAAACTGGAGGTAAAACTCACGCTGGCGTTATGAGGATTCAAATGGACTTGTTGACCGTAAGTACTATCGTTGTAATAGTGACAAGAGATGTTGGATTTGTGGTAAAGCCGGTTGTTAGTTAACTTGCCACCCCCCCTCCGAGTATAATAATAGGAAAGTAGCGTATTACGTCTAGTACCCTATTGTTTCGGAATAAGATTATTTAGACTAGGTTGTAGATGTTGAAGGCGATGAGTTAATCGACTTCGTTAACGCTTCTAAACAGATTAAGTGGTACAAAGATGTTGCTTTCGGCACGGCAATCTAGTGATTAGCCAACCATACCTTTTTGTACCGTTTAGGTGGTGAAGACCTTTACCTTTGACCTAACTATGCCCTTAACCCTTTATATACCTTTAACCTTCGTGGTCGTTACGCGGATCACATGTTTTAAGGTATTATATCAAATACTAGGGAAGTAAGATACTTAATAGAAAGCTATTCGTAATACGTGTTACTGCAGAGGGAAAGTACTACTGCTACTAAAATCGATTGTCACGATGCTGACAAAGCCAAAGTTGGTTTTGGCCCGGGCGAATAACTATTGTTACTAGAGACAACGGTAGTTTAAACTGTTGTGGGAGTAATCATGTTCCATATCCTTAAGTCTCCTACCTTTTTTTTGCTTTGTTTGGAAGATATAAAGACTCTTAGCGTTAACATAGACGTTAACGTAGACGAGCTAGTAGAACGGCTAAAGATTTCCACTCGACTTTAAGTGGAGGCATTTATAGTTTTATTTTTAAGGCCCGGAAGTAGTTGTGTTGAATCTGACGGAGCCGGAAATGCGTTAATTACACCGGCTTTTTAACCACCCAGTTGTCAATAGGTTTTATAAAGTTTTGAAGTCCGTAAAGCATGAATATGTGGAATACTTTTACTTAACATCTATTAAAAGTCTTTGATACAACTATCAAATATATGCCTAAGCTCTCCAGAGATTTAAGTTTATACTGAAATATAATAAAGACTTTAACTATGAGTTCTTTATTGATGTGTTTTACTTGGATAACAAGTTTGCTCTTCAGGTCGTTAACTCCACAACTTCTTTTTACGGAGCCAAGTTTTTGAAATCCCTTTCGGCAAATGATACGTGGGAAACGTTAAGGATATTATAAATTGACACGTACTTTGGTCCACTTGACGTCGTTTTCCACGATATCGGTACCAACTTTACGGCGGCGGAGTTTTAGAAAGATGTTAAGATAATGGATATTTAGTGTAAATAGGTATTTGTCAAAGCTTACTGAAGCATTGGAAAGGTTGAAAGGGTATATACCCTACTTTTTCAAGCGTATAATATTTTGACGTTGGAAATTGGAAGTTTAACGGATCCAAAGACACGCCTATAAATTGCAATAAAGGGCTTTAACAACACTGTGGGCTCTGATAGCCTGGTGATAACGCTATTAGTCTTTGGAACATACCTACGCCTAATAAGTGAATCTCCACCCTCGGCAAATACTTAGAAACGTGTTGCAGATTATAGCAAAACTTTAAGGGAATTGCGAAGGGAATCGGCACGCCGCTAAATTAATAATGCCTTTAATACCAGAAACGGGCCTATAATAATTGACGTGCTTACTTTGCTACTATGAAACGAAGTTCTCGTATAGCGGAAACCGGGTAAATGAGAGGGTCCCTATAAGATATTAAGTATCGCAAACTTTGAAGTAGTTATTGAAACTGCTAACGGCCCTATGTCTTTCCAAATGACTTAGGTTAAGCCTTACATTAGGGCTATTGACGATAACGACCTTTAATTTAAACGATCGAGTTAATACGAACCTCTTTTACCTGTCATCGACAAGCCGATGGAGCGCCATCGGTGCGGACGACCTCCGAAGAAGAAGGAGAACGTTAAAGGAGAGGAATACGCACCTAGCCGCATTTAAAATACTGTTTGGGTAAGTAAAAAAGAGAAGGATAACGAAGAATTGATGGTGAAACTTAGGGTATAAGGGATTATTAAAACCTTCGGCAGACCTTTTAAAGAAAGCGATAAGGTCGATATCGACGGTTTACTAACTCGAGGTATGGTATAATTTGTGCCGAAGGCTGACTTTAACCTTTAGGACCCAAATATTACGATCTTAAAGTTAAGGATTATTTATGAGGTTAAGGGTAAAACTATAGAGCGGGCGTATAAAAAGTCATGGCTAATCTCACAGGGATACGGCAATAAAGGTAAGGATTGGATCTTTACTTAGTCGCTAATAATTTAAAAGATTAGCTAACGCTTAGTGATTGCCTTCGTAGTAAGTTTGTTTACTAAGTTTAAAGGCAATTTTACACTTAATAGCCGTGTTATTACCTAAGCCTATATACAATTAGTAATGGATTTATAGCGAATTGTATTATTGGAACAGCTATAGGAACTCTGCGTTATCTACCTATTAAGAACGGTAATGCAGTGTATTAAATCATTGTATGAATTGGTGGAGGTAGGTATTTACTGGTTTTTAACTTACTAGTCGTATTTTAAGGCTCGGCTGGCGATAAAGGTTTTAATATACGACCCGTACTTGTTGGTAACGTAATAAAAAGACTTCGGTATAGTGGGTATGTGAATTAACGATAACCTTTTCGTCGGAAAGGTTAGCTTTGTAGTATAGAAATAATGAGCTATCGAGGACTTCAAATTCTGAAATTGTAAGCCGATAACGACATTAATTGAAAATAATCAACTTGACTTTAATAAATCGCTAATCTGTATACTTAGTATTGATGCCAGCCTAAGCTTCCGTTAAAAAGGCTAAGGCGCTATTTTTTCTATAATCGATAAGACTGATAAGGCCAGAGCTTAACGGTACTTGGAACAGCGTGCACGGGTTAGCTATATTGCCATTTTATGCTAACCGAAAACCTTATATGATTTATCTATTACGGCACAGGTATAAATACCAACGGATAAAGGTTTTGATCGACTGAATAAGAGGTAGGAGTAGTAAATGCGAAACCTAGATCGCGGAATTAATATGGTGTTAATCGACCTCTTAAAAACTAAGCTAATGATTTTTACGGACGGGTTCTTTACAAATAAAACCGATTTATCCTTACAGATCGGCTTTTTAATAACCCTAATCAACGAAAATAGACAAGAAAATCAGTTTAGCATTACTGGCAACCTAATTTACTGGACTTGCGTCAAATGTAAAAGGATTACATAAAGAATATTGGCTTTAGAGGTTTACGGTATAATGGCAGGTTTTGACGTAGGTATGGTATTATGGAAGACCCTTAACCATATTACTAGGCAGTTGCGGATTCCTCCTATCCTGGTAGTAATTTGGATCGACTTAAGGAGCCTTTTTGAATGCCTGTCAAAGCTTGGAACTACTAGCGAAAAGCGTCTGATAATCGACGTAATGGCACTCCGTAAAGTCTAAGAAGGGAGGAAAATCGAGGAGTTCCGATGGATCGATAGAAAAGATAATTTTGCAAATGTCATAACAAAGTCCAAGATAAATAAAGCATTGAAAAGGTTTGTGGATAGCAACGAATTGACTATAAATATCGAGGGCTATATAAATAGGCTGCCCAAATCACATGATAGCGGATAGGGATATGCTAACAGATTGGAAGATTGTTAGGGGATTAATGGTGATTTGTTTGAATAGCATAGTTGAATTTGCGAAGAGTTGTAGCGGAAGAACTTTTTATGGGAGTTAATGAACTCGGACCTCGGAGCGGCGAAGCAATTGAAGTTAAATGGGGTTAATTTGCATGAAATTGGGTGCAATGTAGTATGGAAGTCGATTGGAATTGACAGGGGGTACGAGGCCGCTATTAAGCGATAATTGGAAAAGATTGGTTAACTATACTAGCGTACGCACACAAATTAAAAGGCCGCCAGTGTTGGAATAATATTACATGCAATAAAATAGGTCAACTTTACTGCCAGTAAAGTTGACTATACTGCAAGTGTATTACTTTGTGGAGACTTACCGCATTGGTTGTAAGTCGAGTGCAATATGCTGCACTTTACTCTAAGGTATGAGCCAAGCGATTGGCTATACAAATTACAGTTCAGACCGGCTAGCGGTCTGCGAAACCTAGAGGAATACATCCACCATCTGACCACACAATACTACTGTTACTTCAACCAATCGAATCGACAACTTTGCAAAGTCTAAGGCCTACTAACATTAAGAGGTTATTTATCATAAAGAAACGAAAATAGCATTTTAAATCTTTTAACTCACTATTACGTACGATTAATGGACGCGAAGCGTAAGTACATCATTTATAATAAAACGATTTTCATGGTGGTATTTTATTTGAATGTATGGTCTTCGAAATTGCGTAATATTTGTACCCTATTTACCAATATGATAGATTATAAAGGATTAAAATATTTTTCCTTATTACGCTTGATTTCGAAACGTCAGGCTCAATAGGCCGAATTCTTTTGGCTTTTCCAATGTTACCTACGATACAGGCCCACGATTTAAGGCGTCCGTTTAAATACATAACCCCGTATATTATAAAATGAACCCTAAATTAAAAAGCGCCACACGCGAGTCTTTTAACATATTTCTATTACTAAATGAAATATAGAAACAATAAACTTATATATTTTAGAAACGCATATTACGGCGGGATATTCGCGTAAATTTGACGAAAAGAAGGTATAACTACTAAATTGAAATAATATCTACCTTGAGGGAAAGTCGGAGGATCCCGGAATATCAACATTAACGAAATCGCTTTGGGCCTGGCCCGCGCCCATATCGCCGACCCTCATAATATTGGGGGATACCAGAACGTCAGCGGTTATAATACTGTCGCGGTTTTAACTTGCTTTAAAACCATTAACTTCTTTAACTTTGAGTGAATAACTTATTTTTAGCCCGGTTATTTTCGCGAAATTATAAAATTAAGGAGTAATAAATTACTTGTTATATAAAGCTCGCTTATTAAATATTTTAAAGGCGTTAAACGCTTTCCGCCTAAAGAAAAATACTCGATATAAATTACGAATTATATAATTAACTCGAAAGGTAAGTTACGTTACCGAACCGATTATAGCTGCCGAATTAGAAACAATTCACAATAAATATCTTATAACAAACTTATGATTCGATTATAATACGTTATTTTGGCAAAAAGGTTTTATTTCAATTTTTTTAATGGGACTACTATTAGGAGGAGATAGTTAAAGATATTCAACGTTTATATCAAATATATGCGTAATATAATGATACAAAGCTTTATTATAACTAATGATAAGACTTTTTTTAACCTCTCTCTATCATAAATCGGTATTAGTCCTATATTTCCGTCTACTTTATAATTAACCTGTTAGTTATCGATGACAGCTTTCGATATTTGTTAGTTTTTACGAACTGCCTTTCCAAATTTGTTTTAATCGAGACTATATAGTTTGTAACCACCGATACGTATACGGAACGCTTTTGGGATATATAGTAGCGATTTTATAAATGTCCTACTTTCATGATTAACGATTGCGGTTTAAATAAAATAAGTATATTTTAAACAACGGTATATTTTCAATGATAGTTTAATAAATTATATGGATGTTGAAATATTTATAGATTAATAGTAATACCAAACGATTGAATCAAAATGTTTCAAAATACTTACGGGTTGTCAGCGTCTTTTCGTAATATATTTAGATATTCTATTTGCCTGTTCATTAGTTTATATTAAAAAACCTCAAATCGATAAATACTAGGTTTAATATAAACCGGTTAGTAAATAGAGACGAGATATCTTTATTTCTAAGTAAATAAGGATAGGAAATTATGATATAATTTGCCGAAATAAGTCGTCACGTTTTGAATATACTTATACAAAGGTACGGAATAAGCTTAGACGGCGATAAAATGTATTGAATAACAAATAAAAAGAACGGCGAACTGTTGACAACGCCCAGCAAAACGGTATAAGGTAAACAATTAGTTTCAACTGAATTTACGTCATATTAAAGTTAACCGCCTAAGTAAAAAATTCGATAAGCTTTAAAATTAGTATCGGGTCGTCGACTTTTCGAACCCGTTAAATATTATTTGAAATATTTTTAAAATAAATACTTTGTATTTTACTTGAATTGAGTTAAATTTATGGTTACAAACTCCTTCCACTCGTAATTCTTATCTAACACTCTCCCGTGACCAATTTTCATTACTAATAATACGAAAAAGAGTACATACGAGATATTCAAAATTTTAAAATTCTCATTACAAAAATAAAGCGGAGCGGTATTCGTTATATATCAGTTTAGTAAAAAAATTATAAAAGGTTGGAGTAAAAGTTGTTAGAAAACTACCAGTATATAATAGCTTTAAATAAATTCGAAACAAAACAGGGGTATATCTAATTTGATAATGACATGGTAATTTGATGTCGGCATCAGATACATATAAAATAACTTACGCGAGGTGAATTGACTTTAGTTTGGAATCAATATAATATTTATAAGGAAGAGGAAATCAATTATTGTTATAGTATCATATAATATATAAAGCGGGGTATATATTATTCAGATTCCTCGAATAAATATCCAATTACAAGGCTATTTTCATTACGATATATTAAGTTTGACCTATTCGTTATTATTATTTTTAATCAAATCCTCCGAATAATAGCGTTGTTAACGTTGGAAATCATATTACAATTAGCCTTGGAAACTGGAAAAGGCAGGTTAAGTCGAACGATGTAAAGCGGAGCGGGTATTAGGTAGTAATGATGAGGGCGATAAACGAAGGGCGGAGCGGATATTGAACGACGCCAATGATAACGGATAACGTTAAATGGGGAAAATATTGGGCGACGCCGATAACGACGGATAATGAAAGGCGGAGTGGGGAAAATGAATTTTTAAATAAAATACCAAAAACTATAATACATTAGTTTAAGTCTTAATGATACGGTCGATATAGATACAACCTTTAGCCCGTTTACGATCGGCTCGATTAATTATTTCCTAATAAAGGTCATAAAATTGAATACGAGTAAACGAAAGGCTTTTACGGTTAGGCCCCGGACTTTGTTCGCGACATTTTGTAAGCTGTAACATATATTCGTTATAAAAAACATGGCTTATGTAAATCTATTATTTTGTCTATTCGGGTTAAACTTACGAAAGGGTACGCGACGTGAACTAAAAGGGATAGAAATAAAGACATTTCGTACTAATACCCGGTTATCGGAAAGATTTTTGTTATAATAAACAGGTAAGATAGTCGATAACAACGGGAGAGGTTTAAAAAATGACTGGCTCGAAAGGAAAATATGACGAAAACGTATAGATAAAGGAGTGGTAGTTCATATTATCGGTACGGTAAAAACTCTTTAAGCTTGGGTAATATCGTACAGGCGGGTAAACTAATTAATTAATTCGGGACAAGCGGAAATTAAAACTATCCTGTAAACAAAATCATCACCCTACTATTTACGAACGGGTGATGAAATATAACTACGGTTTTAAAAAAAACTATAACTCATTTCCTTGATGGGACGCATAAGCCAAATAAGGTTATAAGTAAAATTATATCCTATGAATATTATTAACGAGATTAATTTACGATGGAGTCTTTATAAAATCAAATTTTTAGGCTTTTTTTGTTATACACTTTTTGGTAAATACGATATCCTTACGCGCAATAAATACTAATATAAATAAAAAGAACTTTGATATTGAAAAAACCCGATGAATATAAGATATACTAATATTTTTTACCTATAATATAAGAAGTTCGCTTTTTCTTTCGTTATCGTTGAAGATAAAAAGGTCGTTCATAATGTAAAAAGACTATAAAATGTAGTTAGTGGTAAAGTATTTAAAATAATAGGGTGGTATATTTTACAAAGCGGTTAATTATTTTTACCAAAGGCGTTTATAACGATATAATACTGTCTAAAATTTTTATAAATATTAACCATAACGATAAGGGGAAAACTAAGAAAATACAAGGTGTTAATGAGTAATTGAAGGCTATAATAAAAAGCGAGAAAAGATAATTATAGTTATAACTATCATAAAAAGTCCAATATAACCGAAAGTTATTAAAGGGGGATAGATTAATTGGAGAAAAAAGGGAGGCAGTTTTTGAAAGTTATAGTAAAGGTCGTATTTATAGGCATATACGGATCGGAATCTGCAGAAGTTATATGTTATACGATACGTTAAGGAACGCGTTATACGGTGTTGGCAGCAAAAACAATACACTATACGGCACATTAAAAAACGCGTTGTACGGCGCCGGCAGCCTGGAGTTAAACCGGCCGATACGTTATACGGCACGTTAGGAGGTATGTTACAGACCTATACTCAGCTCGCACCCGGCTCGAGTATTAGATGGATACAGCTCGTATCTCGCATTTAGCTAATAGAATACCCCAGCCCTTACGGCGTTTAATAAAAAGGGGGGTATATTATAAACTTAGGCTATTAGCCATGAAGTCGATGGGTTAAGTAACTGTGCACATAACGGGATATACAGTACCCAGCCCGGGCTCAGTCTGGACCCGGTCCGAACGCAGTCTATATGCGGTCCGTACCAGGGCATGTAACGGGCTAGGAACTGACCATACCCATAAGCCCTGCACGAAGGACCACCGTAGCCTCTTCTAGTCTTCCACCTATACCTTAGTAGTAAACTCTATTTAGTACCTACTTATCTTACCATAGTAGGTTAAACCATAACATGAATGATCTTTACAGCCCTTTCTTCTTTTAAAGCCGGGTACAAGATAACCTTTACTACGCTTCCTATTTTTCCTAAGTTTGAGTACAGGATAATTCTTGCAGTTTCCTTTCTTTCTAAATCCAAATAGAGGATAAGTTATTTGTTTTTGAAGTACGAGTTGAAGGTATTCTATAGTACTTTAATTTTTTGAACTTCAATAAAAGACGAATTTTATGGCTTTTCCTCTTTTGAAAATAGATTCCCGAATTTCCCTTACGGCCTTTCCTTTTCCTGAAGCCGAGTGAAAAATAATTATTACAACTCTTTTTCTTTTCAAAGTCGAATGCCGGATTGCCTTTACGGCCCTTCATTTTTTAAATTCCGAGTAAAGGATGACTTTTACCACTTTTCTTCCTCTTTCGTCGATTCCTCAAAATTTGTCTGGCTTTCGCGGGGCGTGGTTAGCCTTTCGAAACTTTTCCCACTTTATATACTTTAAGTATTTCCGCGTTATGACATTTTCTACATTTTTTCAGTAGCCTATCTCTTAAGTTCCGCCAATTATTATTCATACACCAAGTACTCATTTAACACTTAGTCATTAGTTTAATCTGTCATTTCATGGATTTAAGATATGTCAAGTAACTCTTTTGTCATACGACCATTTTTTCCATCGGGTTTATTAATACTTTCGCTCCGTTATTGTACCCACAAAACCTTTAAAATCGAAGTCAATATCGTACGCCACATTTCCAACGTGCAATTCATGAACTCATTTTAAAAAAAATCGAATAAATTGATTTCTAAAGCTTTTGTATCCTAGTATTGAAAAAGAACGTTTATAACGTATATATCTGTACTTAAATCGTTATGGTTTATCACAAACGATTTGATTTTATTATCCCACAAGTTTAGGTGAACAAAACTCCAAACACTTTTACAAAACGTTACATGTTTAAAAAGAAGGTTTGCGTATTTTATATCTTTGGTCAAGTTGGTTACTAGCAATACTATGGCTTAAAATCTGTTGTAGTAGCTGTAATTAATGATATATGCGCCTTGAAAGCCGTTTTAGTCGCTCTCAAAATGTGCTGGAACGCTGCAAAAGTTTTTTTTAGGCATTTGGAGATTTTTTTCTAAACGTTTCGGAAGTCGTTTTGAGCGATTTCCATGTTTTCCGGGCCACTTCAAAAGCTATTGTGGCCGCTTCCAAAATGTGCGTGGGCTGTTCCGATTTTCGAATGCAATATTGATTGGAAATATAATGCGTTTGAAATGATTTCATTAAAGGGATCTCGGAATAGAATGGCAAATGGGGTTATGTGAAATAGAATGGTTCAAATGAAAGCGAACAGTTTTCAAAAAAAAATAAAAAATCAAATAAAACGTGATGAAATATTTCAAATAAGGCGTTCGACATCTAATATAAATGAAATATAAATAAAGCGTAACTACAAACAAGTTCAACTTTTCAAATAAAGTGTGACTACAAACTAGTTAAGAGTTCCAAATTAATTATTTAACACTTGCATTATTAAACTCAAATTCGCAAGTAATAACTTCAATAAATAGTTTATAATAAGGTGAACGGGTGAGAGAAAAAGTTGGGCATTTAAAGTAAAAAATTGTGTGTGTAAGGGTTGAGACGGTGTGAGAGCGCCAAGTGTTACTTTGGGTGCTTTCAGTGTATAAGCGTATCGAATGCTATCTTGAGCGCTGGTAAAATGAGTCGGAGCGTTTCAAAAGATATTTTGAGCGCTTGGTGTTTTTGTGTGTAGGTGCTTCGAAAGCTTCTTTCAAGACTTGGGATAATGATAGGGGCGCTCTAAAAGTTGTTTCCGTTGTTTCCAAAGTGTATGTAAGCGGTTTAAATATTATGTTTTGACCGGATATATCCTAGCGAAGGGGTCTAAAATTAGATGACTTAGGTGGTAGATATGTGATAGAACGCTTTCCAAGAAATATCCGGATACGTTTAGAGCGCTAACCGAATTAACGGATAGCATAAGGTCGCTTTTAATAGTTAAAGGGACCTAACCAAGTTGATGAATTCGTATTAAAGTTTTTCTTTTTCAAGTTACTTCGGGTTTTATAGTCTTTTCATACTCCCGTATATTTTTTGTAAATCGTAATGTTGTAGTAATTAATAATTGTAATCGCTATAGTATTCCCTTATAGATAATCAACTAAGGTTTATCTCTTTTTTCCCCAAGCTTTCTGTAATCGACTGAATCGGCTACCAATTAGTATTGGTAAAGTCTTTATACACCAGCGTAAGCAGAAGACAATATATTATTTCAAGTAGTAAGGTAACTTATTGGATGATTAAGAGAGAGAATAGGTATCCAGAGAGTGTAGGCCTCAAATGAGAGCTTATAAGCTTTCAGTCGGAGCGTGGAACTTTATTATACACTCTGCCAATGTTTCTCCTAGGACGTAACACACTATTATATACTCTGTAAGAGTATATCCTGCAGCGCAACACGTTATCATGCACTCTGCAAGAGTGCATCCTGCAGCGTGAAACGCTGCCATGTGTTTCACAAACGTGGTCCCCTAGGCTTGCTAACTATAGAGATATATAATAAGATCAACACTTTCAAATTGTGAAAGCATTAATTATTTTTTTAACTCAATTTTCAGATATAATATTGAGTGAGGTTTGATGTACTATTATCTTTGTAAAATTATAGTTCATAGAAACGATAATAAAGTTAGTAATACTAACAATAGTAGAATTAAGATGTTGGTAAGCTTTAATAAGATAAAAGAGCTAATATTTTCAATGTGTATAATATAGTTTTGCCTTGGTAAGGAATGAATCTAAAATATAATAGATTTAATCCAAATAATTCGGATACATTTGTTGAAAATCTAGGGAGAGCATGTTTGAATTTAACAAGTATAACGCTTAAAATACGTTTTCAATTGTTATTAATATGACGGGAAAAAAATTGGTTTGAGTAAGGATTATAGACGCGTAAGCGTTTATATATGGACTTTTAAATCTCTTCGAATAAATATTGTTATTTATAGGTAAGTTTACTTTCCGTAAATCATGTGAAATTTTATTGTTTCATTTGGTTTCCTACGTTAAATAAGACATTTTTCCTTGTTTTATAGGAGTAATTCAGTTTTTATCTTTCATAAAACATTCAAAATTCAAGTAAAATATAGAGTTATTGACTTAAAAAATCTAGTAAAGTTTAAGTGGGTTTTAAAAGCTTTTAAACCCTTCAAAAACAATAGTTTACCAAATCCTTAATTACGTTGTTTTTAAGTTAAAAAATTCAGCTTATGAATATAAAATACAAATAGTTTAACTTATTGAAAACCGATGTAGGATTTTTCCAACCAAAATAATAACATTTTTATTGAAACAGGTTGAATATGTATTTTCAATTGGTAAGGTTTTTTGGAATGTATCGAAGAAAATAATTACTTCTATGGATATTATTATATATATTGATAGTTAGTAAACGGCTACGCTGCAAGTTTCACCCTTGCAGAGTGCATGGTAACGTGCCAATCTGCAAGGTGCATTCTTGTAAAGTGTATGGCAATGTGCTACTGCCTAGAAGGGGCATTGATGGAGTGGACGGTAAAGTGCTACAGCCTAGAAAATAGATTAGAAGAGTGTATAGTAGATTGTAACTGCCCGAGTGAAAGCTTACAATCTCCTACTTAAGGCGTAAACTCTCTGAATACCTTTTCTGTTTGTAATTCATATCGACTTTAATATATTTTACTAATTTTATAATTATTCTTTGACTATTACCTTTATGTTAACGTACTAGATGTAATAAAATTTATCAATACTAATTCGTAATCAACTCGATCGACTATAAATAACTTAGAGAAAAAGAAACAAACCTAAGTCAAATACTTATAGCGTGATGTTATCATGGTCCTAACTATTTGTATTTTGATATTACGATTTATAAAATATATACAGAATTATGAAAAGATAATAAATTAAAATAACTTAAAAAACAAAAACTTCAATACAAAATTATTAACTTGGTTAATACCCTTTAACTATTGAAAGCCCCTTTATGCTACCATTAATTCGGTTAGCGCTTGAGAAGTATTTGGATACTCTTTAAAAATCTTTTTATTACGTATTAGGCTACGTAAACTAAGAACAACAACTTTCGAAACACTTTATCAGGACACATCGGATTTAAACGTAGTATTTGAATCGTTTAAAAACTTTGGAAACAGCTAAAATATAGCATCCAAACCGTTTACCAAACACACATTATATGCTCAAAGCATATTTCGAAACGTTTTGATACATTTAGTAAACGTTAAACACAATATTAGAAGCGTTTAAACATAACTTTTCATATCCTTCTTCCCATCCTTATTACCTCGTTCGCCCTCCTTTATCCACCTCATAATATACTATTTATTTGAATTTATTACTTACGAAATTTAGATTTGCTAGCTACTTGAAAATTATAACGCTCATAAAACGTAAAAATACCAATTTGAAATACCTGACTAGTTTGTAATTACGCTTCATTTGTATTTTATGTAAGTTTCATTAGTATTAGTAAACGTTAAACGCTTTACTTTCAACGCTTTGTTACATTTTATTTTTCTTTCCATTTTCATATTACATGCTTTCATGTGAACCTTTCTATTTTGTACATTTAAATTTTTTGTTTCACTTAGAAACCTCTTTAAAGAATATATTTCAAGCGTATCCGAATTATACCAATTACGCAAAATAAACTTTTCCATCGCTTTAGTATTTCCAATATACATATAAACAAGTTTTTCAAACGCTTTAATCTACTTTATACTTTGAAAATTATTACTTTACGAATGAAAAGTTGAGATAGAGTTGAAGAATATATAAACCTTCCATTTACATATACGGCGATCAAAAGAAATTATTTACAAAAGATCAACTTAAGATTATAAGATGATATTATTTATACGCCAGTTAAAGACTTAGATCCTTGTTCGGTAAACACGTATATTATAACCATGAATTTTCGTTATTAGGAGGAAATAGTCCAATAGCCTAATATATTGCATAATTTTCGTACAGGGTTTTTCAATTAGACAATTGAAATATGATGTACGATATGCAACTCAATTTCTAAAGTAATACGGTTATAGTTTTCAAGCGGAGGTATCAATACTTTGAAAGACACAAAAAGCTGTTTTATGATATCCCTTTTTGATACACCCCGGTTTAATAACTTGCTAAACTGGGAGGATGAGAACGTATGGTAAACGTACGTTGTAGAAGGATATTATTTAAAGGAATATAAAAAATGGTTTATAAAACGAATGAAGATAAAATAGTAACGTAGATAAATTATATACCCGTAAAATATGGGACGCTACGATACAATATCCGCGTTTTAGGTAGAGTATACGAAACTCGGGGGAAAGTAGTAACGACTTAGAATGTGGTTTGTCACGCGGGTATAAAATATACCAACCCCTATACGTATACTAGAAGAGAGATAAAGACCAAGACACTCCCCTAATATAATTAATACCCCTCTCGGCCGTGATAGGAGCGGTCTAAATAACGAAATAAACACTCACTGAACAAGAATAAGTAGCATCAAACAATAATATAAGCCTTAAAGATTAATACCCTCCAATTACGACTCTTACTATAACCTTTTACTGCATCGTGTTCCTATTAATAAAAGTAAGTTTACAGAATTTACCAACTTCGTAAGATTATAAGATACGAACGAAAATTAAAATAACGAACCATATAACTTTCTTGATAAAACAGTCCGTATAATGTGAAATATGAATAAAGAATGAATATTAAAGTATTACAATTTTGTGTAATTTTACCCAGTATACTAACTAAGTAAGCACAAAAGTGGTATATATAACATTTTACAAAAGTAAAAATATTTATGGAGTATTAAAACCGTTTGAAAATTCATTTCTATATACAGAAATGGATTATAAGCTTTATAACAAGGATTAGACGAGTATTACGTAGTAATTCGTAAAATATAAGCGTAAAACAATTAATAAAACCATATAAAAAGTGCTCACTACTCTATCAACAAAGTTCTGAAAATGCCAAACGGCCTTAAAACCATAATATATGGGAGATGAATTATTTATTCATATATTTACAAAAATATCACGCTGAAACCCAATCTTTGACTTTAAGTTATTGAAGTCGAAAAAAAACTTGAATGCTTTTTATATAAGCTTTAAAACATCGTTTGAAACCTTCATACGCCGATAGACTAATTTACGATTAGTATTAATAGCTAAGATAATGAAAGTCGAGTATTCAATTACCAATATAGATCTCGCCAAAAGAGTTTACCACGTTTTAAAATAACAGTTTAAAATGTACCTAAAATAGAATAAAAGTTTTAGATATGGTTACAAATACGAAACATACTAAGTAGCAAGCCTTAGAAACAGAAGTTAAAAGATTTATTAACCAAAAAAACTAAATACAAAACTTACCACATATATTATAATACCCAAAGCAGAGTATACCAAGCTTTACAGGTCTTTAAAAACGATATATTATATATAATCAGGTTAGCTAGTAATTCTATAATCTCCAGTATATATACTAATTTGGATTGAACGATAATTTTAGGCTAATACCTAACCGAAAACCAGATAAAAACCAGTTTTCTAACGTATGCGACTAATTACCAAGACTTAAAGGGGGGATTGAACGCTTACCCTTACGAGTGCACCTTTAAAAAAGAAAAATTAGATAATGATAAGTCTTACTTGATAGCCTAAGATAAGGGAACCAACTAGCAAATGTTTGTAGTTTTATAGAATATTTCATTTTTATATATTGTAGGCTCAAATTACGAAAAAAAACTCTTAAACGTTAATATGACGTCGTAATTTATACTTTTTAGCAGGTAAAGCAACTGATCTCAAGGTATTATAGCTAATATCAGCGTAACAGAAATTTCAACTGCTGGAAAACGACAATTCGACGTTTTCAAGCGAAATTTGCCAAGTTTTAGCTCGACCGAATAGGAAAACACGACAAAGTTTTTTTCGATCAAGGCTAAACGTCGTTATTTAACACGTTCGTTATATATAAACAATTAGAATTGATTAAGGTTTGCGTAATAATTTTTGAAATGTTATTTTTACTATCGTTACTAAATAAAGATGAACTATGAACGAAGTTTCAAAATACAACAAATTGATTTATTCGCGTTTCGGATAACATATTCGTGCCCTTTCGCTTTAAGTTTAAATATTCATGGTTTTCTATAAAAGCGCTTAAATAGAAGCCGTTAAAATAATGTAATTGGAATTAAGGATATTATATCGTGGATTTGGATACCCGGCCGCTAACCGCCATTCACGGCTACTTCACATAATAAAAGATATAAATATAGGGATAAAAGTATTAAATATATCGAAAAGTTTTACTACAAGTGTTCATTATATTCGTGAGATCTATTGAGGTTTAAATTTCGCTTTAAGAACGATATGAATTTGAATTACATGGTTATTATAACTAGAATATACTTTGACCGCTAGTTAGTGTCATACGTTGCCGATGTAGTGATATTATTTCAGGCCGCGAAATTTACGCGAAACGCTTTCGTTACGGATTATTGAAATGCTTTAGTAAATTGCTAGTTAAACGTTTATTTAGGGTCTTTAGATAAAATGACCTACAATAAAGGTAAAACTTTCGAGTCGACTTAATAACGTGCTAGGGTTAAAACTGCCAGTCATAAGTTTCAAGAAATAACAATAAAATTATTCTAGGTATGAGGAAATATAAATGGTACTAAAAACCGCTTGATAAAGTGTATACGATACTATTGAAAAAAGAAAAGGTGTTGATTCTAAGGATTCCATCTTTTAAATGGTAATAAACGCCATCAATGACACCTTGAGACCGATTAAATTAACCTTAGGACTCTTTATTTTCGGTGTCTACCCCAGAATCTATATAAATTTAATACTATCACTAGCCACAGTATCAAGGGAGAATATTATAGTGAAATTTATAACAATATTACGGTTTTCATGATCTAGACATAATATTTCGAAATCATTAGCTATAAAAAACAACTTACTTAAAATTGGAGTTTTAAACCTATTATTATAGTTCGAAGTCTTAGTTTAGAAAACGAAAGATGGATAAATTAGTCCCTATAGAATTAACAGGTTTCAAGGCTACGATATACTTTTGAACTTGCTAAATAGCCAGAATTTATTTCGCTAAACGATAATACAAAAGTATTAAAAGGAAAAGGTAAATAATAACAGCTTAAAAGCGTAATCTAAAAAGTGACACCAACTAAACTACTCCCATAATAACTAATCTAAACCGCCTTCAAAACATGTACTCCTTCCGGATACACCTTTATAACCTTTATTACTTTACGAAATCAGCCTATATACACTAATAAAACCAACACCGCAACACCAAGGGCGTCCACATAACTAGAAAAATAAGATACGTTTTCAAGCCTTTGTTATGAATTTCATCGTTACTTAAAGAGAAATAACGGACCGCAAGTTAAGTTAAAAGCTACGTTGAAAGGGCATTATTACCATCCCAGATGCCCCTTTTTAACAATTGATATAAAAGGAAATCACGGTTGTAATTGAATAGGACATATTTTACCTTAAAAGGTTAAACCTAACGGTTCAAGGCACCTGAAGAATGTTTTCTACCAGTTTAATTTACAAGGTAAAAGATAAAACCAGTAAACCTTATAAAAAGTCGCCTTATAGTTAAGAGGTACGATACCGCCGGTACAAAGAATATTATAACCTAATTACCTACTTTATAATAGGTAGGTTATCGTTGATTTTTAACATTCAAAGCCTTTTTACGTACTGTTTACAACCTTTATATTAAGTTTTGTAATATTATATAAATTTATAAACAACTGAAAAGGTATTTGAAATAACGTATCCACGCCTATATACTTGTAAAGCTTCGAGTGAATTATTTACCCAGGACGACTTTACGTATCCTCAAAGAGTTTTACAGATTTATGAAGGTTGGGGAATATTGATATAATTATTATCAAAGGTATCATAGAAAGCGGCTCAAAATAGCTCGTTCGACCTTCGACTTATATTCATTGATTTTAACTTCACATTTGAAAGGATTTATACTTACTAAAATGTAAAAGAACGATGTATGAACGTTGTGTAATACGTAGTTTTACGTTATTAAAGAGGGTAAACTTGAAAAAAGCCGGCCTAAGAGAGAAACCTACAATTTATTTGACGTAAAACTGTAAGATTTATTTTAAAGACTTAATAATAACACTTTGGAACGAAATTTAAAACCTTTTATAAAAGGGATAGTAGATAAAGGTACTTTCATTAAACCAATTATTATAAAACTAACTAAAAAATAAAAATATTGACATATACGTAGAATTTAGGTTATATCAATAGTATAACCGAAAATAATGTTAAACTTTTTAGTCGTCGTATAATGAACGCTAAACCGACACTTCGGACAACATATATAAGGCGTTTAATAAAATACTTACGTGGTAAATAATGAATTTTAAACGCGTTTTACCATTTATACCGCTTAATATACGTATAATAAAACTTTTTGTTTTTACCGTCAGATCCTTCGCGAATAACATCGACTATAGTTCGTAAATAGTATTTATTCTTGTTTTTACTAACGAAATACCGGCTCGTAAAGTATTTACCCTTTATGAAAACATTATTTATTAAAGTTTGATCAAATAAAAGCGGTTTACTTGAACCGTTTTAACTTCGGAATTTTACGATATAATTAAAAGGTTGAACGCCGGGATTATTATAACGATAAAGATCCAAATAATCATTTTAAACCTTAGTTTAAAATCTATTTTTTGGTAATTTACACTGTTTTTTCTCTCTACCAATACGTTATTCAATTCGGTATTACGAACGAAAAACGCCTTATTTTCGATATTATGGCCTTACGCGAATCGTATAAATGTCGCGAAATTAAAGAGATAAGTTAAATTCACGAAAACCAAACCTAATAAATATGATAGCCAAAGGAACTTTAAAAAAGGTATTAAAAACGCTTGTATTAACGATTAATCTCTTTGTTAACGTTATTAAAAAGGTTTTATAACTATATTATAATTATATATTTTGTACCCTATAGTTTCTATTTTGGCTTTGTTTTGCTTGTTCATATTGCTTCCAACATTTTTTCATTACTTGGATTCACGATTCGCGTCGCTTTTGATATATTATTACTTTTTATATTTATAATTTATATCTTCATTAAACCCATTTTCACGTTTTACTCTTCAAATATGTTACTTACGTTACGAGTTTTGAAAAGTCAATCTATTATTATGTAAAAAATTATACTAAGGCCGGACGAACCGCTGATAATATAAAAATAGTTTACTAATTGTTGTTGAAGGGGGAGGGGAAGAGTGATACTGCGTTATCATCCTCATTTTCTTCCTCCTTATTTTTGTCTTTTTCGCCGCCTTCATCGTCGCCATTATTACTAGCGCCACCGTTACCAACGCTATCAACGCCACTATCAACGCTGCCGAAGGAAATTCTCCACACCTTAAGCTATATTCCTTTAGGCAATGAGCGCAAAAGTTCCTTACCTTACTTACGATAACATGCGATATCATCGTCGAACTCATTTACGTAGTATATACGTAAATTCTTCTTTTAAGCAGCGATAGTGGTGACTGTTTTTGTAAGGTGCCGATTAAATTTCATTATCAATTAATGTAGGTTTATTTTAATTATTACGATAGTAGTTGCGTTTAGGAATACCCCAAATAGGATATTGAAATGATAGGTAATTGTTAACCGTGATTATAATTGTTAATGAGGAGGAGACTAATCGTGAAAATGGTGGGCACGTAATAAGGCCTCAGCCTATAGCCTCAAAATCACTGAAACGGAGGTGTATTCGTTACTAATTGATTTATAGCGGTGGTAACAGGCGGACCGACCCTCTTTTTGACAATAATCGATAATTAATTCACCCGCGGCCGCGGAAGCGACATGCGGCACATAAGGTGTATCCATTAGCGACCTAGAAACACGAATCCGGATACGAAATTTTGATTCTTTACGCGCTAAAAAAGCCTTGCGGGGTACCCTAGAAAACCTTATCTCGAGGCGAAGGGTTATATCGACCGCCTTGGCCTCGTTTTTAAAAATATTAAAATAATATAAATCAAAGGAGATATTAATAATACGAACCGCATTATAATTTGGTTAAGCTACGATTTTAGCAGCAAAAGGTAGCTATTGCAAGTAAAGGGGTTTTTACCCATAACTAAAAGGTAAGGTTAATAACTTTGAAAGCTCATTGTTCCTTTTCTTAAGGGGTAAGGGAAGGACGGGAAGGCTAAAAAGAAAGAAAGATGGTAAATTTATTGTTGGCGGTGGTGGCGGGGAGGAGGGCGAAGAAAAAGTTGGGGATAAAAGATATGTTATCTTAAAAGGTAGAGCTGATGATATCTTTAGTGGCGGCGTAGCGTGAGGTAATGACGGCCAACTCATCCATTTAATGTGAACGTGTTAAATGGTGCCTAGTACTTTATTTTTAAAGATTATCTATTTTTAGGAGCGGTTTAAATATGGAATTGGTTAAGTAACTTACCTATAAAAGAGGCTCGAAAGATTTATGAGTATGATAATTTTGGTATGTATATGTGGATGAATAAATTGACGATTTACGTTATTAAAAGCAGCACGTCGTTAAAGGTGGGAAAGTTTTACTTAAATACATATCGATATTTTGAATATTAAACCTAAAACTCATAGTACTAATAGTTATACCGATAAAATTATATTTTAATAAAGATTTATCACTATATCACTATTAAAAACTATACAGATATTAATTACCCAAATGTATAAGGACCTATATTATAATCATTATCATTATTAAAATTATTAAGTACAAAGTTGAGCTGAATGAAACTATAAACTAAACTATTTTTACTAAATTAGTAATACGGGCCATATTATAAACGAAATGATAACTGTTAAATTATGAATATGAACCGAATTACAAGTTAAACTATCAATACTAAATTACGGATACGGGTCGTGCCTAAGAAAGAAAAGATTACCTGTATAGGTATTATCAGATATGTTTATAGTTAATAAACGGTCGCATTATAAGTTATATTTTTGTAAAGTGTACGGCAACGTACCACTTTACAAGTTGTATTTTTACAAAGTTTATGGTAACGTACCACTGCCCAAGAGGGGAATTGGAAAAGTGTACAGTAAAACGCTACTACCTAAAAGAGAGATTAGCAGAGTATATATTAAAGTGCCACTACTTGAGTGAAAGCTAATAAGCTCCCAACTGAGGCATGTATTCCATAGATGCCTCTTATGCCTTTAATCGATATCTACTTCAATATACAATACCAGTCTTATATTTACTATTTTAATGTTACCCTTACGTCCATGTATCTGGTACAATAGACCTTACCAATAACTTCGTTGATGAAAAAAGTATCAAGATAGTAAAAAGGGTTTAAAGTTTGGTTTATATATTTTAATATATTAGATGGACATATTTGAGAGTCTAAACAGGTCATATAAATGCTTTTTAATCCTCGATAAATTTCAAAAGTACATTGATTTCCATATCAAGAATAACATAATATTGAAGCAGAATTCATTAACATTTACCATTATAATTTAAAAAAATTGAGGAACGATTTATTAATATAGCTTTCAAGTGATAATAGGTAACGGTATGGAACGCTTCATTGGTTTAAAGGTTTAAGGTTCACTACTACTTTCAATTTTGAAGTATTATGGATAGTTTTTCTATTGAGAAAACTTAGAAGACTAATGTCGATATTTTTTTAAAGTACTATATAATTCTGATATTAAAGATTATTAACGATTAGTTTGAGATTTATATATATAGTTTTGAAATAGAACAAAAATAACAATCGATTTTGACGTATTATTAACCTCTTACAAACACTATTTTTTATGATCTGTTCATTTGAAATTTATAGTTGATTACTATATTTTTATTAAAGTTGGAAATTCTTGATTAGTCATTTAACATTAAATCTTTAAGAATAACGTTTTATTAACTGTATTAACTCGAACTATTGGAGCTGTCTATATCATAAATATCTAATTCAGAGTTTCAATATTAAATAAGTTGTAAATAATTAGAGACTTTGTTGGAATAGTATTAAATTCAGTGCAGTAGGTCAACTTTAATGTAAGTAAAGTTGACCGTACTGCAAGTGTATTGCTTTGTGGAGACTTACCGCATTGGGTGTAAGTTGAGTACAGTACGCTGCCTTTCACACTAGGGCACGCGACAAGCAATTAGCTATACAAATTACAGTGCAGAGCTGTTATCGTTCTGTCAAACCTGGAAAAATACTGTAGTAACGATTATTAGGATAATAAGTATCTTTATATTTTTACGGTTTCTTTTTTCATAATTTCATGGAATTTGTAACGGTTATCTGTAATATTTTTCGAGGCGAGGCGATGAATTTGAAATTTTACATCCTCTTCTACCAATAAAGCGGTTTGTTTAGCATTAAAGATATATTTATATATTCATTGTTCTCAGCACACTTAAAACATTAATTACTAAATATCAAGGTTTGAAAAAAATCAACGTCGATTATAACGAATTTTTCTTCATCATTTTAATGGTTTAATATTCAAATTGATTGGGCGTATTTAATTTTTATTTCAATGATTTTCCATAACTCATATTCAGTGTTCAATATATCGAAAAAACGAAAAAAATACATGCGGTATATAGTATTAAAGCGTCTTGCGTTTATTATGAACCTAACGATAGAAGAATCGATAATTTTTCTAAAACTTTCAAAACTTATTTCAATAAAGTTGAAAGGATTAAGTTTTAGATTTTACTGAACAGTTACTCCTTTAAAAAGTGTCGAAAATATGTCGACTAATGAACTTTTAGTTTTAGGATTTAAACGAATGAAAAATTTGAAGCGTTGTCAAAAATTTACATATCTGTAAATATTTTTTTGTCTATT
The DNA here is from genome assembly GCA_038502455.1 of Anisogramma anomala. Taxonomy (NCBI): domain Eukaryota; kingdom Fungi; phylum Ascomycota; class Sordariomycetes; order Diaporthales; family Gnomoniaceae; genus Anisogramma; species Anisogramma anomala. The sequence continues at coordinate 332,852 of JASMMZ010000012.1, read as the reverse complement.
GTTACGATATCCTAATCAAATGGATCGGGATATTCTAAGTTGATAACCCTAACCTTTTCCCGCTTCAAAAAGTATCTATTCGCGAAGTATTGGGAAAAATACTGTAAGATATTTCGTCGAAAGTTGTATGGATTATCTCGGTCATGTGGGTTGTTTTTCGTATCAACCATTTTTATCGGCTTGTTGATCGCTTTTGTGGGCATTTCGATGATTTTAACGAGTTTATTTTGCATGCGGTCAGTTTCGTATAGTCAACAATCGTCCATATATAGTCGATAATTATATTTACAAAGTCGACGGTTGTTATAAAAAAATAGTTGTAATAATATAGAAGACATTAAAGATAATCGAAAGATAACTGACAACAAAAAGCTGCTCCCCAAGTAGTTACTTCGGCAGCAACATGATTTGCGATGTTATTATCAATATTTGAAGTTATATTTTTATCACAACGGTCTCTAGTATTGAATAAAATATGTATAATATTGAAACGCTTATTAATTTGACAATCGATTTCCTTTCGAATACGTTATAATAGAATTTCTCTTTTGTCAACTGCGAAAATTCAATATAGTGTTGACTTGGAAGTAAAAAGGAGAATTGTTGGAATAACATTACATGCAGTGCAGTAGGTTAACTTTACCTACAGCAAGGTTGACCGTATTGCAAGTGTATTGCTTTGTGCGGACTTACCGCATTAGGTATAAGTTGAGTGCAGTACACTGCACTTCACTCTAGGGTGTAAGCTAAGCAATTGGCCATACAAATTGCAATGTAGACCAGCTAGCGGTCTGCCAAACCTAGAACAATACATCCACCATCTGACTACGCAATACTACTATTACTTCCATCAATCGAATCGAAAACGTTGCAAAGTTTAAAGCCTACTAACAAGAAATATAATTGATGAAAAGAAAGAAAATGAAAATAAAATATAGAGTTAAGGCTTTCTTTAAGGCTTGTTAGCCTTGAATTCGTTGTAACAGTGTAAAATTATGTAATTAATCGATTAACAATGCTTAAAATTGACTGGTTTTGAAAACCTACAATGAAGTAGGAAAAAGTAGGTTAAATATTCAACGGTTAAAGTAGAAAGAATGACTGATATAGGGGAAAATAGATTAATAGTATAGCTAAATATATTTTCAATTTAATATGCACTTATCACTTGTTAATTTTCTCGATATTCGTTAATTCTGGTAATAGCATTAATTGATTGAACATAATACGTTTGGTGATAATATTACTTCACTTGAAGTAATACAATTGATATTAACTAAACAATTAGAAATTTACAGTTATAGTTTTTATATAGTACTGGTAAATACATATAGAGGTGCAATATTTAAAATACTAATTTTAAGTTTTAATTGTTGTAGGGTATGCAACAGTTAAATTAGAGTATATAAACTAAATAATAAAGGGTAGGTTTGGTAAAGATAGATTGAACCTACCCTATTCAAGTCCTAAAATACCATGAAAAAAATATATTTTATAAGGCAATATGTACGTCTAAATTTTTGACTTACAATAAATTTGGTGGTCTTTAAGGGCAAATTTTATTATAATGAACATAATCGTTGAATGTAATTCAAGGTTGAAGATAATATGTGGTTAAGTACAGGAAAAGTTTACAAATCTTTATATTTGCAAAATAATCTAACAAAACTACAGTTAGACCTTTATATTATAGTAAAGCATACGGGTAACTTCCTTTATACATTCGATTTTCTTATTAATTCAAGCCTTAATTATATGGTAAAAGTAAAATATTTTTTTCTTTATCCTAAATATGATGATTTTTTCACGTATGCTTCTATCGATTTTGTTTATACGTTATGAAAAAGCATTCGGAGAGGAAGAATAGAAGATTAATAAAATTGCAAATGAACGTTTGAATCTCAATCAAGTGTAAAACAAATATAATACTTAGTTCGTTAAAAGGGATATAACGCTAAAAATAACAAATGAAAAGCCGTAAAATATCTAGTGTTGGAATAGTATTACATGCAGTGCAGTAGGTCAACTTTACTCACAGTAAAGTTGACCGTACTGCAAGTGTATTGCCTTGTGTGGACTTACCGCATTGAGTGTAAGTTGAGTGCAGTATGCTGCACTTCACTCTAGGGCACGAGCTAAGCACTTGGCTATAAAAATTACAGTGAAAACCGGATAGCAACTGCCAAACCTAAAACAATAAATCAAATATCTGACCACGTAATGCTACTGTTACTTCAACCAATCGAATCGACAACGTTATAACGTCTAAGGCCTACTAACACTGATTAGTTTTTGCCTACCTCTAGGTTAAACACGGATAAGCTAAGTAAAAGGAAAGGCTATTTTCCGGTTACGTTTTAAGTCAAAACGACCGCTGAGGTAAAGGAAAAGTTTTTACGAAGGGCCTCTATTAGTACTGCGGTAGTCTTCCAACGGCAGAAAAATAGAGAAGATTTTTAGATTACGACAGCCTTCCAACGGCAATCTAAAAGTAAGCGACGGTATCGCTATTTGAAAACACTAAGAACTTTTTATTGATCCTTCTTGAAGAGCGTTAAAATTGACCGCTAAAAGTCTTAAACGATAAGTTGTCAAACGGCTAAGTCAATACTACTACGGGTGTTACTACTACAGAAAAACGACTAAGTCCCTACGCTAAAAACAACAACCTTCGCCCTTTACGACTTTCGAACTTACCCTTTACACCAAACTTTTACCTATACTTCACTATTTTTACTTTCTACGCCACTTTAATCATCAAGTTCGCTGTCTTAAGCGAAAACACCGAGAATCGCCAAGTGGCGTTAAGAAAGCCACGTTATGTAACTTTTCGCTAAGTCGCTAAGTTTTCACGCGACTTTACGCTAAAACACCAAGTTCCCTACACTCAAAATCAACAAGTCCCTCGCCCTACAGGCCTATCACACCCTATATAAGTCTCAAAATATCTGCCCCTACCGTTTACTTTAAGGCTATTACTAACTCTACCTAAAAGAAAGTAATTAAAACCCTCGGATTAGTCTTTGTTAATTAATACGATTATGAACTTTAGACTAAAGATATTTATAAAACCTCTATGAAAGTTTATATAAATAACTACGTTAAATAGTATATCTTTGGAACTAACGTAGGTAAAGTGCTTAGCCACGGCGCTAATGCTTTCCCAAACCTTTGCAAGTTTTTCAATCATTAGATATCAGATATGTAAAAGAGGATCCAATGGCAATTCAAAGCTAAATTAAGGATAAAAGTCAAAAGGCGCGGAATTTACATGCTGGATAAAGCTTTAAATGGAATAGCAAAAACCTTTTTTAAATTAGCCTAAATTAAGAAATTCCTATAAAACCCCTAAGGAAAAGGGAAAGATGTTGATAAACCTTAACGCCCCTATATGAAATCTAGAGGACCTCCTTTTTACTTTTAGTTAAGTTAAGCTTTTTTATGCATTAGCGATAAGGAACCCGTTAACCTACTCGACAGTTTAGTACCACTACGTGACAGCGCGAAGTACACCCTTAACGGTGACAAAACGTGTAAAGTAATAGTTTCCAATGCGGCTAAAGGTATTAACGTTAGCGCTTTACACCAGTTAATTAAATAAGATTGCCAGACTTTCCAAAACCTTTAAATACCCATCGTCCCTTAACAAACTCACCGCCAAGACCCTTAAGAACCTTCTTCTTTTAGATACACTTATGCGCGCGAACCCACTACAGGTCCTATTACAGGATTTTACCTTTCGGGATAACTGACTAGTAATTACCCTTAATATCGGTCTTCGGAACCTTTAATATTTGAGCCGCTAAAAAATACTAACTAAGCTTAAGATAATTATCACGACCTTTCGTTAAGACCTGTTAAAATGTTTAACATTAACTACAAGCTAATAAAAGACTTTGCTAAGATTTAGGATAACATAGAGAAGTATAATGGGAATCTTTATAACCTTTTCGATACCAAGATGCCGTTTTTAAATATTTGTAAGTGGATAGAGGTACCCCCTTCTGGATTTTACTCACTGTTTCCTGGAATTTTTACAAAGCACGTTAAGGACTATTACCTAACCTTCTTGATAAACGCCACTACGTTTTCACGAGATTTACAATAGCATAAAGGGATATCTCGAACACAACATTTACCTCACGTAATATCATACGGACTAGGCTATCACGCGATGGATTACAATAATGGCCAAGAAAAAAGAGGAAGAATAACTAATGGATATTCTCAATCAAATGCTCGACAAGCTAATAATATGACAAAAGCTAATGGGAAAGGTTTACGCTAGCGAAGCCATACTTTGCGAGTAGGTACGAATAGCTGTTACGGGCGTTAGTTAGTTCGAATACGCTTTATAACGCCTAAATATCACCTGTAAAGGGTTTTTTAGCCAATTACGTTCCTCGCTTGCCACCGTAATAGCACTTATACCAAACTTGTTCGGTATGTACACCCAAGTCAGCAACTCCTTTAACGTAAAAAATGAAACCCTTGCAGTAGTTAACTACATCCACTTCAAATATTTACGCCTATAATACCTAAGGTTAGGTCTACTAACCTCGGCCTTAAATTAAAGGCAAAACCCAAGTTAACGTTATTAAGATTTAGGTGAACCTATCAACCGCAAGTAATATCGTCGTAATAATAGGAAAAACTGCTGGATTTAAAATAAGAACAACTGTTAATTAATTCGTTACCCCCCCCCCCCCCGCTAAACATAATAACAGGAAAATAACGTATTACATCCAGTATCTTACTACTTCGGAATAAGATTACTTAAACCAGGTTGTAAATATTAAAGGTAACGAGCTAACTAACGTCGCTAACGTCCCTAAGAAGATTAAGTAGTACGAAAATACCTCTTCCGATACGGTAGCCTAGTAATTAGCTGACCATGTCTTCTTATACCGTTTAAGTGTTGAAGACCCTTACCTTTTTCTTAACTATACACCTAACCCATTATATACCTTTAACCTTCACGATAGTTATGCGGTCCACAAGTTTTAAGGTATTATGTCAGACACTAGGACAGTAAAGTACTTAACAGGAGATTATTCATAATATATGAAATTGCAGGGGGAAAGCATTACAGCTACTAAAATTGATCGTCACAACGCTAGCAAGGCTAAACTTGGCTTTAGCCCGGGCGAACAGCTATCTTTACTAGGGATAACGATAGTTTAAACTATTATGAAAGCAATTATGTTTTACATCCTTAATTCCCCTACCTTTTTTTTTACTTTATTTGAAAGATATAAAAACTCTTAACATTAACGTGGACATTAACGCAAACGAGCTTGTCAAAAACGGCTAAAGGTTTCCATTCGCCTTTAAATGTGGGCATTAATGGCTTTATCTTTAAGGTCCTAAAACAGTGGTGTTAAATCTAACGAAGCCAGAAATATATCAATTATACTGGCGTTTTAACTACCTGGCTATTAATAGGCTGTATAAAGTCCTAAAGTCCGTAAAGCATAACGATATGTAATAATTTATCTTGGAAGCCATTAAAAGGCTTTGCTACCACTGTCAAACGTATGTCTAAGTCCCCCGAATATTTAAGTTTACACTAAAAAACGATAAAGATTTTGACTGTAAGATCTTTGTTAATGTATTTTACTTGGATAATAAGCTTATTTTGTACGTCGTTAACTCTATAATTTTTTTTTTACGAAATTAAATTTCTGAAGTTTCTTTCGACAAAGGATATATGGGAAACATTAAGGAAACTGTAGATTAATACGTACCTAAGTTTACTTAACGTTGTCGTCTACGATACCGGTACCAAATTTACGGCGGCGAAATTTTAAAAAGATACCAAAATAATAGGTATCCAGTACAAACAGGTACCCATAAAAGCCTACTAAAGTATAGGAAAGGTTAAAAGGGCACACACCCTACTTCTTAATACGTATAGTATCCTTACGTTGAAAATTAGGAGTTTTACAGATCCGGAGACACGCCTATAAATGGCAGTAAAAGGTTAAACGATACTGTGGGCCCTGGCGAACTAGTGCTAACACTATTGGTCTTTGGAGTATACCCACGCCTGATGAGTGAATCTCCACCCTCGACAAATACTCAAAAACGTGATATGGCCTATAACAAAGATTTAAAGGAACTTCGAAGGAAATCGGCACGGCGCCATGTTAATAATACCCTTAACACTAAAAACGGGTCTATAACAATAAACGTGTTTACTTTGCCACTATAAAGTAAAGTCCTCGTATAGCGGGAGTCGGGAAAATAGGAGGGGCCGTACAAGATATTAAATACCGCGAATTCTAAAGTAGTTATTAAAACTACTAACGGCTCAATATATTTACGGATTACTAAAGTTATGCCTTAAATTAGGGCCACTAATGATAAAAACCCTTGAATCAAACGACTAAGTTAACACGAACCTCCTCCACCTGTTATTGACAAGCCAATAAAACGCCGCCAGTGCGGATGACCTCTGAAGAAGAGGAACGTTAAAGAGGAAGAATATAAACCAGGTCGTACCTATAATATTACTTGGGTAAGCAGGAAAGAAAAGGATAACAAAGACTTAGCAGTAAAACTTAGGGCATAAAGGATTATCAAAATCTCCGGCAAACCTTTTAAGAAAAACAACAGAGTCGAAATCGACAGCTTACTAACCCGAGGTGTAATATAATTTGTGCTGAAGGTTAAATTTAACTTTTAAAAACTAAACTTTACGATGTTCAAGTCGAGGATTATCTACGAAGTTACGGGCAAAACTACAGGATGACCTTATAAAAAGTTACAGCTAATCGTTTAAGGATACGACGATAAAAACAAGGATTAGATCCTCATACAGTCGCTAACGATCTAAAAGATTAACTAACGCTTAATGGTCGCTTTAACAGCATGTTTACTAGTTAAAACTAATAATAAGTTTACATTTAATAGTCGTAACATTACGTAAGCCTATACATAGTTAGCAACGAATCTATAACAAATTGTACTATTGGAACTACTATAGGAACTACGTGCCGTTTACCTACCAGAAACGGTAATACGGTATATTAAACCACTATATAAATTAGCTAAAGTAGGCTTTTACTGATTACTAACCTATTAGTCGCATTTTGAGTCTCGGCTGGCGATAAAGTTTTCAACATACGATCCATGCTTATTAATAACATAAAAGAAAGACTTAGGCATAATAGATATACAAATTAACGATACCCTTTTCGTCGGAACAGCTAACTTTGTAATATAGGAACAACAGATAATCGAAGACGTTAAGTTCTGAAATTGTAAGCCGGTAACAACATTGACAGAAAACAATCAAATTAACTTTAATTGATTGTTAATCCGCAAACTTGGTGTTGATACCGGCTTAAATTTCCGCCAAAAATTCTAGGGCGCTATTTTTATCATAATCGATAAGATAAATAAGGTTAGGGTCCAACGATATTTGAAATAACGTATATAAAGTAGCAAATTGCCATTTTATGCTAACCGGAAGCCTTATACGACCTATTTATTACGGCATAATCACAAACGCCAATGAATAAAGAATTTAATCGATTAAATAAGAGGCTGGAGTAGCAGATACGGAACTTAGACCACAAAATAAATATAGTGTTAATCGACCTCTTAAAGGCCAATCTAATAATCTTTACGGATGGTTCCTTTACAAACAATACCTACTTGTCTTTATAGATCGGCTTCCTAGTAACCCTTGTTAACAAAGATAGGCGAGAAGATTAATTTAGTATTGCCGGTAATCTAATCCACTAAACATTTGTTAAGTGTAAAAGGATTACACGAAGCGTGCTAACTTTAAAGATTTACGACATAATGGTGGGCTTTAACGTAAGCATAGTGTTATGGGAAACCCTTAATTATATCACCAAGTAGTAAGGATTCCTCCTATCCTGATGGTGATTTGTATCAACTTAAAGAGCCTTTTCGAATACCTGTTAAAGCTCGGAACCACCAACGAAAAGCGCCTGATAATCGAAGAGATAACACTCCGTAAAGCCTATAAAGAGAGGGAGATTAAGGAGTTTCGGTGGATCGGTAGTAAAGATAATCTTGTAGATGCTATAATGAAGGCTACGTTAAACAAAGCATTGAAAAGGTTTATGGACAGCAACAAGCTGACTATACGTATCGAGAGCTACGTAAATAGGCTTCCCGGAAATCTCAAATCACGTGACAACGGATAGGGATGCGCTGGCAAACTGGAAGACTGCTAGGGGATTGATAATAGTGATCTGTTTAAGTGGTATAGTTGAAATTACGATGGGCTAGCCTTGTCGAAAGAACTTTTTGTGGGAGTTGATAAACTCAGACCTCGGAGCAGCGGAGCAATTAAGGTTAAATGGGGTCAATTTGCATGTAATTGGGTGTAATGCAATAGGGAAGTTAATTGGAATTGATAGGGGGGATGAGGTTGCTATTTAGCACTAACCGGAAAGATTTGGTCAGCCACACTGGCGTACGCGCGTACAAACTAAAAGACCGCTAGTATTGGGATAGTATTACATGCAGTGTAGTAGGTCAACTTTACTTACAGTAAAGTTGACCGTACTGCAAGTGTATTGCTTTGTACGGACTTACCGTATTGGGTGTAAGTTGAGTACAGTATGCTGCACTTCACTCTAAGTAACGGGCCAAGCACTTGGCCATTGAAATTTCAGTGCAAACCGGCTAGCGGTCTGCCAAACCTAGAATAATACATCCACCATTTGATCATGCAATACTACTGTTACTTCGACCAATCGAATCGACAACTTGCAACGTCTAAGGCCTATCAACACTAGATTATTTTAAAGACCTTATCGACGTATATGAAAATAGTTTTCGTTTATAAAGCGTTTTCCACCTCACGTCTCACGTCTTATGTCTCGCGTCTTGCACCTCGCATCTCGCACCTTGCATTTCAGTTCTTGCGTCTTACACCTTATATCTTATATCTCAATTCTTACATCATACAATATGCTTCTCGCGTCTCAAGTCATATATTTAAATATAGTTCATTATATAATAATACCATTTATTTTCTATTAGTTGCGGGGGTTTATTATAGTCTTATAGTGATATATATATATATATATAATAAAGTGCAAAAACTGGTAAATTGTTGATAAAGCTTTGGAAATTGCAACGTTGTTAATTCGATTGGTCGATGTAATAGATGTATTACGTGGTTAAGTGGTGGAAGTCTTGTTTTAGGTTTGGCAGATCGCTAGCCAGTCTGTGCAGTAATTTGTATGGCTAATTGCTTGCCACATACCATAGTATAAAGTGGGCAACTACTGTACTTACTTTACAGCTAATATAATAGACTTATACAACACAATATACTAAATTTTCAGTTAGTATAGTTAACTTTATTGTAAGTTAAATTAACCTACTGAATTATAAATAATATTATTTCAAAACTGGCAGCTTTTTAATTTGTACGCGCACGCTAGGGTAATTAACCAATTCTTTGCGGTAAGCGTTAAACCACAAACTTGTCAACTAGCTCAAACCCTGTTAATGTTAATTAACCTTTATATCGAATTGCACCTATTTACATCTAAATTAACCTTGAATGCCGTTAATTGTCCTATAGCTCTAATATCCAACTTTATTAACTTTTATAAAAAGTTCTTTCGCCACAAATTTTTATAAACCTCCACTTTAGTCGTACCAATTAAATAGATCGATATCGTTAGTCTCCTGATAATCTTTTAATTTGCTAGTATATATTTAATCGTCGCCTCATAATTTAGGTTTTCCGGATGGCCTATTAATATAATATCAGATACATATTGTTAGTCCATTGCTATTTATAAACGACTCTAAGGCTTTATTTCGTAATACTTTTGTTATGAAAATAATAGAATTATTTCCCCCGTTAATCTATCGGAACATTTTTATTTCACTCATTTCGTCGGTTTTACGAAGTAATATTACGACAATTATTGAACGTTTTTCACTAGTGATTCCGATCTTCGAAAAGTAGTTGAATAAGATTTTTGAATCGGTATAAATTATCATCGGGATGAAAGGAATCTACAATCACCTAGTAATAATGCTAAGGTTTTTCCCTAATGTTATACCTATATTAAAGTTTGTTATTGTACCATAAACCTCTAAAGTCAATACACTTTATATAATCCTTTTACATTTAACGGAGGTTTAGTTAATTAGGATACCGATAATGCCAAACTAATCCTCCCGCCTGTCCTTATTAACGAAGGTTATTAAAAAGACGATTTGTGAAAACAGGTCGGTATTATTTATGAAAGCCTTATTCATAAATATTATTTACTTGGACCTCGATAAATCTATTAGAATCTTATCGATCCCTCGGTTCAAATTTCGCATTTTCTATTCTAAATTTTTATTTATCTGGTTAGAGTCGTTATTTTTCGGGTTTTATACTTATTCTACGATAAATAAGTTGTATAAGGACTTTAGTTAACACAGAGTGGTAATATAACTTCTATACGTACGTTACGTTAGATACAGTTAAGCCTTAATTACGTTAATCTTATCGATTATAACTAAGTTTATACCTTGGTTCTCTTAACAAAAGTTAAGGCCACTATTAATACTAAGTATGCGAATTAACTATTTATTAAATTCAAGTTAACTACCTTTCGCCAACGTCGTAACCGACTTATATTTTCAAAACTTAAAGACTAATAGAGGAACTGTTGGAATAGTATTACATGCATTGCAGTAGGTCAACTTTACTATAAGTAAAGTTGACCGTACTACAAGTGTATTGCTTTGTGCGGACTTACCGCATTGGGTGTAAGTCGAGTGCAGTATGCTGCACTTCACTCTAAGGTATGGGCCAAGCACTTGACCATACAAATTACAGTGCAAACCGGCTAGCGGTCTGCCAAACCTAAAACAATACATCCACTATCTAACTACTGAAATACCACTGTTACTTCAACCACGATTCGAATTGACAACGTTGCAACGTCTAAGGCTTACCAATAGTTTTAATTGATATTATGTTGTAAACGAGGCTTTGACATAACGGTTCAGGATAAAGTAAATTCGATTATTATATTTTTGAAATTTGGGTACGATGTTAGGATTACGGTGGAATACGCGTATTACTTCAATAACCAAATTTCTTATAAATATTAATAGATAGTTGAACCCGATATTGTTATATAATATTCCCAGAATAACGCAGGACATAATTTTTGGAATACCTTCAATACAATATTAATAGGTGATATTAAACGTTGGCAATATTCGTTTAGTAGTCTATCATTAAAAAGGATTGATTGTAAATGCGGTGATAATACGCTTTATGTTGTGAGATAAACAAGGCGTTGTGAAATCGGTTTTTATTAATTGAATAAACTGTTTTAAACGGATAATACAACGTACGGGAGAATAATCGTAATTAGCTTTTATTATAAATTTTCGTAGAATAACGCGGATTTTTCAATCGATGGCGTCAACTATTATAATAGGGGATAAAGATTGTTTATGTCTTTAATTTAAATTGGACGAGTTTTACAACTTTTTAGGAAAATATAAAGTAATAGCCTTATATTTATATAGGGGAAAACTCGATTACCATATTTACATTCAACCGAAAGAGTATAAATCTCTACTGAAAAGACTATAGGAACCATTATACTCGATGTTACAAAATCAACTTTTCGAGTTTAAACGTTAGGTTATAGAGTTAATGAATAAGGATTAGGTTCAACCGAGTTTTTTATTGGCTACGGCGCCGGTATTATAAATTTTGAAGCCGGGGGGAAGGGGAGAATCGTAGTTCTATATCGATTACTGGGTATTAAATAAAATTACCAAATATGATCGGGGTTTTTTTTTTTTTTGCTTTTAATTGAGAAAACTTTACATTCAATGTTGAATTAAATGTGACTTACGAAGTTGGATATTCGAACGGCTTTTTATTATATCCGGGTTATATCTGGATATAAAAAGTTAACGGCTTTTTAAATACTTTTCGGGTTGTTTCAGTGGTTAGTTACCATCTTGGATCTGGCGGAAACGTCGACAACGTTTTAACGATATATTAATTATATGATAACAGATATCTTGGATAATTTTGAAATAGTTTACTTAAGCCAGCTTTAAGTTTTCCTTCTGATACTAAACAAAATTATATAATAAAAGTTCGCGTGATTTTAAAACGCCTTTATGATACCTAGTTAAACCTTAATTTTAAAAAGTGTAATTTCGTAGTTAAAGAGATATAATATTTGAGTTTTATCGTAACAGTTAGCAAAAGTATTCAAGCCGACGCCGAGAAAGTCCAGGTGATACGTAAATATGAGTTTTTACGTATTATTCGAGAGGTTCGAAGTTTTTTAGGTTTTGCTAATTTTTATGGAAACTTTATTCGTAATTTTTCTGATTTGATAGATTGTTTCATTAGATTAACACAGTAAGGAATTCGTTGGACGGGGATAGATCAAAAGGAATATAAATTTTAAACGTTGTAGAATATTTTCGTTACGTTCCTGATTTTATTATATCAAGACCCAAATCGGCTAACAGTAGTGGAACTCGATTACTTAGGAATAGCGTTAGAAGGTTGTTTATCATAAAGTGGTGAAGAAAATATTTTTAAACTAGTAATTTATTATTCCGCCCGATTAACGAACGCAGAACGTAACTATACTATTTAGTATAAGGAGCCTTTCGCGGTAGTGTTTTATTTAAAAGCGTGGTTATCGGAAGTACGTAACGTTCGTATCCCATTTACCATTTTTGCTGATTATAAGGGATTGGAATATTTTTCCTCAGCACTTTTAATTTCGGAATGTTAGGCTCGATAAGCCGATACTTTTTTGTTTTCCTCATACTATTTAACTATACATTAAATTATCCTTTATATATTGAAAGTATAGTAATAAAAAAACTTACAGAAATTTGAAAAAGAGCGGGCACCGCATCCTTAGTCGTTACCAATATCCGCGTCGATAATATATTAATTAACGTAGTTGGTTAGGTAGGCTTTAGTCGAGATTTCGTTAAAATTCGTAATCCAAAGCTATTCGTTATAGTAATTAACAAAAACGGTTTTGAGGGCTTCGACTTTTTCTTTATATTTTTAACTTAACGTTATCGTAAAGTTTTGGATTTTATAAGACGTATATGGCGAGGGACTTAGTTATCTTCAAACATAGGAGCTTAGTGTTTTAGTGTAAAATCGCGTAAAAAAATAGCAACTTGGTATTAGGTTGTACAACGTGGTTTTCTTAGCTGAATTTGGCGATTTTTGGAGTTTTTCACTTAAACCAGCGAATTTATCGATTCAATTAGCGTAGGGAAAAAGAAAAGATTAAAGTAGGGGTAAAGGTCTAGTATAAAAGGTAAGGTCGAACGTCGTTTGCTATTATAGGTAAAGGTCGAAGGTTTTTTTTTTTTTTTTGTTGTTGTTGTGGGACTTAGTTGTTTTTTCTGTAGTAACGCCCGCAATATTAATAATTTAGTTTTTTATCAACTTGCTGAACTTTAAGACTTTTTGAAAGTTAATTTCAACTTCTTTAAGAAAAATCCATGAAGATTTCTTAGTGTTTTCGATAGCGATACCATCGTTACTCTTAAGCTGCCGTGAAAACCGATGAAATTTGAAAGTTTTTTTTACTGACTACCGTGAAAACCGACGTAATAGTAAAAGCCCTTCGTAAAATATTTCCTTTACCTTGGTTTTTTATAAAGTGTAACTGGATAATAGCCTTTTCTTTTACCTAACTTATTTTTAATTAACCTAATAAACACCAATTAGTATTGTTAGAGCTTTAGGCGTTTTAACTTTGTCTATTCGATTGGTTGAAGTAACAGTAGTATTGCGTGATCAAGTGGTAGATATCTTTTTTTAGATTTGGCAGACCGCTAACCGGTCTATGTAGTAATTTAGTAATTTATATGATCAATTTTTTGGCACGTGCTGTAGTGTAAAGTGAGCACTTACTGTACTTGCTTTGCAGCCAATACAGTAGACTCACACAAAACAATACACTCAACTTACAATCAGTATACTCAATTTTACTATACGTAAAGTTGACCTACTGCACTGAAAATACTACTATTCCAACATATATCGTATTAAGAAGGTACGTATCCATACCTGTTATATCTTATATACTCGTTTCTACGAATCTTCAATCTAGTTTTGTTCTCCTTAATCATCGAATACTACATTATTTCAATCAATATATTGCCTTATACTAGCGTATCAATAGATAGATTGACACTAGTTTAGGCGAGGTGAGTAATTGATTATTTGGGAACCGTATAACGTAGTTGTTTATTATAACTTGATAGTTTTCCGTGTAGGATACGCGAGTGTGAATGCCTCAAAACTTGGCGATCTTACCGTAAGGGGGAAAATATATATATAGGGGGTAAGATTACGGTTGTAGGTTATTTTTCACTGAAGGTTTTGTTTGACGTAAGAGTTTTACACTTATCAATTTATAATTGTAGTAGTAATAGCGACTGAGTAGTTTGTTAACTATAGAGGTTTTGGAAAGTTGATAATCTTTTTTTAATGATTTGAGACTTTTTGGTGGTTAATCTCAACGCTTCCTTCAAAAAGATTTCGCATGAATTTTTTTTGGTATTGTTAATAGTGATATCACAGCTACCTCTAAATTTTCGTAAAAACCACCGCAATCTAACGATGTTTCATACTTACTGCTATAAAAACCGCTGTAGTTTATAAAGGCTTTTCACAAGAATCTTTTCTTTTCCTTGCAATATAATAAAAAAAGTAACTGGAAAATAGCATCTTTCTTTACCTAGTTTATCTGTATTTAATCTAATAAACACTAATTAGTGTTTATATGATTTTAACCGGTGTAAAGTGGTCAATTTGAAGTGTAGTTGAAGTAATTGTAATATTATAAAAGTCTGGTGATAGATTGTTGTTTGTTTTAGGTTTAGTAAACCGCTAGCTGGTTTACACACTACTTTGTATAGTGAATTGCTTGGCTCGTACCCTATATGCAATCAGGCACTTTATTGCAATTAACTTGCAGTCAATAAAATTAAATTTTACTGTATTGCAATTAAACACTATTTCAACAAATAGTAAATATCTTGGACCATTAAATGTCTATGTATAATAACAATTAAAATATGAAAAGGAAGAATTTAAAAATAAAACAGAAGAGAAAGGCGAAAAAAATGAGAAGGAAAACAAAAAAAAGAAAACAAAGAATATGAGAAAGAAAACGAGAAATAAGAGAAGAAAAATCTATATAAAAACGCACTAAGGGAAAGCACTAAATGAAAAGCTTTAGGAAGAGTGTAATAAGCTACCAACAACTCATCGAAAACTCTTTTAAAGACAATTTAAAAAACTTTCCCAAAAACGATGAAAATTATGTCAAAAATAACACTAAAAACCTTTCCGAAACTTTCAAAAAATGCTAAAGAATTAGTTTAATTTTATTATAATTCTTAGGGTTATAGGTAGCAGTTTATAAGTTAGTTAAATTTAATAGTTTCATTTCAAACTTAGACTTGTATTATAGAAAAATTGTAAAGTAATTAGTTTGCTTGATTGTAATATATAACTTCAGTTTTGCAAGTATAAATACAAATGTTGATGGTTTAACCAATTGTTAAAATGAAAAATTTGCCTGAATTAAATGTATGAGTAATAGACAGAAACAAATTAGTAATAAAGGACAAGTTAAGTTGGGTATTTATACCCAAAACCCGTATTTCAATTACAAACCAAAAAAACTAACCCTATTTAGCTCAATTAGTTATAATGTACGACTTTAACTTTGTATGTACGAAAAGGTTTACAGTTTAACTGAGGATATATGATTAACATTCTATATACAACACATAGTTAACGATTTTATAAAAACTAAAAAGCCGCTAGTGCTAGAATTTTAATTATTGGAATATTAACTACAATATAATATAGTTGCCTATTGCTAATTACAATATAATATAATTAATTGTTGTTAACTATATTAGTTAGATAACTTATTAATAATGTAAATTAAAACTTAGTTACTTGTAACGAAAACAAATCAAATCATGTGTAAAATAAGTAACATATTAACCAATAAGTCATACATTAACCAACAAGTTATATATATAGTAATCTTTACTTTTATCTATAGATATATATATATAGGCCTTTGATTAGCAGTAACCTAACTTTCTTAGTTTTAATACTTTAGATATTTAATTTTATATTTGGATTGTGAGTAGGCTTGTATCATTGCGACGTGGTCAATTCGAATCGTGGTCGAAGTAACTGGTGTATTGCATTAAAAGTGGTAATGTATTACTTCCAAGTTTGGCAAACCGCTCGCTGGTCTGCATACTAATTTGTATGGGCAATTGCTTGGCCCGTGCCCTAGTCTGAATTGGGCACTCCCTGTACTTGACTTGCAATCAGTATAGTTGACTTGACTGTACTGCAATTGACTGCTGTTCCAACATGGACCTTGTTTCCACTTACCAGTAAGAAAACAGAAGGACTTACAACCAACGGACAAGTCAGCACACAGCTATCAACGAGCCAACATTCGCACTCGCTTCCGCGAAATATAGACATACAATGGAGTACACATCATCAGAGATAGCCTCACGACCGAGTCAAGCCAGCACTCGCACTCGCTTCCCCAAAACCTCCACCAGAAAGCAACACTGGTCCGACATCGCGATGCCATCCATACTAGTCACCGCACCCGGCCGATGCTGGAGGCGCCCCTTGGCGGACGAGAAGGGCTACGCTACATACGCAGGTGTATACGGAATTGACTGCGTGGGGCAAGTCGTCCGTGCGTGCGCAGGCCGCGTTGCTGGAGCCCTCCCTGCATCGTCGGTCACGACCGGACCCAAAGCCAGCTTTGGGCTTTCGGCTCCGGGGCTCTCTGCGGACGCGATGCGGCTGCAGCTGGCATCACCTGGTCATACAATCCCCTTCTTTCTTTCTCTCAGCGACACCAGCGCTGTTTGGTCTCCGTAAAGCACCCCTTCCACTTTTCCACCGCCACCACACCACCACAGGCATCGCCATCACGATGCCAAATGATCCCGTCTGAGGCCGCAGCAGCGTGGGGGTTGCTCCCGATTCCTCCTCGAGAAAACGCCAGCGCTGCTGCAATGACACCCTCTTGCGCTTGGCCCCATCTTTTCTTAACCGTTGACTGCCGCCCCACCCCCACCACACCACCCACGAGGCAGCGATGCTGCAGTGCCAGTCCAGTCCAGTACCGTACCCTGGCCCAGGCATGCAGGCGCAAGGCCAAGAAGCAGGCACTCACAAGCCAAGCAGCTATGCCGCAGGCTCTACCGCCCACTCATCACGCGCCCAGCCGGTTTCGAGCACGCCGAGGCTTCCCACCACCACCGCCGTCACTTGCAGCGCCATGCACTGCTACGCACACATGGCACCGCTCCCCACCCTTCCTCCTCCTCACATCGCACTGCATACCCCCCTTTCTGCGCTAACGGCATCGCAAGTAGCCCCGTCAGCGGGCCATGGGACTTGCCCCATTACCGCTTCCATCACCCAACCCATACCCCGCCTGACCCACCAGTCCCCCGCTCCCCTTCCCCTCCCTTCCCAGAGGCTGACGGCGCTCGTGCCCACACATGCAGCCGCCTCGCCAGCCAGCCAACTACAGCCGCAGCTCTCCGCGGCGACGCAGCCACCTCTCCGTCCATTCATGCAGTCCGTCAGTCAATCAGTCCGTCATTCAGTTAGTTCAGTCTAGCGGCACGGCTGGCACACAACATGACGCACCCCGCGCCGCCGCCGCCGCAGCAGCAAGCAGAAGGGCTGGCGCGCAGACAACAAAAGTAATAACAACAGCAACAACAACAACTTGACAATGCCCCCCTCCCCCTCCCCCTCCCCCTCGGTGCGACGCTGCTACCACCACCGCCGCCGCCGCCTCGTCCCGTTCCGTCTGCCAACGGCAGCGTGCTTCCAAACCCCCGCGCGCACGCCCCCTACACCATTACACCCGCTCTTCCCTTGTGGAAGGGAGGCCCCACCAGCAGAGAGAAGCATGGGCTTTTCCTGTGTCCCACAGCTTCCTAGACGGGGGGGAGGGGGTGGAAGGCCTGCGATGGGGGTTTTCTCGCGCAAAAGCCACCAGCATTGCATGTGCGCACGAAGGCGCTGAGCTGCGCTGCGCTGTAGCCGCGGTTGCGCTGGAACTGTACCGTGCGGAGGTGACGCTGCTGGCGGCTGGTAGGGAGTGTACCCAGCCGAAGGACAATCTGTGCTCATGCAAGGATTAGGCTGACGAAGACGTTCTTTGGCATCCAGGCGCTGGAGACGAAGAGCGGGCTGCGGACCGCGTATGAGAAGAGCACGAGCCTTGAACAGCCTGCAGGGCACTGCTGGTGTAAAAGATGGACTGCTTATAACATGTCCGGAGCAGACTTCGTCGATGCAAACATATTTGATTCCGAGTCACACTTTGAGGACCGAGATTGCGCACCTTCTGTTGAGATTGGCAGACCATCTCCGCCTTGGCCCTTTTCCACACGACTAACGGATCCTGCTGCCTTTCGGAACTGTCGAAGCACTGCACTAGGAGTATACACTGCTCAGAAGTGTTCTATAAACGACGATGCCCTTCCACTGCGGTACTCGAATGGCACTTCGGATGGCTTGTCCTCTCGAACTGCACTCCAACTCGTCGTAGACAGACTCGCGGATAAACAGGCCGCTCTCCCAGATAGCCCCGCCATCGAACTTCAGGACTCAGGAGTCCAGAACCCAGCGAAGCGCTGGGCAGCACACAACCGCGTGCGTGCCCAACGGCGGATCCGCAGAGGAACAGCACAAATCCGGATCATACTGCATACGCACCAAGATCTTGGACCGAGGGCCGGTCAGTGCGGGTCCATACTCGCCCACTCCTACTCGGCATAACACTACATACATACATGATGTTCTGACTTTCATCAAGGTTTTCCTAGTTGTGCCAAACAGTCAGTGGAGACATCGACACCGCTGTCGTCGAGTGGACCTTGATTCTCAGGCCCGAGAAAGCCGAGAGCTTGCGGAGTACAGCACATGATGCATGATATGGTCGAGCTTCTTGCATAAAAGTGAGGGGAAGGCTGGCTACTTATACAGTGGTGGGCCGACGAGTTGTCACCCTTGCGTGCTCCCAGCGCTCGCGCTTCCTTTCTCCTCGTCCAACACTTCCAACTTGCCCACTACAGTAACGGTAAGGCACACACACACACACACACACCATGGCATTCAACGGCTTCGACGAGCTCCCATCCGGCGCAACGGCCAAGGCGGAGCCCTTCCAGCTGCACGTGCCCGAGACCGAGCTGGCGGCGTTCCAGACGCTCCTCCAGCTCTCGCCGGTCGGGCCGGACACGTGGGAGAACAGAGCCAGCGCCCGCGACGGCCGCGGCACGCACTTGGGCGTCACCCGCGCCTGGCTCGCGGCAGCCAAGGCGGCGTGGCTGGCCGACTTCGACTGGCGCGCGCACGAGGCGCGCATCAACTCCTTCCCCCAATTCACGATGCCGATCCCGGCCGGCGACGAGCCGCAGCAGCCGCCCCTGCGCATCCACTTCGCGGCGCTCTTCGCCGCGAACCCGGCCGCGCCCGCCGTCGTCTTCCTGCACGGCTGGCCGGGCTGCTTCCTCGAGTTCCTGCCGGTGCTGGCCCTGCTGCGCGCGCGGCACACGCCGGCCACGCTGCCGTTCCACGCCGTCGTGCCGAGCCTGCCCGGCTACGGGCCGTCGGCCGGCCCGCCGGCGGGCCGCGACTTCGCGCCCGCCGACGCCGCGCGCGTGCTGAACCGGCTGATGGTCGCGCTGGGCTTCGGCGGCGGGTACATCGCCCAGGGCGGCGACGTGGGCGCCGTCCTGGCGTGCGCGATGAGCACCGCGCACGACGAGTGCAGGGCCTTCCACGGTGCGTTGTGCGCGCCGGGGTTGTAGGCGGGGGGGCCGCTTGGTCCCAAGGCCTCATCCCCCCCTCCCCCCTTCACCTCCCCAGACCCACGCATAGCTAGGCCTGCTGCGGTGCTGCCGTTTTTGCTGACCACCACCCCTTCGCAACAGTCAATTTCCTCGCGCCCGAGCCGGGCTTTGACACAAGCAACCTCGACGGCGTGGAGGCGCGCGAGCTGCTGCAGCTGGAGCGCATCAGGCAATTCCGCGAGACCGGCATGGCCTACGCGTGGGAGCACGCGACCCGCCCGGCTACCATTGGCCTGGTCCTGGCGGCGAGCCCGCTGGCGCTGCTGGCGTGGATCGGCGAGAAGTACCTCGAGTGGTCCGACGCCGACGGGATCCCGCTGGACACGATCCTCAGCGTGGCCTCGCTGTACTGGTTCACGTCGTCCATGCCGAGGTGCATCTGGCCGTACCGGGAGCTGCTGGCTGGAGGCCTGGGCACGGCCTCCAAGACGAAACCAATGGGTCCTTCGGCATTCAACCTGGGCACGGCCTCCATGACGAAACCAATGGGTTATTCGGCATTCAAAGATATCACTATGCTGCCCAAGGCTTGGGCCGAGAAATGCTATCCGAATCTGCAGTTCCGGAAGGACCATGAAAAGGTAACATCTTCTGCTCTTTTCTATCTGAGATTCCCTGAGCTGACGCCTTTTGACTACCTGGTCATTAGGGTGGGCACTTTGCGGCGTTGGAAGAGCCAGAGGCTTTCCTTGGAGATATCGAGGAGTTCGTTGCAAAGGTTGTTGTGCTGCTGTCGTAGAATTTGACGGGGATGCTCGGGCCCATGCCTAAGCACAGCTGTGATCTTCATATATAACTAGTAAACCCAAAATTGAGTCTCACATATTTCTTTCAGATATACAACGTTCCACCAGCTTAAAGATCTATCACTGCAATACCAATGATTCGGACCTTGAGCTAGGAACAGTCACAGACCCACATGGGTATGTACCAGCACTGTCACGTAGAGAATCAGGTGGAAGCCTGCTAATAGCTTCTGCAGTTTATAGATATTCAATCATTCATTCTTCACTCAACGCTATATTATTGTTACTTCGACTAATCGACTCGAATCGACAACGTAGCTACTACTGAATCCCTACCAACACTGATCAGTGGTGGACTAGGTTAACCACAGACAAGCTAGGTAGAAGAGTGTTGAAAACGATAGGCACATCTGGGCTGAGTGAACTAGGGACTGGAATAAGGGACAGTTGACTTTTGAATTGGTCATTAGCCGACCTGGACTAGTTATGTGATTATTAGCTGACTTAAGCTGGGCATTTGGGTATCAAATTAGCAGAAAGACTAATAGAGGAACTGTTGGAATAGTATTACATGTAGTACAATAAGTCAACTTTATTTATAGTAAAGTTAACTGTACTATAAGTTGAGTGTATTGATTTGTGTGGACCTACCGCATTAGGTGTAAGTTGAGTGCAGTACGCTACACTTTACTCTAGGGCACGGGCCAAGCACTTGGCCATACAAATTACAGTGCAGACCGGCTAGCGGTCTGCCAAACCTAGAACAATGCATCCACCATCTGACTACTGCAATACTACTGTTACTTCGACCACGATTCGAATTGACAACGTTGCAACGTCTAAGGCCTACCAACAATACTAGTTAATACTAGTAAACCTTAGAGATATCTACATCTCTAGTGAATTCCTTATCTTTGGTGTTAAGAGGTTTAGTACCTTAAGTTATAATAAATACTAATTGATCCTGTTATAGCCTTGTTGTTGAATGTTATAAGTAACTGTACCTAGTGTATTTCAAACACACCTTATTAAAAGGGTTTATTAATTTAGAAGAAACAAAATAAAGAGAAGTAAAAGTAGAAATAAAACCTAAAAGGTAAAGTAAAATAAATATAGTATGGAGAAAAAAAGTTGGTGGATACAAAAAATAATAAGACTTACGTAATTCAATTTAAACCAATAACCTTTACAGTGATTTTTATTAATATCCTAAAGTTTTTATCAAAACTACTTCATTATTCTATATCTATAATACTATAAGGTAACTTAAAACATGAAAGTTTATAAACTATATTATTATTCTAAACCCATATTAACCAAACCAAGCCGTTATATTATTATTTCGTGTTCTGCCCTCGGTAGTAGCTTTCCTAACCTATAGGCTAGTAGTTTATCTATAGGAATCCACTTAATCTATATTTTACCACGCTCCACTTTATCCCTTATAAAGTGCTTTTAAGGGGTATATATTAAGTGCGTTAGCAATACTTAGGGTTTTTGATGACTTGATAGTTTTTATTATTATTACAGTATATCGTAACAATGATAGGAATACGTAGCTCTGTAAACGAGTTTCCTATTTAAAGGGTATTTTGAGTAACCTTTATTACTGTCACGCTTTTAGCATCTACCGAAAAAAGATATACTTTGAATCCTCGCTTGGGTACCAAGTTAACTGTACTGTCAACAATATAAATCATATATCTATAAAAAGACTTTCTAGTAGCCTTATCCACCTTTTATGCGGAATCACACCAACTCTTAATTTAAAACCTGTAAAAGTCTTTATAGTAATTTTAGCTTAAGTCTATAGTATTCCAATGTGGACTTGCCAATAATTCTTTACCATCCCCTTATAATATGTAGTCCTTATACTATTTGAAGTATTTAAAGGCGTAATTGACAAGTGTGATATTTTCATGTAAAAGATTAAGGTAAAAACGAGAAAGTAATGATATGAGGAAGACAATATCCAGCTTGGTCTCGTACATTCTATAGCTAAGGGCTCCAACATCTAACTGATATTTTTTTTTAAATTCGTAATCTAGCAGTGTAATCGTCAAATGGTGTGAACATAATATAAACAAGTGATCCAAACATAATCGGGATATAAGCTGGGCTTTTGCTTAATTCCTCTGCTTTGAAGTCCAAAACCTTTTAAATATACGTATTTTGTGTCAAGATAATCGTGTATACATCTTTATTCTTTAATAGATGTACTACTAGGAAGTACTCCTGGTTTTCTAAGTCTTTATATTTAAAGTGATTTTCAACATTCATGTTACAGGTTTTGATATCCTTCAAATAGGGGCTTTTAATAAGAAAATCGTTGACTTATGTATAAATAATAAGTTAACGGCAATAGTAAATATATATTGCATTGTTACAGCTAAACTTTTTAAATTTCATGGCATCAAATACTGATATTAACCTTTTTAACCATTGTCTTAAAGCTTACTTAAGCCTGTAAAAGGGAGTAAGTAATTGAAAAACCTAGTAAATTATAGGATTGAAACCCACATTCTTTTCTTCTCAATATTTTAAGAAAAAAAAACCTAATAATATCTGTGATTTCTATTAACACCAGTTTTTCAAATTCCCTGTTCAAAAAAGCTGAGTTGATATCGATTCAGTCGATATCCCATTCATAGGAAGTAGCAAGCGTAACGAGGATTCTCTACATATAAAACTTTAACATAACAATAAAGGTTTTAGTGTAGTTAATACCATACCTGTTGGTAGCCTTTAGACGTTGCAACATTGTCGATTCGAATGGTCTTCTTCGAAGTAACAGTAGCATTGCAGTAGTCAGATGGTGGATGTATTATTCTAGGTTTGGCAGACCGCTAGCCGGTCTGCACAGTAATTTGTATGGTCAATTGCTTGGCTCGTGCCCTAAAGTAAAGTGCAGCGTACTACACTCGACTTATACCCAATGCAGTAAGTCCGCACAAAGCAATACACTTGCATTACGGTCAACTTTACTTACAGTAAAGTTGACCTACTGCATTGCATGCAATACTATTACAATACTGTTCCAATACTGGCGGCTTTTTGTTTTGTGCCTATACGTCAGCGTCGTTTGCCATTAATTCGTTGCAACTTTTGAAATCCCTTCTCAATCCACAAGTTAACAACAGGCCAGACCCCTGTCAATTCCGATCAATCTGTACTGAAAACAACCTTAATTACGGCCCCTTGTAGCCTTTTTGCTCCACCCCTCCAAAGCCTTCGTTCTTCGAATCCCGTGTACAGATCCTTCGCTACAAACCTACGCAAATCAAGTACGCCACCACTTGCGTACCCTTTGCCAATAGTTTAAACTACTGCTATTGTCACCATTACCATCGCTACCGCCCTAGCGGTCTTCCAATTTGCTGGGATAACCTTATTCCTTCGCGTTACGTACTAGGTGATCCACGTATCCCTCGATTCGTATAGTTAGCATATTGCTATCCACAAACCTTTCCAGGGCGCCATTAGGTGTGGCCTTGGTTATGGTATCGACAGGATTATTTTTGCCGTTAATCCACCGAAACCTATCGATTTTCTAGGCTTCATATACCTCTTTTAACGCCATTACATCTATTATCAGGCGTTTTTCATTAGTCGCACCTAGTTTTAATAGGTATTCGTAAAGGCTTCGGGAATTTGTATACATTACTACAGGTATTGGTGGTAAACTTAGCCATTTAGTGATAATCCTTAATATGCTGTTAGTTATTATGCCGATATCAAAGCCTGTTATTATATTATAGACTTTAAGGGTTAATAAACTCCGGATTATACGTTTGTATTCAACAAATATCCAATATACAAGGTTCTCCATAATCGTAAACTACCCTTTAAATCAATAATCGTTAACTAATATTATTAGGAAGTCGATTTGTAATATAAGGTTAATATTATTAGCAAATAACACATTTATAAAGATTATTAACTTCGCCTTCATCAAATTTACAGAAACTATATTAATTCTTTTTTACGTGGTCTATTTGTTATCAAATCCGCTTATTTAACTTGTCAAAGTCTTCGTTTTACGGATCTTGTGTTTATACCATAATGAAAAGGTCGTACGATGCCTTTAATTAACATAACATGACGATATGAGCCGTACGGGCCCTTTTCTCTATAAATCTCCTTACCCCTGCCTCGTCAGCCTTATCGATAGTTTTCAGGCTCGTAACTTGCTCTTTTTAACGTAGGCTAATATAAGTGCCGCTTTTAGCCTTAATATTGTGTATGCGAAGTAACGATCCATTAAACTTAAGTTATATGCCTTTATTTAACGTTTCAACTGGCTTACACTTTTGAAGGCCTAACTTTTCGATAATACGTTATTTCGCCGCTATAAATCCAATATCGCCGAAAAAAAGTGTAATGTTAATTTATATACTTACGATGCCAAAGTCTTTACCCTTTATAATTAATAGACACAGGTAAAATATTGAATTTTTGTTATATTTAAATTGTTTTTAAAGTATGTTTAATACGTTAAAAACCAGTCAACGTTAGCTTTAGTTAATTCGTATCAAAGATTAATACAATATATTATCGTGCCAGGCGGAAACTTTTCTCTTAGTTTTTATGGTAATTCTAATAATATAATCCGCTAAAAATCGGTAGCAAATTGTATATACGCTTACGTGATATCCCGGCTATTAATTATAGACTGACTTTTTACGCTAGTAATCAAACTGATAATAATAATAACGATTAAACGCTAGCTAATCTTTTGAATTATAAGTGATTAAGTAAGGATCTAGTCCTTACCTTTATCACCGTATCCTTAGGCGAATAACCATAACTTTTCATATAGCCGATCCGTGGTCTTACTTTTAACCTCGTAAACTATTTTCTACGTAAATATAGTAATATTTTGGCCTTTAAATTACGTTAACGGTATAAATTGCATAACTCCCTGTAATAGAAGACCGTTAATTTTCACTTAGTTACTTTTCTTAAAAGGCTTACCCAATATATTAATAATACTTTCAACGCGTAACTTAAAGGTAAGTTCTCTATCAAATTTATTTTTTTACAATACCCACGCCGTTATATATATCTTGCCAAGCCTATAGTTTCTATTTTCCTCCTCTTTAGTATATATCCTCCTTTTGTATAGATTTTTACGCCGTCGGCGTTTCATCGGCTTATTAACAGTCGGCTCGGGAGGGTTATGTTAGTCAATTCTTTCGGCTTGGAAGTTGTCGACGTTGGGATTTTCATTTGACTTAAGGGGTCTTTTATACGACTTAACTTATATAATTCGGAAAGTTATAGGGCTATTATCAATTTTAACTATTATATTTAAGTTGATAATACTTAAGATTTTATACGACCTATCCTATTTACGTGACTTAAGTCACATGAGGACTTTACTTTAAAGGGGAAGTAAAAGTAAGTTTTCTATTAAAGGTTCGTTTTTGATATTGAGGGTATCGTTAATCTGGTGGTGTGCCGATTCCTTCCTTAGTTTCTTGAGTACTTTGCTGCATGTTATAGCACGCTTCTGGGTTCTTAACGAGGGTAGTAACTTAGCTATTATACGTAAGTAAACTTTAAATACCAGTAAAGTTGATATAAATCCGTTAGGGCCAATAGTATCATTAAGACCTTTCATCGCCATTTAAAACCGTGCCTTTTAACTTGTAAAGCTTCCGATTTATAATGTAAGGATATCGTAAGCCCTTCGTAGGAGTACGTATACCCTTTTAACCTTAC
This sequence comes from Anisogramma anomala, assembly GCA_038502455.1. Classification (NCBI taxonomy): domain Eukaryota; kingdom Fungi; phylum Ascomycota; class Sordariomycetes; order Diaporthales; family Gnomoniaceae; genus Anisogramma; species Anisogramma anomala. The sequence goes on along the minus strand of JASMMZ010000012.1, from coordinate 306,426 downwards.
TAATACCCTAGTAAATTTTTACAAAAACCTATTTACATTAAATTCCTATGAACTTTACATTAACTTAAAACTTCATTGCAATAAAGTTGATACTAATATCGTAAACTAATACATTTGGTAGGCCAAGGTACATATTAATTTACAAAGTACGTAATACTTTTTATATTTCCTTCGCCGTAATGATTTTAAGGAACCTGGCGTCGTAAAAGGCCGTGACAGAATTCATGACATGCAATATTAGCTTGTCGTTTAAGCAAAATACGTTTACGAAGATTTCCAAATTAAAGTTTTAATTTTCTTTTAACGTAAATTTAAACGTTGAAGGGGTTTAAAAGTATGTTTGGTAATAATAATAAAGGCGTTTTACTACCTTTAGTACTAATAAATCTACATCTTCGTAACCAACGGTCTTCAAAACCTTATAAATCCTATTAGTTTTCGGGTAGTTAAACCTATAATATAGTTGACGAAGTTCTGCCTTAGTTAAATTTAATACTACTACCTCTAATCCTCAAAGATGAAACTAGAGATACCCTTACTTAAGGCTAAATAAAAACCTCTTACCAGACTTAATATATATTAGATTGTTAATATAAATATTAATGTTAACGACGAGGTTTTTTTATATATTTAAGGTAAAAGAGAAAGAGGGTGGTCAATTTTAAGATGTGGAAAATAATAAGGCTAATGATAGTTTTTACTATCATCGATCCTAGTAAATATATCTCTTTTCTAAGGTTAAATTTAACTTTGGCTTTACCAGTATCCGCGTAATCAAGTTCCGTAACAGTATCCGTATCCTTTCGCAACACGATATACTGCGAATAACCTCATATTAAGTACCGTGTTACCCCTATATCCGGTATAATCCCCTAAAGACTTGCTTTACGTATCAGTTTTAAATGATAAAGAGGTATATAGGGCTAAGGTTTTCATCGTTATAACAGCGGTATAGGTTTTTACTTGTAAGGTGGTACAGGAATGTGTATTTAGCTAGTTATTACGTGGCTTTCGGGTTAATATCGGTATTAATACTAGTATTTTCGTATTAACCAATAACTTTCGGCTTATTTTCCTTCTTTTTAACTTCACTTCCTTTAAACTGTATAACACGTTTTATATAATCCTATTCTAAAGTAAAGAGGTATTATATATAGTACATTTACTATTTTATGTCACTTTTGGCGGTAATGTAACGTGTTAACTAATAGCCTTGTTTGTTGTAAATCCAATATCTTTTGCCGTTTAAGTTAAATTTGCTTAGTCGACTTAAAGGTGTTAAAGAGGATAAATACCCTTTTCCGTAGGTGAAGGCTCGAACCCTCTGTTAACCGTACTTGCCGGGATTTCCATACCATCTATTAATGTAGTACGAGTTGGAAGGGTTTTTTCCCTCGTTATTAAATTCCGGAGCTTGTAGGTATATACCAGTTGAACCGAAGACTCGAGTATTTACGGTTGCCAACGAGGAACGCAATTAGCTAAAGAACCCTTTGCAAGTAGTATTAGAGTATTGTAAGGCGTATTCGAACTCTTTATAATCCGTAACTATTTGTCGTATTTGTTGGAGTAAGGTGCTTTCGCCAACTCCTACATTCCTTATTACCTGTTGGTAAAGTATTAGTCTATTAAGCATCTGATTTTAAAGGTTTATTTTGCTTTCCGACTCTTTCTTGTAATCTAATATGTAAAACCACTTAATAATATTTTAGTCCATATAATACTAAGTAAGGTTGATATCGGATTCGAAGTAGTCTTTTATATTATCCTAAACTTTGCGGAAAAGGGTATAATTCGTTAGTTATCAGAGGTAGTAATTCTTAGCTTGGCCGGTAAGGATACTGGGAAACAACGAGTGAAAACTTGATAATTTAATTCTTATTTAGAGGAAAATATTAAAGAATAGGCGTAATTTGACGTCGAAGAGATTATACGGATTACCATTATACTTTTCTTTTCCTTTCCAAATCTTAACAAACGAGGTAATTGACATATAGTCCGTATCTTTTATAAGGACGCGTTAAAGGGGAAGTATAATGTATTGGTCGTAGGACCTTTTTCATTTGGCCGGGAAAAGGACCGAGGTTGCTATTAGTGTTGGTAAATAGGATACTTACCTTTAGCCGAATTTAAAGTAAAAAAACTAGTGGTTATTTTCGCTCTAAGCAGCAAACTTAACAATTGAAATGACGTGGGAAGTAAAAAAGAGTAAAGTAGGGCAAAGGTTTGATGTACGAGTTAAGGTCGGAGGTCGTTGTTGGTAAAGGTTATTTAACGTAGGGATTTAGTCGTTTTTCTTATAATAATAGCACCCGCAGTAGTACTAACTTAGCAGTTTGCCAATTTGCCGTATATACTTTGAGACTTATAACAGTTAATCTCAATTTTTTTAAAAAGGATTAATGAAGATTTCTTGGTTTTTTTGAGTAGCTATACCGTCGCTTACTTATAAACTGCTGTGAAAAACCGATACAATAGTAAAGTCCCTTCGTAAGAATCTTTCCTCTACCTTACGAAATTGCAAAGCATAACCGTAAAGTAGCTTCTTCTTCTACTTAGCCAATCTGTGCTTAATCTAATAAGCACTGATCAGTATTGGTAGGTCTTAGACGTTGCAAAGTTGTCGATTCGAATGGTTTTCTTCGAAGTAACAGTAGTATTGCAGTAGTTAGATAGTGGATATATTGTTCTACGTTTGGCAGACCGCTAGCCGATCTGTACAGTAATTTGTATGGTGATTTGCTTGGCCCGTGCCCTAAAGTGAAGTGTAACGTACTGCACTCAACTTATATCCAATGCGGTAAATCTGCACAAAGCAATAAACTTGCATTACGGTCAACTTTACTTACAATAAAGTTGACATACTGCATTGCATGCAATACCATTGCAATACTATTCCAACAATACCTTTACTTAAACTCTTGTATTACAATCCTAACCTTATACCTTTCGATCCGACCTTTAAATTCGATCTTAGCCTTGGTAACTTTTCTTATCATCAGAGCATAGCGATTAATATTCCTTTCAATGGTCTTACAAGCTTTAAGGGACAGCAAACTTAATATCTCACTATGAAGGGCCTTCTTCTAATAGTTGGCATTTAGGCCTTCCAAAACTTCCTTCTTAATTTATTGTTTTCCTTATTTATAAATTGAAAGAACAAACTAAACCTATCATCGTTAACAACATCATCTAATAGAAAAGTTACTATCAAGCTATTTGCTATTTTTATTACTACTTAACGAATACTCTTTCTTGGCTTAAATTTTAGAGCTACCGTTAAAATGTTATAAGAGATAATAACCTTAATAGTTTTAATATCTTTTCACCTTACAACAGACTTACGGCCTCCCGAAATAGTTCTTTTCACAACCTTTAAATTGAAAGTGCTGACGATTTTCATCATCCAATTCCCCAGCCGGTTTAGTAAGTAAACCTTAAAGATATACTAGGGCTTTATGATATTAAAAAACTTCCACGAAAAAGGATTCCCCTTTCTCCTATAAAATCAGACTTTGAACACTTCACTTTCCTTACAAAGGGTATATAAACGATAACGGTAAATCTGGAAGTAAAAGCAAACTGAATGTTAGGGCTATAATCCCCATATTTCTTCACTTTATCATAAAGATCCTTATAAGGCGTGTTATGTTGGATCCTACTCCTATTAATAACCATTACATTGGTCATAATAACAATTATTGGAACAAGTAGGGCTATAAGAAATGTGACACTATTGGAATAGTACTATATGCAGTGTAGTAGATTAACTTTGATTACAGTAAAGTTGACTATACTGCAAGTAGAGTGTATTGCTTTGTAGAGACTTACCACATTGAGTGTAAGTCAAGTGCAGTATACTATACTTCACTCTAGGGAACGAGCTAAAAAATTAGCCATACAAATTACAGTGCAGACCAGCTAGCGGTCTGTCAAACCTAGAACAATACATCCACCATCTTACCACGCAATACTACTATTACTTCGACCAATCGAATCGACACCGTTGCAATGTTTAAGGCCTACCATCACTAATCAGTACTTATTAGGTTAAGGATAGATAAGATAAGGAGAAGAAGAAGCTATTTTCCGATTATTACCCTCTACGTTATCGCTAGGGTAGAGGAAATTTTTTCGCAAAAAGCTTTTATTAGTACTGTGTCTATCTCACAACAGTAATCTGAAAGTTAGCAACGGTATCGCTACTGAAAACACCAAGAAATATTTATCAAATACTTTTTGAAGAAAAACGTTGAGATCGAGTGTCAGAAGTCTCAAAGTGCAGCAAGTTGGAAAATAGCTAAGTCAGTACTACTTCGGGTACTACTACTACAGAAAAACGACTAAATCCCTACGCCAAATAACTACAATAAACAACCTTCGACCTTTACCACCACCAACGACCTCCGACCTTACCCCTTACATCAGACCTTTTCCCTAATTCACTATTTTTACTCACCACGCTACGTTAATCGTCAAATTTGTTTCTCTAAGCAAAAACACTAAAAATCGCTAAGTCGCGCTGAAAAAGTTACGTTACGCGACTCTACGTTAAAACACTAATTCCCTACGCCCTAAATTACCAATTCACTCGTTCACCAAGCCCTATATTGCCTTAAACCTTAAGATAGCATATACTTAAGAGATTTAAAAAGGGATTAAGGCCCTTGGAACTTTTTTTACGAAATTTTACAACGAAAACCTTAAGGGATAAGATATTAACGAAAAATTAACAGAAAAACAACTTGCCAACTTTATCGGATATTACATCGTTAAACACAGTAATACTAAAGACTCTAATAACACCTTTAACAACGGTTATAACCTTTTTGGCAACTAAACCATTAATATATGAACTTTAGTTTAAAAAAAGGGTCAAGTTAAAGGTTAAGGCACAACTAAAACGGTAAGGAGTTTATATACCGCCAAAGGGTATTAAAAATCTGGCGTAAGAACTTATCGACCTGGCTCAGCTTTAGGAACGCCCTCAAAAACTACGTGCAAAAGAAAAGGACATTAATGAATATCACCTTCCTTATACGCGATTCAGAGGAACTCTCCTTCATCATTCTTAGTTAAGTTAAGTCTTTTCACATACTGGCGATGAAAAACCTATCAATCTATTCGGTAGTTTAATACCCCTATATGACAGCGCGTAATACGCCCTTAGCGATGGCAGGGTACGTAAAAAAATAGCCGCCAACGCAACCAGAGGTATTAACGTTAGTGCTTTATACCAGTCAATTAAACAGGATTGTCAAGCCTCTCAAAACCTTGAAGTACCCATCGCCCCTTAGAAATTTAATCGTTAAGCCCCTTAAAAACCTTCACCCTTTAAATTTACCTACGCGCGGGAGCCTATTAGAGATCCTACCTCAAGACTTTATCTTTCGGACCAAGCGACTAGCAATTACCCCTAACACTGTACCTCGGAAGCTCCAAGACTTAAACTACTAGGAAACACCATTAATGACTAGGAAGATTATCGCGACCTTCCTCTAAAATTTGTTAAGATATTTAACATTAATTATAAACTTATAACGGACTTCACTAAAAGTTGTAATAACACAAAAAGTATAATAAAAAGCCTCACAACCCCTTTAACTATAAGATAATACCCTTTTTAAACATTTATAAGTAAATGAAGGCTCCTCTTTCTGGTTTTCACTTACTTTTTCCTAGAATCCTTACAGGGCATGCTAAGGACTACAACCTAACCTTCCTAACCCAAATAACTATGTTTCGCGAAATCTACGATAAAATAAAGGGTAACTTCGAACACGAAATCCACCTCTCGCAATACCATACAAACTGGGCCATGATACGGTAAATTATAATAATAAAGAATAAAAAAGAGGAGGAAACACCAATGAACGTCCCTAACTAAATGCTTGACACGTTAATGTTATACTAAAAAGTAATAGGTAAAGCCCACGCTGTCGAAGCCACACTTTACGAGCAGGTACAAGCAGCAGTCACCGGTGTTAGCGAGTTTGAATACGCTTTAAAACGTCTAGATGCCATCTGCGAAGGCTTCTTCAGCCAGTTACGGTCCTCGTTTGCCACCGTGATGGCGCGTACACCAAAATCGCTTGGTTAAGCTATATATTAGGGGTATTGAAGACGAAAACCCTTAAACCTCTCAAGCTAAGTAACCAAGCCAATACGAACCTCCTCAACCCGTTATCGACAAGCTGATGGAACGCCGCCAGAGCGGACGGCCCTCGAAGAAGAAGAACGTTAAAGAGGAGGAATACACACCGGGGCGTATCTACAATACTACTTGAGTAAGCAGAAAAGAGAAGGATAACGAAGACCTGACATTAAAACTTCAATTATAAGAGATAATTAAGACCTCCGGTAGACCCTTTCATAAAAGTGATAGGGTCAAGATTAACAGCTCATTAACTCGAGAAGTTATACAATTCGTGCCAAAGACTTACTTTAACCTCCAAGAACTAAACGTTACTATTTTTAAGTTAAAGATTATCTACGAGGTTAAGGGCAAAACCACGGGGCGGGCGTACGAAAAATCACGTCTAATCGCTTAAGGATACGGTGATAAGGGTAAAAACTGGATCTTTATACAATAGCCAACGATTTAAAAGATTAGTCACCGCTTAGTAGTCGCCTTGGTACCAAATTTACTAGCTAAGACTAAAGGTATATTTACACTTAATAGCTGTAATATAACGTAAGCTTATACGCAATTAGCAATGAACCTACAGTAAATCGTATTATTAGAATTGCTATAGGAACTCAATACCATTTACCATTCAAGCAAAGTAATACATTATATCAAATTACTATACGGATTAGCCAAAGCAAGCGTCCACTAATTCCTAACCTACTAGTCGCACTTTAAATTACAGCTAACGATAAAATTCTTAACATATAATCTATTCCTATTAGTGAGGTAAGAAAATAACCTCAGCATAATGTGTATATAAATTAAAGATACCCTTTTCGTTAGAATGGCTAGCTTTATGACATTGAAACAGTAAGTAATTAAGGACTTTAAATTCTGAAATTGTAAGTCGATAACGATACTAACGGAAAACACCCAACTAGATTTTAATAGATCGTTAATTCGTATACTTCATATTGATACCGGCCTTAGATTTTGCTGAAAGGGCTAGGGCGCTATTCTGGTCACAATTAATAAGATTAACGAGGCCAGAGCTTAACGGTACCTGGAACAGCGTGTTTAAGGTAGCTATATTATTACTTTATTCCAACCGAAAGCCTCTTAAGATCTATACATTACGGTAAAAATACAAACGCCAACGGATAAGGACTTTGACTGGTTAAATAAGAGGTTTAAGTGGTAGATGCGGAACTTGCACCGCGGGATTAATAAGTTACCAATCGACTTTTGAAAGACCAAGTTAATAATTTTTACGGACGGGTCCTTTACAAATAACACCCACCTGTCTTTATTAATCGGCTTTCTAATAACCTTCGTTAGTAGAGATAGGCAGAATAACTAGTTTAATATGATCAGAAACCTAATTTACTAAACCTCCATTAAGTGTAAAAGAATTATACGAAGCTTTATAGCATAATAGCAGGTTTTAACGTAGGCATAACATTATAGGAAACTTTTAATATTATTACAAGGCAGTCAAAAATTCCTTTTATCCTGGTGATAATCTGTATTAACTCAAGGAGCCTTTTTGAATACCTTTCGAAATTGGGGACCACAAGTGAAAAACGCTTGATAATCGACGTAATAGCACTTCGAGAAGCTTATAAAGGAAGGGAAATTAAGGAATTTCGATAAATCGATAGCAAAAACAATTCTACGAATACCATGATAAAGGCCACATTATATAAAGCCTTGAAAAGGTTTATAGACAGCAACAAACTAAACATACGAGTCGAGGGCTACGTTAATAAACCGCCCGAAAGGCCCAGATGATATAATGGTGGATAACAATGTGTTGAAAAATTAAAAAACTACCAGGAGATGGATAATATTAATTTAATTAATTGACATGGTTTAAATAGAGGCCTATGAAAGTTTGTAGCGAAGGAACTTTTCCTAGGAGTTGATAAACTCGGACTTCGGAGAAACAGAGCAATTAAGATAAATTGAGGTTAATTTTCACGCAATTGGTTACAATTTAATATGGAAGTTAACTAGAGTTAATAGGGGTTTGACCAATTAACGAGGAAGTAATTTAGTAGTAACCGGAAAATATTAGTCAGTCATACTGGCGTACGAGTACAAAATCAAAAGCCGCCAATGTTAAAATAGTACTACATGAAGTACAGTAGGTCAACTTTTCCTATAATAAAGTTAACTATACTGAAAATTAAGTGTATTGCTTTGTGAAAACTTACAGCATTGAGTGTAAGTCGAGTGCAGTACGCTGCACTTCACTCTAGGGCACGGGCCAAGCAATTCGCCATATAAATTATAGTGCAGACTGGCTAGCGGTCTGCCAAACCTAAAACAATACATCCACCATCTGACCATGCAATACTACTATTACTTCAACTAATCGAATCGATAACGTTGCAACGTCTAAGGCCTACCAACAACACTTTTATTGCAACGTTTCAAGTTCTTATATTTTCCAAAATATCTCTATTGGAACGATCGAAAATACCGTTCTCTTCAAAGACATATAGCGAAGACAATTTAAAAGTAAATGCGTATTCAATAAACATTCTCCTAACTAAATATTTAATAAGCTTGTTATCTCCGTCGATTATCAAATAATTTAAAGTGTATCTAGTACGTTTAATAATTTCGTTTCATATACGAAAAATGACTTTTGATTCCCCACCAAGAGATACAATAGTTATATTACAAACTCCGAAACTATATTTGACTTTAGTAGCCATTAGGCTATAAAGTTCGCCTTTTAAGCTAGCAATTGTTTGCGGGAAGTTGTTAAGGGTTCAGATAAACACTTATTTCCCCGGGGTTTTGTATTGGAAACTTGGTTACCATCAATTACCATTGGATAACTTACAGAAAACACAAATAATATTAAAACTTTCCTCTTCCTGATTTTTTTGAAAGCTATCCAACAACTAAAGTAATTTGTCTCCTTACTTAAGGTTAGTATAAACGAACCTAACATGCTAGAAGAAAGTATCAAAGGATTTGGTAGAAATTATAACCATAAAAATTCAATAATACTGTCATATAGTAGCCTGTATAATAGTATAATTACTGGTTATGATATTAATTGTTTCCTTGGTTAATAAAGCAACATAAATAAATATTTAACTCTAATACACAAGCTGTAAAAATTTAGTAGACTGATCAGGCTTAGAACAAACTTAGCGCAATGAAAAATAGTTGTAAAAGGCCAGAGTATTATGATTATAACGTTTATTAGATTTAACTAATATTTGGAATTTTTTTTTTTGCGCTATAAGTTAAATTAAACTGCGTACTATTCATAATCCGATATAGTTTTCGCCTCGCATCGTAAAATGGAAAAACCATTTCTAGTTGTTGAAAATATGTCAAAATAAGCATAAATCAGCTCTAATAAAGTCTCGAAACTAGAGTTGATCAATTGCAAAATAACATTGTTGTTGGAATAGCAGTCAAATTCAGTAAAGTCAAGTCAACTAAACTGTCAGTTTAGTTTATTGTACTAACTGCAAATTGACTTTAGTTTGTGGGATTTGACTAGACTGTATTGCAAGTGTAGTGCAGTAGCTGCCTACTTCAAAGTGGAGCACAGGCCAAAGCATTTATCCATACAAATTAGTGTGCAGACCGGCTAGAGGTCTGCCAAACTTAAAACTTACAACATAAATTAACCAACATCAATGCAGTACCAGTTACTTCGACCGCAGTGATTCGAATCGACTACGTTGCAACGATAAAGAACTACCAACAATTGTGGTATAAAAAATTAAATGAACAAAACTTAACATCAAGTTTTAATAGATTAACGTTAAATGTAAGGCTTGTATGTAGGCACTACCCGCTTTTAATAAGGCCTTTAATTGGTCGTTTTGGCGGACTAACGTACAAAATAGGACTCTTAACGTAAAAAGTAGAGACTTCAACGTTAAAAGTACATATCTCAAAACGGGTACACCCGTGTAAAATACGGCTTCTAATTAGCTAAAACTCTCTAGTATAGGATCCTATACAAGGTCATGCGTAGTAAACAAATCAAATTAAATATATGACTACGCAATTATAGATAACAGTACCATAAAGTTATAATGCTACAAGTAATGAGGGTTTTTTACTTTACCTTTATCAACTACAACAATATCCGTCTTTTCTTCTTTTCTAATATATTTACCAAAATCTAAAGGCCATAAATTTTGGCATAGTATCTAATAATCTAATACTAAGTGGCTCTTATAAAAGACTATAGAGAATCTCTTCTTAAAATAATTGATATGATAATCAAGGTTTACTGGCTTATTCTTCGGTCTTCTTTGAATGATTGAATTTAACGTTTATTTTCCTCTTCAAAACAAGTTCTCGTTTTAGAAGTCCGACTTTAGTTCACGTAATGTTAAGGAAACTGCTTTCCTCAATTTACTTCGTATATAGATCATCCAAACTAAAAGCTTGGATTTAATATAGGTTGAAAACTAAAGACAATAATCAATACATTTAACCTGACGCCCTTAATAAATTAAACTATTTTTAGTATTTTAAGCGCCATAATAAAAAAGACTAAGGTGAAATAGTATAAGGGGCGTGGAAAAAGAAGTTTCTCAAAATGTTTTTGATGGAATATTGGTCCAATGCCTTAACATATGCCAATAAACTTCAAAAGAGCCTTGCAAGTGTTCTCAATACCTATGATAACGGCTAAAAGGTCTGAAGTAATAAACAAGGTAATTATCCCATGGTCTCAGATTCGTATATTAATAGTTTTGAAAGTTTTTGCAAGACTATAGTCGATAAACATAAATACATAGATATAGTCTGTTTCTATATAAACTATATTCATTTTAATTTTGAAAATGCATTTTAAAATATTAAACCAATTATTGCTGACAGAACAGCGTTTGATTTCTATTAGCCATGCATTTATATTTGTAAAGATCAACTTTTTCAAGTTTTTAAATAATTGTAACTTAGACTCTCATAATTTCCTCTTTTCTTTAGCGTTAAAATGAGGTTTTTATTGTTTCCTTCCTTCTATTCCATAGGTATAATGATGCCTGTTGATTTGTATAGTTCCGTCTTCGTTAACTGTGGACTCTTAAAGCGTTCCCTAAACTTAGCTATTAGTCTATCGTATAAATCGATAGCTAACTTAAGTTTTTTCCGTTTTGGATGATTCAAAGCATATATGACCCTAATCTCTGTCTCCTTATCAGAAAAACCATTAGTATTGACTTCTTGAAATTCTTGCTTAACTTTAGTTCTACATGCATCACGAGCTTCCTTTCGTCTTTTTCTTAACAGGACCTCAGGGCTTAGAGCTCTTAAAGCAACTGAAGTAGATTTAGAGTTTATGAATCGAAAGGATGAGAATTCAGCCGAAGAAGCAGAAAAACCAGTAGGTCCAAAGGGGTCGAAAGCAATAACAGTCCTTTGAAAAGGGGGATCATTATTACTAATACTGTCGTAAAACAGTCCAGGTGGTAAAAACAAAGATCCACGTTCTGTAGATGTTAAAAAGACATCATAAAAGGTATCAAAAGGTCTAAAGGAAGTAAACATTTTTAAATTGTACGGTAAAACGTGGATTGGATAAACTTCAGTAAAGAGAACAATAATGTACAATCGTACTGATAATGTATTAAAGTACTATATAAAAAGATATTGTGTAGGCTTATATATTCAAGTATTCTAGAATATACATAAAAGACTTCATATATAATCAAGTGTATCCATATAAAGATCTCGATCAAAAATCGGAGCTCCATACTAGTTAATACTAATATATACTAGTAAATACTAATTCCTCTTTACTAGTAAGTACTAACCCAAAAATCATCTCCATACTAATCCTCTGTACTAGTAAATATTAGTTCATTTTGGAGATATCTACATCTCTGATGAATTACTCATCCTTGGTGTTGAGGTTTAGTACTTCAATTTGTACCAAGTACTAACCAGTCCTGTTATATCCTTATTATTGAGTATGCTGAGTGACCAAACCTGTTGTATTTCCAACATATTGTAATAGAGATTGTTACTATACGTTTCTTTATAAATATAGACCGCATTACAAAAAAGTTTCCCAGGGTTTTCTGAACAATTCAAAACTGGTTCGAAAATAAGTTTACTGTTGGTAGAGCTTCAGACGTTGCAACGTTGTCGATTATAATTGGTCGAAATAACAGTAGTATTGTATAGTCAAGTGGTAGATGTATTGTTCTAGGTTTAGTAGACTGTTAACCAGTCTGCACACTAATTTTTATAACGAATTGCTTAGTATATGATCTAGTGTAAAGTGGGCGTATACTGTATTTGACTTGCAGTCAATATAGTAGACCCATAAAACAATACACTTAATTTGCAGTTAGTATAGTTAACTTTATTGTCAGTAAAGTTGACTTATTGTATTTTAATTACTACTGTTTCAATACTAGCGGCTTTTTGTTTTGTACGCATACACTAGTGTGGTCGACTAATCGTTTTCAGTTACTACTGAATTGACCTTTCGTTTACCGGCCAAACCCCTCTTCATTCCAATGTATTTCGCATACAGATTAACTCCAATTATCTTTATTAACCCTATAGTTCCAAGTTCGCACTTATTAAATTCTTACAAACAAATATTTCGCTAAAAATGAATATAAACCTCAAACTTAATCGTTTCAATTAATCAAGTCATTGTTATCGATTTCGTTTCCTTGGTAGTTTTTCAGTTTACTGGGGTACTTTTGTTTATTAGTTCGTGATTTGACTTTACCTGGTAGCCTGTTAACGTAGCCTTCAATACATATAGTTAGCTTATTGCTATAAATAAACTTTTCGAAAGCCTTATTTGATAAATATTGTGTTATAGTATTAGCGGAATTGCTTTTAACATTAATTTAGTTGAAGGCACTATATAAGTAGATATTCGGTAGGCTCCAAGATTTATTTATTCTAGAATCTACAAAGAGGACTTGATATATGATCAAATGTATCCTCTTAGAGATCTCGATCAAAGGTCGAGACTCTATACTAGTTAATACTAGTATACACTAGTACATACTAGTTTCTCTATGCTAGCTAGTACTAGTCCAGGCAGCATCTTCGTGTTGATCCTCCGTATTAGTTAATACTAGTACCCCTTGGAGATATTTCCATCTCCTGTGAATTCCTGATCCTTTGGTGTTGAAAATTTTAGTACTTGAATTGTATACTAAGTACTAACTAGCCTAATTGCCCCTATTATTAAGTATATATTGAGTGACTATATCTGTTGTATTTCAACACACCCCCTTAAAATATATTGACTATTAAAAAGAAGAAAAAAGGAAAGAAAAGTGAAAACAAAAGGTAGAGTGTAAAGTGAAGGAAGTGTAGTGCGGAGAAAAGTAAAATCTGTACATATAAAAAATAAGAAAATCTATATAGTCCGATTTGAACCGATGACTTTTACAGTATCTTTTTTGTTAACATTCTAACGTTTTCATCAAAAATACTCTACTATTTAATACGTACAGTACCATAAGGTAATTTAAAGCGCAGAATTTCATAAACTATTGATTTTAACTTAGGTTTATTTAGTTGAGCCGTTTTATTATTACCTCGTGTTTTGCCCTCAGCAGTAGCTTTTTTTAATCTATCGGCTATTTGTTTTTCTGTAGGAACCCACTTGATTTATATAGCGTCACACTCCACTTTATCCCTTCCAAAGTGTTTTTAAGGGGTATTTGTTAAGTGTGTTGGTGATACTCAAGCTTCTTGACAATTTAATAGTTCTCTTATTATCATAGTATATCGTAACGATAATAGTAATACATAGCTTTGTAAATAGGTTCCTTATCCAAAGGGTGTTCTGAAGAACCTTTATCACTGACACGTTTTTAGCATCCACAAAAAAGAGGTATATTCTGGATCCTCGCTTAGATACCTTTTTAACCATTCTATTCACTATTTAAATTGTATATTGATAGGTAGACGTTTCAGTGGCCTCATCCCTTTTCTAGTCTGAATCGCACTAAAAGTTAACTTAAAGCCTCCAGGAATCTTTATGGTAATCTTAGATAAAGTTTATAGAGTTCCAATGCGAATTGACTAATAGTGTTTTACCACCCACTTATGACCCATAATTACTGTACCATTTAAAATATTTCAAGGCGTAACTGATAAGTGTAATGTTTTCAATAAAAAGCACTTTGGCAAAAACGTAAAAGTATTGATATAAGTAAGATAATATCGAACTTAATTTGGCACATTGTATAGCTAAAACCCTTCATATCTTTTTTAGTCTCTAATATACTAGCTTGATCTTTAAGGGTCATAGGCATAACATTAACCAGTAATCCAAAAGAAATGGGGATGTAAGCCGGACGTTTTCCCAGTTACTTTTCCCTAGAGTCCAAGACATTTTGGATATACGTATCTCGTGTCAAGATAATCATATATATATTTCTATTACTTAAAAGACGTACCCCTAGGAAGTACTCTACCTCTCGTAGGTTGTTATGCTTAAATTATTTTCAAACATCCAGGTGAAAGGCTTTAATAACCCTTGAATTATAAATCATAATAAGAAAGTCATCAACGTAAAAATATATAATGAGCTAACAACAATAATTGAAATATAACGCGTTATTAAAGCTGAAACTTTTAAACGTAATGGAATTAAAAACTACCTTTATCCTATTTAAGCTTATAATAAGAGGCGAATTACTAAAACACTCGGTTAATTATAAAAGTTTCTGCAGTTGCTACTATCGCCGATATAACTTTCCCTGTCGCCATTGTTTTGGATACCGAAGTTCTAAAGTAGTTTATAGATAAGTTAAGCCTGGATTACGCACTCTATGAATTTTGCGGGCATATCAAAAATGAGAAACAAATGAACTAGGATATTGTTAATGATTTCCTCAAAGAAAATGAGCTTCGCAATAGATATTAAAATGTACCGTTCTCCTCAGTTAATAAAACCTCTCAAATATTAAAAAAAGTAAAAACGTTTACAAACGCCTTGTTTCAAACTCGTAAACCCAATGATAATAACCCGTATCGCGTTTAAATCGTAATAATAGGCGCGAAAAAACTTTATAATAATATTAAGGTCGTCATTACCGCCGTTGCCGCCGCGAACACAATAACTTTCCATAAATATTTTAGTTATTCTCTCAAACTATTGAAAATAGCGTAAAATCCATTTTTATACTAATGAAAATTTTATATTCACGTAATATTCACGTTATAATAACTTTTTACGCGGGAAAACGGAATTTAATGCCGGAAAACTTCACCGGCTAGTTATAGATTTTACGCTTGGTCTGAAAACGGCCAACTCCATCAAAATAACCGTTGAATTCGTAATTGAAATCGGATGAATCCAAGATATCTTCGTCGTTAGGTCACTCGATACAACTTCTCATAGAAAATGACGCAAAAGCTATATTAATATCATTTGTAAAATCATTGTATTACGTAAGCTATGTGCTGATGGCTCCCTCTAAAGCAAATAGTTGCTCGCAAAACATTGGAAATGTTATAATAACTAAAAACTTAAACATATTGCTAACGATTTTAAGTTGTTAGATTATATTCATAAACGTAAATAATACATTCACTTTTTATTATTAAATACACATATCCTGCTTGGAAATGGAGTAATTACATTCAATAGACTCTACTCGTAAAATCTAGATAAACCGTTTTTATTAAACGGTTAATTCGTTTAATCATGAAACCAATGGGATTAACAATTAATTATAAACGTACAGGTTAAAAACTGCTCCCAAAATTGAAAGTTTAAGATCATATGATCAAAAGAAGTTATCCTAGTCAACAACTATTGTAAAACAGTTAAAACACTATCTAAAATAGAAAGGTAGAAAATTATATATAAAAGAACTAAATAAAGGCTATCTTCTAAGGTAATCGAATACTATTCATAACCTTAGATAAAAAGGTAGTAAAATCCCCTTCGATAAAACTGTTATAAAGTTAGTATAATATGGTGTAGCTTATTTGTATAACTGATAACATGGCGTAGACATATTATAGAGTATTATAAAAGCATCGTAAGAGTATAGTAATTGCTAGCGCTATATCTCTGGTCACTATAATCACAAGTACTAACTTATAACATTAATGATATCGAGAATCGTATTCTTGCTGTCACAGATAATCTATGACTGCTATAATGATGGTAAAACATCTTGAAACAAGCTTTTAACCTCTTTATGAACAAAGTTAAATTACTTGAGGTTGTGTTAAACGCGATGGACGGTGAATAGAAATGAGGAATACTAGAACGAAGGAGGTAAAGATGAAAAATCGAGAGAATCGTAATAGATATGAATTGGTAATTGAGAGGACAGTGATAAATATAGGTTTAGGTTACGACGAATAAATATGAATAAAAATATTCTTTGGGCGATGGATAGCGGTATTAACTACCACTTATATGTTTTTTATACAAAACAACATTTAATCACTCTATTCTATATAAAACCATTTTTTAGTTGTAAGGAATAAATACTAGATATAAAATGAATTAATAGGAAGATGAATGAAATGGATTGATTGTATGATATAAGAATAAAAAAACAATACATATACTACGTACAGTAGGTTTAGATAGTAAGAAGATTGTTAATTGCATGCTATACTTTTACGCTATTATATTTCATACTTTTATGGAAACCAACTCTAAAAAACCTTGTAGAATTTTTTATAGTGGAGCTCTTTAGCCTTGGTAACACTTGCAAGGTCATTTTATCCGATATAATAAGCATTGTTAATTTATACCTTTTGTATTATATGTCAAGGTTTGTACAAACGTTGTTATTCCAAATAGTAAAACGCAAAATTGTTGTTATACTAGCTGGTTAATGAAACTAAGTAATATAATTTTGCAATTTGTATAGGTTTAAGAATTATGTGTCAATTTGTATGGGATATACCTAAGTTCGGAAATTTGAAGAATATCGTTTACCCTATATACCGAAATTTGGTATCAATATTCAATTTCATCTCCGTATCTTTACAATATTTCCGAAACTAGTTATGGGTCTACGAAACCTAAATTTCAAGTGACGCAATTAATTTTGATATTTAACTTAATGATCGAGCAATAAAAAAGTTACTGATTCAACTTTACTTTCAACAAAGAAAAACAACCACATAACAAAAATAGATAACCTGTTAGAATACTATTATATACAATGCAGTAGATCAACTTTACTTACAGTAAAGTTGACCGTACTGCAAGTGTATTGCTTTGTGTGAACTTACCGCATTGAGTATAAGTCGAGTGCAGTATGCTGCACTTCACTCTAGGGCACGGGCCAAGCAATTGGCCATACAAATTACTGTGCAGACCGGCTAGCGGTCTGCCAAACCTAGAACAATACATCAATCATCTGACTACTACAATACTACTATTACTTCGAAGACCAATCGAATTGACAACGTTGCAACGTCTAAGGCCTACCAATACTAATCAGTGCTTGCTTGCCTATTAGGTTAAGCACAAATAAGCTAATTAGAAGAAGAAACTACTTTCCGGTTACGCTCTACATCAAACGGAGGCTAGGGTAGAAGACAAATTCTTGCGAAGGGCCCTTGCTACTATATCAGTCTTTACGGTAGTAGGTAAGGAAGACCTTTAGGCTGCGTCAGTCTTTACGGCAGACCAGAGGTAGCGATGGTATCACTACTGAAAACACCAAGAAATCTCCAGTGATACTTCTTGAAAACATTGAAATTAACTGTCAAAAGTCTCAAAGTTCTCCAAGTTGGCAAATGACTAAGTCAATACTACTGCGGGTACTACTACTATAAGAAAAACGACTAAGTTCTTATGCCAAACAACCACAATAAACAACCTTCGCTCTTTACCACTAACAATAACCTCCGACCTTACCCTTTACACTTAACCTTTGCCCTACTTTACTCCTTTTCACTCCCTACGTCACTTTAATCGTCAAGTTCGCTGCCCTAAACGAAAATATCGAAAATCGCGAAACCGTGTCGAGAACGTCACGTTGTACAACCTCAGACCAAGTCACCAAGATACCAAATTGCTAGATCACCAAGTCCCTTGCTCTAAATATCTTACATAAGCTAAAACGTCAAGATGTCCACCGCCAACGCTTATTTCAAAGCTATTACCAACCCCGCCAGGAAAAAAGCGATTCGGGCCCTAGAATCCATCTCTACAAAACACTACGATTAAAGCCTGTAGAGACAAGATGTTGATGAAGACCTAACGGAGAAGCACTTGGTTAACTACATTGGCTACTATATCGTTGAATAAGACGGCGGTAAAGAATTTGACCGCGGCGATCGCGCTTTCCAAAACTTTCCTGACCTTTTCGGTGATTGGACTCTTAATAGATAGAAGAAAATCTAAAAGGAAATAAAATCCAAACTAAGGGCTGAACTTAAACGCCAAAAGATTTACGTGCCAAAAAAAGGGTCTTACCAAGTTGGTAAAACCCGTTTTCGACTTGACTCAACTTGATAAACGCCCTTAAAATCCTAATCCTTAAGATCTATAGGAAAAAGAGAAAGATATTAAAGACTTATAACGCCTATATATACGTTTTAGGGGATTCCTAACCTACTCTTAGTTAAGTTAAGCCTCTTTACACTTTGACGATAAGGAACCTATTAACCTGATCGGCAATTTAGTACCCTTACAAGATAGCGCGGAATATACCTTTAACGGCGGTAGGGCACGTAAAGTAACGGCTGACAACGCAGTCAGAGGTTTTGATATTGGTACTTTCTACTAGTTAATTAAATAAGATCGTCAACCTTTCGAAAACCTTTAAGTACCTATTACCGCTTAACAATCCACTTATTAAGCCTTTTAAAAACCTTCCCCTTGTTGGTAGGCCTTGCCTATCAATAGGCCTTTAGACGTTGCAATGTTTTCGATTCGATTGGTCGAAGTAACAGTAGTATTGCGTGGTCAGATGGCGGATGTATTGTTCTAGGTTTGGCAGACTGCTAGCCGGTCTGCACTGTAATTTGTATGGCCAATTGCTTGGCCCGTTCCCTAGTTTGAATCGGGCACTCCATTATCAATAGACTTGCAGTCAGTACAGTCAATTTTACTGTAAGTAAAGTTGACTGACTGTACTGCAATTAACCTGCTAAAAATAGAAGTCAATACTATTCAAAAACCCCTTTTAAATTCACTTACACTCAGAAGCCCACTATAGGTTTTACTACAGGGATTTACCTCTAGGGCTAAGCGACTAGCAATTACCCTTAATACTATACCTTGGGGGCTTTTAGGCCTAAACTACTAGAAAATACCAATTATAGCTGGAATGATTATCGTAACCTTTTTTTAAAAACCTGATAAAAGAATTAATATTAACTATAAACTTATAATACACTTCACCAAGATTTGGGATGATATAGAAAAGTATGACGAAAAGCTTTATAACCTCTTCGATACTAAGATGATACCCTTTTTAAATACTTGTAAGTAAATGAAGGTTTCTCCTTTTAGTTTTCATTTACCGTTTCCCGAAATCCTTATAAGGTACGTAAAGAACTATTACATAACCTTTCTAATGTAAGAATTTACATTTCAATAAATTTACAATGACATAAAGAGTCATTTCAAACACGAAGTTTACTTGGCGTAATATTACATAAACCGGACCCCTATGAGGTAGACTATAATAATGGCAAAAAAAAAGGAGGAAACACTAATAAATTTATTTAACCAGATGTTTAACAAGTTAATATTGTGTCAAAAGGTAATATGAAAAGCCCAAGTTAGCGAAACTACACTTCGTAACTAGATACAGGCAGTAATCACAAGCGTTAACGAATTCGAATACGCCTTATAACGCCTAAATACTACCTACAAAAGCTTTTTTAACTAGCTACGTTCCTCGATTACTACTGTAATAGCCCGTATACCAAACTCGTTTAGTATATACTTTTAAGCCAGTAACTTTATTGAAGTAGATAAAGAAGACCTTATGGTAGTTAATTACATCGACCGTAAATATGAGCGCCTATAACACCTAAGGTCTGGCCTATTAACCTTAACCTTGGATTAAAGGCAATAACCACGTTGGCACCAACAAGGCCAAGTTTTAAGAGGAACTGTTAACCGCTAATACTATTGTCTTAATAGTAGTAAAGATGTTGGATCTGTGGCAAGTCTAAATACTAGTCAACTCGTCATCCCCCCATCGAGCGTAATGATCGAAAGGTAATATACTATATCTAATACCCTATTTCTTCAGAAAAAGATTACTTAGATCAAAAATCAGGCGTTAAATGTGATAAGCCAGTTAATATCGTCGCCAACGCTCATAAGAAATTTAAGTAGCATAAAGATACTGCTCATGATACAGCCTAATAACTAGTTGACCATGCCTTCCTGTACCGTTTTGGTGGTAAAGACCTTTAATTTTACCTTGACCAAGCCCTTAACCCCTTATATATCTTTAACCTTCACGATCGTTACGCGAACTATACGTTTTAAGTTATTAT
The DNA here is from genome assembly GCA_038502455.1 of Anisogramma anomala. Lineage (NCBI taxonomy): Eukaryota > Fungi > Ascomycota > Sordariomycetes > Diaporthales > Gnomoniaceae > Anisogramma > Anisogramma anomala. The sequence goes on along the minus strand of JASMMZ010000012.1, from coordinate 285,824 downwards.
ACCAGACATAGAGGTAGTAAGATATTTAATAGTAGGTTATTCGTAATATTTGGCACTACAAAGAGAAAGTATTATAACTACTAAGATTAATTGTTATGATACGAAAAAAGCTAAAGTTGGTTTTAGCATAGGAAAACAATTATCTTTACTAGGGATAACGGTAATTTAAACTGTTGTAAAAGCGATTACGTTTCATATTTTTAAGTCCCATATCTTTTCCTATTTTATTTGGAGGATATAAGAGCCCTTGGCGTTAACGTTAACGTTAATGTAGACGAGCTGGTTAAAAACGGCTAAATGTTGTTACTCGCTTTTAAGTAAGAGTACTTATGGTTTTATCTTTAAGGACCGAAAGTAGTGGTAAACCTAATGGAGCCGGAGATACGTTGATTAGACCAGCGTTTTAATCACCAAATTGTTAACAGGCTATATAAATTAATAAAATATATAGGGTATAACGATGTGGAATACTTTACCCTAAAGCCTATTAAAAAGCTATAGCACCACTACTAAATGTATATCTAAGCCCCTCAGAGATTTAAGTTTACATTAAAAGACGATAAAAACTTTAACAACGAGATTTTTATTAATGTATTTTACTTAGAAAACAAGCTTCTTCTTTACATCGTTAACTTCGTAACTTTTTTTTACGAAGTTAAGTTTTGAAAGTCCTATTCATTAAAGAATACGGAGGAAATGTTAAGAATATTATGGATTAATACGTATCTAAATTTACTTAACATCGTCGTCTACAATAATAATACCAATTTTATGGCGGTAAAGTTTTCAAAAATATTGAGATAATAGATATTTAATGTAAACAGGTACCTATAGAAGTTTACTGAAGTATTAGGAAGGTTAGAAGGGTATACGCCTTACTTCACCGAGTGTATAATATCCTTACGTTGGAAATTGAAAGCTTTACGGATTCGGAAGCACGTTTACAGATAATAGTAAAGGGCTTAAACGATACCATGGGCCTTGACGGCTTAGTATTAACGCTTTTGATCTTTGAAGCGTACCTACGTCTAACGAGTAAATCTCCACCTTTAATAAGTACTTAGAAACGTGTTACGGCCTATAATAAAGCTTTAAGGAAACTAAGAAAAGAATCGGCACGTCGCTAGGTTAATAACGCCCTTAACGCCAAAAACAGCCTTTTAACAATCGACGTGTTTACTTTTCCATTACAAAGTAAAATCCTCGTGTAGCGGAAGCCGGGTAAATGGAAAGGCCAATATAAGATATTGTGTATCGTAAACTACGAAGTAGTTGTTAAAACTATTAACGGTCCTGTGCTCTTTCGAATTATTTAGGTCAAACCTTATATTAAGGGTATTGAAATAAAGCCTTTTAAACCTACTAATCGTGTTATTAGGAACCTTCTTTAACTGTTATCGATAAGCCGATAAAACGCCGTCGGTGCGGATGACTCCCGAAGGAAAGGAACGTTAAAGAGGAAGAATATATATAGGGGCGGATTTAAAATACTATATGAGTAAGTAGGAAAAAGAAAAATAACGAAGACCTAGTATTAAAACTCCGAGTATAAGAAATTATTAAGACCTTCGATAGACTTTTTGAAGAAAGAGATAGGGTTAAAATCGACGGCCTGCTAACTTAAGTAGTTATATAATTCGTGTCGAAAACCGACTTTAACCTTTAAAACCCGAACGTTATGATCTTTAAGTCGAGGATTATCTACGAGGTTAAGGGTAAGATTACGGGGAGGCCGTACGAAAATATTACGATGAATCACTTAAAAATACGGCGATAAAGGTAATAACTGAATCCTTACATAGTCGCCAATAATTTAAAAGATCAGCTAGTGCCTAGTGGTTGCTTTATTGATAAGTTTGTTAGCTAGGCATAAAGATAGGTTTTTTTATTACGTAATATTCGTAATATTACGTAAACCAATACGTAATTAACTACCAATTTACAAAGGATTGTATTATTAAAATTATCATAGGAGTTACGTGTTATCTGCCCTTTAGGAACGGTAATACAGTATATTAAACAATTATATAGACTGGTTAAAGTAGGTGTTTACTGGTTTTTACCTTTTTAGTCGTGTTTTAAATCTCGGTTAGCGATGAAGTTTCAAATATACGATCTGTACTTGTTATTAAAGCAAGAAAAAAAAATTGGTATGGTAGGTATATAAATTGAGATATTTTTTTGTTAGAACAGCTGGCTTTGTGGCACTGGAATAACAAGAGATTAATGACTTCAAGTTTTGGAATTGTAAACCGGTAACGATACTGACGGAAAAAATTTAACTGAACATTAATAAATCGTTAATCCGTATACTAAATGTTAACGCCGGACTTAACTTTTGCTAAAATGATCAAGGCGTTAATCAGTCTACAATTAACAAAATTAACGAGGCTAGGGCTTAACGATACCTGGAATAGCGTGTTTGAGGTAACTATATTATTACCTTATGTTAATCGGAAGCCTTTTACGCCCTATTTATTACGGTATAAATATAAATACTAACGGATAAGGACTTCAACAGGTTAAATAATAGGTTTAAGTAGTAAATACGGAATTTAGACCGTAGAATTGATATCATTTTAATCGACCTTTTAAGGGCTAAGTTAATAATTTTCACGGATAGGTCTTTTATAAACAATACTAACCTGTCTTTATAGATTAGTCTTTTAATAAATATCATCAATAAAAATAGGCATGAAGACTAGTTTAGCATTATCAGTAACTTGATTTACTGGACATTCGTCAAATGCAAAAGGATTATACGAAGCATCTTGACTTTAGAGATTTACGGTATAATAGCGGGCTTCGACGTAGGTATAGTAATGTGGGAAACCCTTAACATTATTACTAGGTAGTTAAAGATTCCCCCTATCCCGGTAGTGATTTGTACCAACTCGAGGAGTCTTTTTAAATGCTTTTCGAAGCTCGGAACCACTAGTAAAAAACGCCTAATAATAGACGTAATAGAACTTCACGGAGCCTACGAAAGAAGAGAGATTAAGGAATTCCAATAAATAGATAGCAAAGACAATCCCGCTAACGCTATAACAAAAGTATTACCGAATAAAGCCTTGGAAAATTTTGTAGATCGTAATAAGTTAATTATAATAATCGAGGTCTACGTTAATAGACCGCCCAGATAGCTCGGATAAAGTGATGGCGGGCAGAGATGTGCCGGAAAACTGAAAAATTGCCAGGGGATTAATGATGGCTTGTTTGACTGGCATAGCTAAAGTGGAGGCTTACGAAGATTTGTGGCGAAAGAACTTTTTGTGGGAGTTGATGAATTCGGACCTCGGGGTAATAGAGCAATTGAGGTTAATTGAGGTTAATTTGCATAAAATTGGATGCAATTCAGGATAGAAGTTAACTGGAATTGACAGGGGTCTAGCTAGTTAACGAGGAGGCAATTCAATGGTAACCAGAAAATATTGGTTAGCTATACTGGCATACGCGTACAAACTAAAAAGCCGCCATTGTTGGAATAGTATGACATGCAGTGCAATAGGTTAACTTTAATTACAGTCAAGTTGACCGTACTGCAAGTGTATTGCTTTATGCGGACTTTCTGTATTGGGTATAAGTCGAGTATAGTACGCTGCACTTCACTCTAGCGCATGGGCCAAGCAATTGACCATACAAATTACAGTGCAGACCGGCTAGCGGTCTGCCAAACCTAGAACAATACATCAATCATCTGACTACTGCAATACTACTATTACTTCGAAGACCAATCGAATCGACAATGTTGCAATGTCTATAGCCTACCAACAAAACCCCTAGTATTGAAATATTAATTGAACCAACGCAAAGAAAAAATGAAATTAGTATATCATTAACAATGTAATTATTATACAGCCGTTTACAAGTAAATAATTGTTTAGTTATTATTTACAAAAGTTACAATTTTGATTATCTATACAAAAAGCTGTTACTTCACTAGCTATTTAATAAGTACGGATAAATAAAACGAAACAATTTGTAACTTATACCATTCTCATACTAAAAGTTTAATCATATAAAGAGTAATTTTTAAAAATATTTACAAGTATAAATATCTTAGCCATTAGCCGACAGCAGTCCAAATTAGGTTTTTTTTCAATTTTATCAACTTTTAACTTCATACTTGGACCTTCCTTCAAATTATTGGGAAGAATAGGGGACTAACCTATCTTACAGGTAAATTTCTACCGATGAAATTACAAAATAATCAGTACCGTAACAATATGAAAATTATAAGAAATTCAACAATTATTTATCTTACTTGATCTAAATTATCGGTAATAAATAGAGTTAAATCATTGATTAGTAAAGATTGTATTTTAAACGTCGAGGTCAAAAGTAAAAAATATGAATTGGTAGACATTAAAGTATTATTTAAATATAAAAATAAGAGAAATATCTTTAGCGAACTGTACGTCTTGAAGTAAAGTATAAAATTCTTATCTCTAGTCATGTATACCTTATATGTTCTCCTAACCTAAACATCATATTCTGTATCTATTCTTCATACATTTTATCTATAGTATTAGCGACAAAAATACCGTGTCATAATCAAATCATTTATCCGAACCAAGTCAAAGAACAACGACTATTTTAAATTAAAATCAAAAGCAGCAAGGTTATAGGTTCTTATCATAGATATATACCAATGTTATCCTATAAATCAATAGATATAAATTAGCCAACAATCCCTAAAATAGAAAGAATATCATGTTCATTATTCTTATTATAAATTTAAAACTTCAATTACGGTTAAAAATGATAGTAACCATACTTGAAGCAACTGATAATAAACTCTAACTTTTACCAAAGGGTTGAATATATTCCTTTCGAAAAGTATTTTATTAAGGATGATATTCAACGTATTCTCATGAAACAATCTTGTTTATAAATGATAAATAACTCGAAGATATACTGACAAAGTTATTTCTCTATATAAAATGCGGGAAACAATAGAAAAATCGACATCAATTAATTATAAATTAGCTGAAGTTATATTCAATAGGTGTTATATCATTAAAAAGTATGCTTATTATGTTACTTTCAATGTTTTTTTAGTTTCAGGACATTAATGTAACTTTCTGTAGACTTTTATAGTTGTAATGTAGTCTATTTTAACCGGGGTCGAAGCAATTGGTATATTATATTAAAAGTGGTCATGTGTTTAATTCTAAGTTTTGTAGACCGTCAGCCGGTCTACTCAATAATCTGTGTGGGCAAATACTTGGCTCGTATATTATATTCAATTGGAAACTCTTTGCAGTTAACCTACAGATAGTACAGACGATTTACAATTAATGCAGTCAATTTGTAATCAGTACAGTTAATGAATTAGTATAATTGATTAAGCTGTACTATAATCGACTGCTGTTCCAACACTCACAACTTTTTGGTTTTATATGTGCATGCCAACAAAGCTAATCCCTAATTATAAGAAAATTTAAATTTACATATATCTCTTTTAGTAATATATATACCAATCCCAAAATATTTCGTACCTAAATTATAGTATCATTACAATCCTCTACCTCATAATTTTAAGTATTAACTTCCTTTATTGCAATACATAAATGTTTTGTTACTAACTTGTACTTTATCAATCTTTTAACTTTCGTTAATAGGACTATATACGTTTTTCGTACTTAGTACCTTAATGGTCTTCCAAATGGCTAGGACATCTATATTCCTTCACGTTATATTCCGACTGATTCCATATATCCCTCAATATGTATAATTCACCTATTACTATTTACAAACCTTTTCAAAGTGGTATTAAACATAGTATTAAATATAGCATCGAAGGGGTCATCTTTAACGTTAATCTATCTGAATTCATCATTCTCTAGAGCTTCATATACCTTTTCGAATTCAATTGAATCTATCATCAAACGTTTTTCATTCATCATTCCGAATTTGGAAAAACACTTGTAAAAGCTCTAAAAATAATACAAACGACTATAAGTATCTAATTTAATCTCAAATATTTAATAATAATTCTTAATATTCTATCGATTATCATATCCATATTAAATCCTACCATTATACCATAACCTTTCAATATTAATACACTTTATATTACGCGTTTACATTTAACGAATATTTGGTATACGAGGTTTTCGATAATACTAAACTGCCAATCGAATCCATCTTCGTTGAAAAACATTATAAGATATCTAATTCAGGAAAAGAAGTTGGTACAATTTTTAAAAAAAGGCGTCCGCATAAATTATTAACTTCCACATCGTTGAAGTTAACAATTCTATATAAATATTTTCATCCAAATTATTCATTTTTCACTCAATCTGTTTATTATACCTATTAAATTCTTCTTCTTGTAGATTTTAAACCTATGCCGTTCTTCACAAATCTCAAAATGCCTTCGATTGGTATAACGTAACGATGTAAGCCGTTTGAACACTTTATTTAAAATACTGTTACGGTTTTTCCTCGTTGGTCTAATTAATCTTCATCAAACTTGTAATTTACCTTTTTAAACGTAGGCAAGAATAAGTACTACGGTCGTCATTGAAATTATAAATATAAATTAACAATCTGTTAAAATTTCATTATTTACTTTTCACCAACATTTTAATCAACTTATCCTTTCAAGGGTCTATATCCTTATTAACACGCTGTTCAACCGTTATCAACCTAATAATTTTCAAGAAAAGTGTATTATCAATTTATATACCAATGATACAGAAATCTTCGTCTAAAATAATTAATAAATATGGGTTAAACATTGACATATTTATACGTAATATGTCCCTAAAGTATATTTGGTACGTTTAAAATCAATAAACATTTTCCTCAATACATCTCCAACGAAGTTAATGAATTGTATTAATGTTAAAGTGAAACACTTGTCATTTAACTCTTTTGGTAATTCTAACAGTATAATTCTATGGATATTACTATATACCCTTATAGCTAGTATACATAGGTCAAGTGGCAGTGCACTGTATTGCAAGGTGCACTCCTGCAGAGTGCACGATAACGTGTCACGCTATAGGCTAAACTTTTGCAAGGCGCAAAGTGCATCATGCGTGGAGCGGTCTAGAATGAGTATTCTAGAGTGCACGGAAAAAGGGCCACTACCCGAATGAGAGGTTAATAATCTCCTATCTGTAGTATTCATTCTTTGGAATACTTCTTCCAATCTATCTATTTTTTACTACAATAACAATTTAACGATTACTTTTTTATTTTTTTTACTTTATATGAAATAGGCAAAGACCTTATTGATATTGATTAGTAGCTAACAACGTCGACTGAAAATAACTAAGAAAAAAGAGATAAACCGAAATTAAATATCTATAACGGGATGTTATAGTGGTTCTAACTGTTTATGATTTATTACCATGCTTTACAAAAACCATATAAAAGTGTGAAATTACGCGGAAGCGTCGTAAAACCCGAAGCGTAACAAGAATACAAGGTCCGAAATAACTTTTGAAACCCCACTTTTAGTACGGTATTATCAACTAGTTGGTATCCTATCTACTGAAAGGTGTTATAAGCTAGAAAGAGGTTGGGACAGGAAGCAGGCCAGTATGCAACACTGCGTCACTAGAAAGCTTGAAGTCTAGAATCAGGCAGGGAACTTCTCTTATGTCAGCAACTCCGGACAGGGAAGGACCGAAGGAAGCGACATCGACTTCAGCGGTCCAGTACTGAAGACGGTATGAAGGCACGGATATATAAGGACACTGTCATCACCACATAGATAGTATTTCCTTCATAGCTCTTCAGTTGTCAATCTAAGTATTCAGTCTACACACCTGAATAGCCTAATGGCTAGTGATCATTCTACAGCACGAACAAACATCTTCTGATATTGCACCTTTGTTACCGCTGCTACCTTACTGCTAACATAAACCCTCTAACACCTTCTATTTACTCACGGGTATTTAGTGTGATCATAACAAAAGGCCTCGTTATGTTAACCGTTAACTTGTTTTAGGGCTTTAAACATATCCGGGCACTTTTTAAAGAGCGTTATATTACGAATTAGGCTATGTGTGCCAAAAATACCAAGTTTCGAAACCCTTCGTTGGGACCCGTCCGATTTAAACTCGACATCCAAACCGCCTACGAAATACAGGAGCGGTTACGAACATAGCATCCAAACCACTTATAAAAAATAAAAAAAGTTACGATTAGAACAACTAAACCGATTGCCCTAACAAAAACGGCTACGATACGAAAATCCGGACCATTCGTTAATTATAAACTAGGACTTACATATCAGATCATACAATATACCTTTCTACCCCCATATTTCTTTATCTTTTTTTTTTTTTTACGATTCGCGTTATCCGCCTTCCCACGTTCACCTTATTTGTTTTAAGTTTAATACTTAAGGAATTTAAGTTCTCCAAACAATTTGGCTGGTGTAGTGTTACTCAGCGCTGATAGAAACTAATTTAAAACGATTAATTAGTTTAAGGAAACATTTTGTTTATGTGTTATTTTAAACTTTATTTATATTAACAAACGTCAATAACTTTAACTCAACCGCTTTATTTATCTGATCTACTTTATATTCATCGTTTATAATATGATTTACCTTAAACTTAGAAATCCAGACGTACACAAATCTAATTATAACGCGGAATCACTAATTTACGCCGTTTTAAGTATTATAGATATACATAAACTGCCTACCCTAAATACACGACAGCTTTACCCGTGAGAAATTGGGCAAAGACTAACGAATATATAAAGTACCTCTTTATATATACGTTGTTTCGTAACAATATTTTAAAGTATTTAGACCTTAACTTATAAAATAATGATATCGAGGTGCTAATAAAGGATTTAGACCCTTAAACGGAAAAAAAGTATATTATTAATATAATCTTTAACTATTTCAATGACGACATTGAAGGAAACGGCTTATCAGACTATTTTGAAGAGTACTTTGCAGACTAGACGCCGAATATATGAGGTATAATCGATAGTACGATTTTAAAAATATTACGAAAGAAATTACAAAGCAAAAGTATTAATACGACCGGTGAAAATAACAATCACATTACAAAAGCCTTATTAGGAACAGCTCAACTTACGCGAATGCTAAAGTAAATAAACGATAAAGTGATAAAGGTAAAGTTTGTAAAAAGATATTAGCTAAAAAAAACGCTAGGAACACCTATTTTAAATAATGGACCGGAAAAGAAAAAAGCCTTCGTAGATGGAGATAAGGCGTTCAACAAGGCTAAACACCCGCCAAGAAGCAGAAACAGAATTGGAGGAATTGACGGAAGAGGAGGAAGCGCCGTAACGATCATCCATAATAAAGGTTAAATACGAACCCTCCCTGAAACGCAATTTTAAAAAGAGGCCAAGATAAACTCACGTTCTCGATGCTTTCGATAACCAGCTTAGCCACAAAAAAGCGGCCTGAAAAGCGAAAACGCCCCGCTTCAAAAATTAAAGAACGATGCGAAACGTTAATACGTATTCTATAGCTCGATACTTACTAATTACGACCCCTACCCTAATTTCATACCGCATCACTTTCCTACAAATAGAAATAACCCTTTAAAGTTACCAACTTCGTCAGACTTAAGGATAAAAACGAAAATTATAATGGTAAACTATACGATATACTCCATAATAAAATACGTGCTATTATTGGTAGGTCTTAGACGTTGTAGCGTTGTCGATTCGATTGGTCGAAGTAACAGTAGTATTATGTGATCAGATGGTGGATGTATTGTTCTAGGTTTGGCAGACCGCTAGCCGGTCTGATGTAATGCTCACACTAAATACCCGTGAGTAAATAGAAGGTGTCAGGGGGTTTATGTTGATAGTAAGGTAGCAAAGGTAACAAAGGTGCAATATCAAGAAGATGTTTGTTCGTGCTGTAGAATGATCACTAGCCGTTAGGCTATTCAGGTGTGTAGACTGAATACTTAGATTGACAACTGAAGAGCTATGAAGGAAATACTATCTGTGTGGTGATGACCGTGTCCTTATATATCCGTGCCTTCATACCGTCTTCAGTACTGGACCGCTGAAGTCGATGTCGCTTCCTTCGGTCCCAATGTTGTCGACTGGACCGCGAGCGGTCCTGTCGGTCCAAATCCTAACTCTTGGTGCTTAGATAAGAGAGATCCCTAGCTTGATATGTTGGACATCAGGCTTCTGATAGTGCAGCGGACCGCTGGCCTATTCCATGACCTGCAGTTGGTCCTTGGGTTATAACATCTAAACCGTAATTTGTATGACCAAGTACTTTGTCCGTACCCTAGAGTAAAGTGTAGCGTATTACACTCGACTTACACCCAATAAGGTAAGCCCAAAGACTTACCACACAAAACAATACACTTATAGTACGGTTAGCTTTACTTACAGTAAAGTTGACCTATTACCCTGTATGTAATACTATTTTAACACTGGCGGCTTTTTAGTTTGTGTGCGCATACGCCAGTATGACCAACCAAATCTTTCCGGTTAGCGCTAAATAGCAGCCTCGTACCCCCTGTTAATTCCAATTAACTTCCCTATTACATTGCACTGAATTGCGTACAAATTAACTCCATTTGACTTCAATTGCTCCGCTGATCCGAGGTCTAAGTTTATTAACTCTTATGAAAAGTTTTTCCGCTATAGCCAGCCCCTAGTAACTTCAACTGTACTACTTAAATAGATTGCTATTATTGATCCCCTAATAATTTTCCAGTCTGATAGTACATCCCTATACGCCGTCACATAATTTAGGCTTTCTGGGCGGCCTATCCATGTAGCCCTCGATACGTATAGTTAGCTTATCACTATTTACAAACTTTTCCAGTGCTTTGTTTAGTGTAGCCTTCGTTATAACATTTATAGGATTATCTTTGTTATCGATTTATCGGAACTCTTTAATCTTTCTCCCTTAGTAGGCCTTGCGGAGTGCCATTATGTCGATTGTCAAACGTTTTTCGCTAGTGGTTCCGAACTTTAATAGGCATTCGAAAAAACTCCTTGAGTCGATATAAATTAACACCAAGATAAAGGGTCTCTTCAGCTGCCTGGTAATAATATTGAGGGTTTCCCATAATGCCATGCCTACGTTAAAACCTGTAATCATGCCGTGAACCTTTAAAGCCAGCACGCTTCGTATAATTTTCTTACACTTGACGAAGGTTTAGTAAATCAGATTACCAGTAATATGAAATTAATCTTCCCGTTTATCTTCGTGAACAATGGTTATTAGGAAGCCGATTTATGAAAATAAGTCGGTGTTATTTGTAAAGAATTTATCCGTAAAGATTATTCACTTGGCTTTTAAAAAGTCGATTAACACTATTTAATTCCACAGTCCAAGCTTCGCATTTTTCATTCCAGCATCTTATTTAATCGATTAAAGTTTTTATCCATTGGTATTTATGCTTATATTATAATAGATAGGTCGTATAAAACTTTCGGTTGGCATAAGGTGGTAATATAGCTACCCCGTGTATATTATTCCAAATACTGTTAAATTCTAGCCTTATTAATCTTATCAATTATGGAAAAAATAGCGCCCTAGTCCTTTTGGCGAAAGGTTAGGCCGGAATTAACATTAAACATATAGATTAACAATTTATTAAAGTCAAATTGATTATTTTCTGTCAACGTCGTCACTAGCTTAAAATTTTAGAACTTAGAGGTTTCGATAGCTTATTGTTTCTATACTACAAAGCCAACCGTTTCGATGAAAAGGGTATTATTAGTTTACATACGTACTATACTAAAGTCTTTTTTTATGTTACTAATAAACATGGGTCGTATATTAAAGTCTTTATCGTTAGTCAGAACTTAAAGTACGACTAGTAAGTTAAGAACCAATGGACGTTTACTTTAGCTAATTTATATAATAGTTTAAAACACCGTATTACCGTTTTTAATAGGTAAATAATACGGAATTTCTATGACAATTTAAATAATATTATATGTTATAAGTCTATTACTAATTATATATAGTCTTAAGTATTATTATAGTTATTAGATGTAAATTTACCATTAGTTCTGATTAACTAACTCATTACCAAAATAATCACTAAACTTTAACTGATTTTTTAAATCGTTAACGATTATGTAAAGATTCAGTCCTTACCTTTATCTCCGTATCTTTAAGCTATTATCCGTAACTTTTTATAGGGCCGCCCCGTAATCTTACCTTTAACCTCGTAGATAATCCTCGACTTAAAGATCGTGATATTCGGGTTTTAAAGGTTGAAGCCAGCTTTCGGTACAAATTATACCACACCTCGAATTAGTAGGCCATTGATTTCAACCTTATTGTTTTCTTTAAAAGGTTTACCAGAGATTTTAATAATCTTTTATGCCCTAAGCTTTACTACTAAGTCTTCGTTATTCTTCTCTTTCCTGCTTACCTAAGAAATATTATAGATACGACCCGGTATATATTCCTTCTCTTTAAAAATTTCCTTCTTTTTGGGGGTCATTCGTGCCAGCGGCGTTTTATCGGCTTATTAATAACAGGAAGAGGAGGGTCGTATTAATTTGATCGTTTTACTTGTAGGGTCAAAGGGTTTCTATCTTTAATAACCTTAATGTAAAGCTTAACCTGTGTAATTCGAAAGAATATAAAACTGTTAATAATTTTAATAACTACTTTAAAGTTTATGATATTTAATATCTTGTACAAACCCTCCTATTCACCTGGTTCTCGTTATACGAGGACTTCACTTTGTAGTAGCCAAGCAAATACGTCGATTGTTATAGGCCTGTTTTTAGTATTAAGGGTATTATTAACTTGGCGGCGTATTGATTCCCTTCGCAATTCCCTTAAAGCTTTGTTATAAGCCGTAGTATGTTTTTAAGTATTTGCCGAAGGCAGAGGTTCACTCGTTAGGTATAGGTACCCTTTAAAGACTAGTAACGTTAGTACCAGGCCATCAGAGCCTACAGTGTCGTTCAAAACTTTTACTACCATTTATAAACGTACCTCCGAATCTGTAAAACTTTTAATTTTTAACTCAAGGATACTATACGTTCGGCGAAGTAAAGCGAATGCCCTTTTAACTTTCCTAATGCTTTAGTGGGCTTTTACAAATACCTATTTACACTAAATACCCATTATTTTGGTATTTTACTGGAACACTGCCGCTGTAGAGTTAGTACCAATATCGTGGACAACGACGTTAGGTAAACCCTAGTACATGTTAATTTATAATATCCTTAACATTTCCTACGTATCCTTTACTGAAAGGGACTTTAAAAACTTAGCACCGTAAAAAGAAGTTACAGAGTTAACGATGTAAAAAATAGGCTTTTTATTTAGGGAAAATATATTAATAAGGTTTTATAATTAAAATCCTTATCGTTTTTTAATATAAACTTAAATTTCCGGAGGGCTTAGGTATACGTTTGGCAGTAGTGGTAAAGCGTTTTAATAGATTTTAGGGTAAAGTATTCCATATTGTTATGCCTTATAGATTTTAAAACTTTGTATAACATATTAACAATTAGGTAGTTAAAGCGCCATTATAGTTAATGTATTTCCGACTTCGTTAAACTTAATACCACTACCTTCAGACCTTAAAGATAAAACTATAGGTTCTTCCATTTAAAGGCGAGTGGAAACCTTTGGCTGTTTTTAACTAGATTGTCTACGTTAACGTTTACGTTAACATTAAGAGTTTTCATATTCTTTAAGCAAAATAGGAAAGGGGTAGGGGATTTAAAGATGTGAAACGTAATTACTCCTATAATAGTTTAAACTACCGTTGTCCCTAGTAACAATAGTTATTCGCCCAGGCTAAAGCCAACTTTAGTCTTTTTAGTATATTGACGATTAATCTTAGTAGCTGTAGTGCTTTCCCTTTATAATATCATATATTACGAATAGCCTTTTGTTAAGTACCTTATTGCCCTAGTATTTGATATAATACCTTAAAACGTATGATCTGAATAACGACCGCGAATGTTAAAGATATATAAGTGGTTAGGGATATGGTTAAGGCAAAAGTAAAGATTTTTACTACCAAAACGGTATAAAAAGGCATGGTCGACTAGTTACTAAGTTACTGTACCAAAAACAATATTTTCGTGTTACTTCATTTATTTCGGGGCAATAATAATGTTAATTAGTTCTTGATCTTTAACGTCTACAACCTGGTTTAAATAATCTTATTTCAAAGTAGTAAGGTATTAGACGAGGTACATTATTTTCTTATTATTACGTTTAGCGAAGAGGTAACAAATTGACCAGTAATCGGCCTTATGATAGATTCAATATCTCTTATTACTATTACGAAGATAGTACTTACGGTTAATAAGTCCGTTTAAATTTTAATAACGTTGATGTAATTTTTACCTTTAATTTGGGGCCGAGGTTAATAAACCTGACCTTAAGCGTTGCAAGCGTAAGTATTTACGGTCGACGTAGTTAACTACCGTAAATTCTTCCTCTTCTACATTAAAAAAGTTGTCGACTTAGGTATATATACCGAGTGAGTTTAGTATACGTATTATTACAGTGGTAAAAGAGAAATATAATTGGTATAAAAAGCCTTTATAGGTGGCATTGAGGCGTTATAAGGCGTATTATAATTTATTAACGTCCGTAACGGCTATCCGTACCTGTTCACGAAGTGTATATTCGCTAGAGTAGGTTTTTCCTATTGCCTTTCAACATATTATTAATTTATCGAGTATTTAATTAGGGAAATTTATTGGTAATTTCTCTTTTTTCTTATTTACCATTATTATAGTTTACCATGTAATAGCCTAATCTATATCATATTACGCGAGGTGAACGTTGTATTCGAAGTAACCCTTTATGTTATCGTAAATCTCGCGAAACGTAGTGGCGTTCGTTAAAAAGGCTAGGAAGTAGTCTTTAGCGTGCTATATAAGGATTTTAGGAAATAGTAAGTAAAAATTAGAAAGGGGTACCTTTATTAATTTGTAAATATTTAGAAAAGGTATTATTTTGGTGCTAAAAAGGTTATAAAGCTTTTTGTTATATTTCTTTATATTATTCCAGATTTGAGCGAAGTTCGTTATTAACTTGTAATTGATATTAACCATCTTAATAGGTTTTTGAAAAAGGTTACGATATTAATTTTAGGCTTAATTGATATCTTTAACGGTTTAAATTTTAGAGGGTTCGAGGCCCGGTGTTAAAGGTAATTGCTAGTCGTTTAATCTGAGGGGTAAAATCCTATAATAAGGCTTGTAATAGGCTCGCGCACGTAGGTGTATTCAAAGGGAAAATATTTTTAAGGATTTTAACAGTGGATTTGCTAAGGAACAATAATATTTAAAGGTTCTAGAAAGCCTAGCGATTTTGCTTAATTGACTAGTGTAAAGCGCTAACGTTAATACCTTTGGCTGCGTTGGTAACTGCTGTTTCATGCACTCTGCTACCGCTAAGAGCGTACTCCGCGTTGTTATATAATAGTATTAAATTTTCATATAAGTTAACAGATTTTTCATCATTAATGCGTAAAAAGGTTTAACTTAGTTAAAGGTAGATTGGAAGTTCTTTTAAACGTATATATAGGTGTTGGAATCTGTTTATATCGTTTAATTTTTCTTGATGGTGTTAAAGATTTATGTTTTAAAGAATTTTTTGAAAATAGGTTAAGTTGATAATTTTTTACGTTAACTTCGTAGTACCTTTTAATAATATATAAACTTTTTGATGTTTAAATTCGGCTTCAATCCTTAACTTAATCCCGTTTTTAATTAAGTTTTATATATTAATAATCTAATTGTCGAAGAGGTTACGAAAGTTATTAAAAGCGTAGTTAGAGTTTTTAGTATTATTATATTCGACGATATAATATCTAATAAAGTTGGTAAAGTATTTTTCCGTTAATTTCTCATTAATATTTCAGGGTTGAAGATTTTCGTCATAAAATTTGGTTAAGGTAATTCCGAGGGTATTAATTTCTTTTTAAATCTTTAGGATAAATGTTATCTTAAGGTTTACGGCGATGGAAGACTTGGTGGAGCGTATAAGGCGAGTGACTTAGTGATTTTAGGCGTAAAAACTTGGTGTTTTAGCGTAGAGTTGCGCGGGAACTTAGCGACTTGGCGACTTGAGGACTTGGCATAAGGTCGTACGATGTGATTTTTGTAGCGCGACTTAGATATTTTCGGTGTTTTCGCTTCAAGTAGCGAACTTAACGATTAAAGTCATTTAGAAAGTGAAAAGAGTAAATTAAGGCAAAGGTTTGGTGTAGAGGTAAGGTTGAAGGTCATTGGTGGTAGTAGAGGTCGAAGGCTGTTTGTTGTGATTATTTAACGTAGGGACTTAGTCGTTTTTCTTGTAGTAGTAGCACCCGCAGTAGTACTGATTTAGTCGTTTACTAACTTACCAAACTTTGAGACTTCTAACAGTTAATCTTAACGTTTTTTTTAAAAAAAAAGATTAATAAAGATTTCTTAGTGTTTTCAATAACGATACCGTTATTTATTTCCAGATTGCCGTTGTAAGACTAACATAACCCAAAAGTCTTTTTTGTTTTCCTGTCATTTTGAGACTGACACAGTACTAATAGAGGCTCTTTATTAGAATCTTTCCTTTACCCTAGTCGCCGTAGCCGTAGAACGTAACCGGAAAGTAGTTTTTTTCTTTTACTTAGCTTATCTGTGTTTAACCTAACAGGCAAGCATTGATCAGTAGTAGTAGGCCTTAGACGTTGCAACGTTGTCGATTCGATTAGTCGAAGTAACAGGATTATTGCGTAGTTAGATGATGGATGTATTATTTTAGATTTAGCAGACCGCCAGCCGGTCTGCACTGTAATTTGTATGGCTAAGTGATTGGCTTATGCCCTAGAATGAAGTGCAGTGTACTGCACTCGACTTACACCCAATACGGTAAGCCCAAAGACTTACCGCACAAAGCAATACAATTTCAGTACGGTCAACTTCACTTACAGTAAAGTTGACCTACTACTCTTTGTGTAATACTATTAAAACAACTATACTTAATATATGTAAAAAACTAAATATTGAATCATTCTAATAATACGTTATTTTACTCAGTATACTATTTAAGCAAGTTAAAGAGTAGTATATGTAATACCTTACGTAAGTAGATACGTTTGTTAAATGCTATAGCCGCCAGAAATCCCATTTTTATACAAAAACTAATTACGAACTTGATGATGGGGACTAGACGAATATTACCTGAAAATTAGTAAAGAATTAACATAAAAACGCTAATAAAAACCTATGGGAGGTTTTTAACACTTTGTTAACTAAGTGTCGAAATTATGAAATAGCTTTTAGACCGAAATATAAAGGTAATAAATTGTTTATTGAAATAATAACGAAAATATACCATAAAAACCCAGATTTAAACCTTATACTATTTAAACCAGAAAAAAACTTCAAGGCTTTTGATACGAGTTTTAAAACATCGATTAAAACCACTATATAACGACAAACAAGTTTTGTATTAGTATTTGTAACCAATGAAACGAAAGGCGAGAGCCAAATTATCAAAATAAAGAACATCGAAATAATTTACCACGTTTTGTATCGAAAATTTAAAGTATACGAAAAGTAAAGAAACCACCCCAAATATAGCTACCAGAAAGACAGATATCAGGAAGGAGTCCCTAGAAATAAAGGGTAGGGCAACTATAATCTAAAATGATCATACGCCTAGTGATAAAACGTATCACAGCTATAACAATACCTACGAAAAAACATAAGAAGCCCCTTGTGTTTACAAAAGGGTTGTATTGTATACAGCAAAATCGGCTACTAGTTTATTAATTCCCTAGCTTACGATTAAATTCGGATCAAACGACAGTTGTAAGCCGATTATATATTTAATAACGGGATAAAAGCCAACTTCATAGTATACGTTGCCGAACAAAAAGGCGAAGATAATAAGTTTAACGCTTACTCTTATAAATACACCTCCAGAAAAGCAAACTTTAATGGTAATAATATTTACTTAATAGCTTAAGACGATAAAACCACCCAACGCATTTTTACAGGCCTATAAAACGCATTCTTTCCGTATATTATAGGCTTGGATTACGTAAGAGTGTTTAACACCTATATAACGTTATAATTTACGCTTTTAAAAAAATACGGCAACCAGATTTAAGGTATTATTGTTGGAATAGCTGTCAAGTACAATACAGTCAAGTAAACTTTACTTGCAGTGAAGTTGATTATACGTACTGCAAATTGACTCTAGTTTGTGGGATTTGTATACACTGCACTTCAAGTGTAGTGCAGTAGGTGCCTACTTCATATTAGGGCATAGGCCAAAGCGTTTGAACATAAAAATTAGTATGCAGATTGGCTAGCGGTCTGCCAAACTTAGAACTTGCATCTTGATTAACAATATTAACGCAGCATCAGTTACTTCGACTACAGTGATTCGAATCGACTACGTTGCAACGATAAAGGCCTACCAACACTGATCAGTGCTTATTAGGTTAAGCAAAAATTGGTTAAGTAGAAGAAAAAGCAGCTTTTCCGGTTGTTACGTTTTATTTATACAAGGTAGTGGAAATATTCTTGCGAAGGGCCCCTATACGCTGTGCAGTTGTTCGCAGCAATAAGTAGAAAAGACTTATAGGCTGTGCAGTTGTTCGCGGTAGTCTTTAAGTAAGCGACGGTATCGTTACTCGAAAACACCAAAAAATCTTCATTAATCCTTCTTAAAGATGTTGAGATTAACTATCAGAAGTCTCAAAGTTTGGAAAGTTGGTAAACGGCTAAGTCAGTACTACTACGGGTATTACTACTCCAGAAAAACGACCAAGTCCCTACGCTAAACAATCATAACAAACAACCTTCACCCTTTACTACTAAACAACCTTCGATCTTACCATCTACACCAAAACTTTGCCCTACCTCACTTTTTTTCACTCCACACACTACTTCAATCGTAAATATCGCTGCTCTGAGAGAAAACAACAAGTCGCGCCAAGGAAGCCACGTCGCACGAATCCACGTTGAATCGCGAAGTCCACACGCCCTAGAATCGCTAAGATCCTACGCTTCTAAATCGCCAAGTCCACCACCACCAAGCCTTGTACTAGTTAGATCGTTATAATGGTTTCAAAACGCACTGGAATCGATGCCGTTACCAATTCCGAGGGAAAGGAGGCAATTGTTGCCCTCAGCAATATCTTTGAAAAACACTATAACGAAGAACTCTGGTACACCGATCTACTAAAAAAATACCCCATAGCATCTGACTAACGTAATCGGTTAATTTATTCTCGACAAAAACACTACTGAAAACATTCATAGACCTTGAAGACTTTCAAGAATAGTCTTAAAACTAGAGTTTAGATATGTGTAAAAAGATGGAAAAGCAAGTAAAAATAAGACCAAGGCTCAACCTGTTGGCTTGAAAAGTTGAACTCCCTGCGAAAGAAGGGAAGGAAGGCAATCTGAATAACCTACTTTACGAATACGCCATAGATAAAGACCCTTAATGGACATTAGTTAAAGGAAAAAAGATTAAGAACGACAGTAACCCTTAACGCCCACACACAGGTTCGCAAGGATCTACCCAAAATTAAACGAGTAAACGTAAAGAATCAATGGACCTATATCTTACAAGCCTTTAAATCCACCAATCAATTAATTCAAAACATCGATGGACCTATTAACACCAAAAGAATTATCGCTAAGTCCCCTGCAATGAAAACCTCCAAACCCATTTCCTCCAAGCTTCTCAACACGTCCAGTTTGAACAGTCAAATTAAAAAAGGACCGGCTTTATACGCGAGCCTACTATAGGTACAACCACTGGCTTTGTCCTTCCAAACTCATTCAGAGGTACCTATCCTGTCTACTAATATTAGTAATAATCTTAGTCCTTTCTCCAGCTAGGTAAGAAAGGTTTTTACAACCAGCATATTACCCTTCCCCCTCGACTCGATCCTATAAAAGATACGGACTATACGGTAATCACTATGTTAGTTAAGATCTAGGAAGGAAAGTAAAAGTATAACGGTAAGCCGTGCAACCTCCTCAACGTTAAGTTACGCCTATTTCTCAACATTTGTCGTTAAATAAAGGTTAAATTACTAGGCTTTCACTCTTTATTTCCCAATATCCTTACCCGCTAAGCCGAGGATTATTACCTCCGGTATCTAACGAATTACTCTTCTTTTCGCGAAATTTATAATGGCTTAAAGAGCTACTTCGAATACGATATTAATCTTACTCAGTATTATACCGATTGGAAAATTATTAAGTAGTTTTACATATAACATTATAAAAGAAGGTCGGAAAGTAAAATGAACCTCCTTGATTAGATGATTAATAAGCTAATACTTTATTAATAAGCAATAAGAAACGTAAAATCTAGGGAAGTCGCCTTATGTTAACAGGTCCTGTAAGTAATTACGGACTACAAAGAGTTCGAATATGCCTTTTAATGCCTTAATTCCACTTGCGAAGGTTTTTTTTATAACTAATTTCGTTACTCGCTAGCGACCGTAACTACTCGAATCTCCGGTTCAACTGATATATACTCTTAAGCTCCGGAACTGAGTAACGAAAAAAAAGATCTTCGCAATTCGTATTATATTAATCGACGGTACAAAAGGCTCGAACAGTACAATTAACGAAAGGTCCAGACTTCTACTTACAGAAAAGGGTATTAATTTTCGTTGAGGTTTTTAAGTAGGCTAAGTAAATTCTTGTTAGGCGCTAAAAAGTATGGGATTTACGGAAAATAAGGTTGTTAGTCGATACTTTACACTACCGCCGAACGTAAAGCAAAATCGGTAATATATTATACTTAGTTTTCTTTTAATTTTGACTAAAACTACATTAAACAAGTTATATAATTTAAAGGAAGTAAAAATGAAAGGGAGGAAAACAAACTAAAAACTATCGGCTGGTACGAGAATACTAGCATTGGTATTGCCCCGGAAATAACGTAATAACTAGCTTACCACACTTTTTTATACGGCCTCACGGGTAAAGACCCCTACCGCTGCTACGACGATGAAAACACTGGCCCTATACACATTTTTACTATTCGAAACCACGAAGTAAAGTAAGTCTTTTAGGGAATTATACCGGATATAGGGGCAACAAAGTACTTAACTAAAGGCTATTTATAATACATCGCGTTACAAAGGGATACTAATACTATTACGAAATTTGACCACGCGAGTGCTAGCAAGGCTAAAGTTTGTTTTATCCCTAGAAAAAAGCTATTTTAATTGGGGTAAACAACGGTAAAGATTCTTATTAGCTCTATTATTTTCCACATTTTAGAATCCTCTACTACTTTTCTCCTTTACTTAAAAGATATAAAAACTCTCGGCGTTAATGTTAACTTTTATATTAACTAATTAATACAAGTAAAAGCCGGCAAAAGGTTTCCACTTAACTTTAAGTGGGGGTACCTTTAAATTTTTTGTCAAGGGGTAAAGGTAGTGGTATCAAACTTAACAGAGGCGAAACTTCGCCAATTATATCGTAGTTGTAACTACCCGACGATTAACAGGTTTTATAAAGTCTTAAAGATAGCTGGCTACAAAAATGTGAATTTACCAATATTAAAAACAGTTGAACGGCTTTATTACCACTGCTAAATACATTCTCAGGCCCATTTAAAGTCTAAATTTACGTTAAAAGAAAACCAAAACTTTAACTCGAAAGTCTTTGTTAACGTGTTTTATATAAACGACAAACTAGTATTACATGTTATAAACTCCGCTACGGCTTTTTATGAAACTAAGTTTCTCAAATCAATATAGTAAAGGAAACATAAAAGGTATTGTATACTTTATAAATTAATACGAACTTTAGCCCACCTAACGTGCTAGTTTACAATACTAGCACTAACTTTGTTACGATAAAGGTTTAAGTTAATGTAAATTTAATAGAGATTTAATACAAATAGGTTTCTGTGAAAGTTTATTATAGTAATAGCAAAGTTAAAAAGACATATAATCTTTTGCAAAAAGCCTACGATATCCTTATATTAAAAATCGAAAGCTTTAAAAGTTTAAAAAATGGCTTAAAATAACAGTAAAAGGTTTTAATAATACTATTGACCCTAACGGAATTATATCAACTTTACTAATATTGAGGGTTTACTCACGTATAACAATTGAGTCGCTACCCTCGTCAAGTACGCAGAAACATACCATGGCATATGGCAAAGCCCTGAAGAAACTAAAGAAGAAATCGACACGACGCCGGGTTAATAATACCCTCAATACCAGAAACGGACCTTCAACAACAGACGTGCTTTCACTTCCCCTTCAGAGTGAAGTCTTTACGTGGCGCGAGCTATGCAAATGGAATGGGCCGTATAAGATCGTCAATCCGTATCGAAGACCCCTCGGGCCTTTTAATTATTATAAAGATCCTAACGTCGAATACTTCCGAGCTAAATGAATCAGCCAACACTATCCTCCCGAACCGATTGTTGACAAGCCAATAGAAAGTCGGCTACGTGGACGACTACCTAAGAGGAGGATACATACTAAAGAGGAGGATATATACTAAAGAGGAGGATATATACTAAAGAGGAAGATACACACTAAAGAGGAGGATACACACTAAAGAGGAGGAAGGTGATAAGGACTACAGGCCCGGCAGGGTATATACAACGGCATGGGTATCTTAACAAAAAGTCTAACAGAAAATTTGCTTTTAAGTTACACGTCAAAGGTATTATTAATGTACCAAGTAAATCTTTTAAGGAAATCAACCAAGTATAAATTGATAGTCTTTCATTATGGGAAGTAATTCAGTTTATACCGTTAATGTAATTTAAAG
Source organism: Anisogramma anomala (assembly GCA_038502455.1). Lineage (NCBI taxonomy): Eukaryota > Fungi > Ascomycota > Sordariomycetes > Diaporthales > Gnomoniaceae > Anisogramma > Anisogramma anomala. The sequence goes on along the minus strand of JASMMZ010000012.1, from coordinate 263,081 downwards.
GCTAAAACGTTAATATTTTTAAGTTGTGGATAATTTACGAGGTTAAAGGTAAAACCATGGATTAGCTGTTTGAAAATCCACGGATAATCACTCAAGGATACAGTGATAAAGGTAAGTATCAAATTATTACTTAATCGTTTACAATTTAAAAGATTAGTTAACGTTTAATTGTTGTTATTAGGGCTAGTTTAACTATTGACATAAAAAGCCGGTTTACATTTAATAACTTGGACATTACGTAAGCATACACGTAGTATACTACCGATCTTTAACGAATTATATTAATAAAATCGTTAATAAAAATAAGGGATAAGTTTTCGGCCGGTAAAGTAATACGATCTATTAAGCCTTTATATGGATTATTCGAGGTAGGCGTTTATTAGTTCCTAACCTATCAGACGTACTTTAAAAATGGTTTCGGTATAAAAATTTTAACCTTTAATTTATGCCTGTGAATTATAAAGGGTAAAAACTTTAGTATCGTTGGCATATAAATTAACGATACCTTTTGTCTCAGCGATGTTAGATTTATAACGGAGCAATAGCGTGTTATTGAGGAGTTAGAACTTTTAAAGTGTAAGTTACTTAAAATGTTGGCTAAAAATACATGATTTAACTTTAGTCAATCATTAATATGTATTTATAATATTAAGGTTAAAACGGTACTTATATTAGTCTACATTAAAAAAGGTAAGTTACAAACCTAATAATGATCGATAAAACCGACGAGGTAAGATTATAAAGGTATTTAAAGTAAAGGACCCGTATAGCTTATATTGCCACTTTGTATTAACCGAAAGTATTATACGATCTTTACATTACAATACAGGTATAAAACCTATTAGACGAAGATTTTAACAATTGAAATAAACGGATTGAGTAGTCAATCGATTACGTGAAAAGAGAAATTAATATAGTCTTTGTAAATCAGACTAAAGCGAAGATTATAATTTTTACGGACGGTTTATTTTTTAATAATACTAACCTTATATCGTAAATCAGCTTTTAAACAATACTCGTTAATAAAGAAAGGTTTCAAAGGAAATTTACGATTACCAAAAACCTTGTATACTGGATACTTGTTAAGTGTAAACGCGTAACCCGGAATATATTAGCTTTAAAGGTTCATAAAATAATAGTAAGCCTCAATATCAGTATAATAATTAACGGCATATTGAGGATTATAACTAAATAGTTGGGATTGTTATCGATACCCATAGTAATATATACCGACTCCAAGAACCTTTACGAATAACTATTAAAATTTGCCACGACTAATGAAAAACGCCTGATAATCGACGTAATAACGTTGAAAAAGGTATATAAAGCCCGGAAAATCGATAAGTTCCGGTAAATTAACGGTAAAAATAATCCTACTGATACTATAACTAAGGTTACCTCAACAGCGCCCTGAAAAGGTTTATGGACAACAATACGCTAACTATCCGAATTAAGGGATACGTAAACCTCTCAGCACGTAAAATAAATGAATAATGTTGTCCTAGTAAACTGGAAGACCGCTAGGGTAATGGTGGCAATGGCAGTAGTTTAAACTACTGGCAAAAGGTATGCAAGTGGTGGCGTGCCTGATTTGCGCAAGTCTGTAGCGAAAGATCTGTGTACGCGATATGAGAAACAAAGGCTTCGGAAGGGTAGAGCAAAAGGGACATAAGAGGCCGTAATTGATGTCGATTTTAGTAGAGTAATCGGAATTAACAGGGGTCTGGCTTACAAATTAAGGAGGGATTTTAGAGGTTGCCACCAATTGATGGAAAGTTATGTTGGCGTGCAGGCAAAAAACAAAAAGCCGCTAATATTGGAATAGCAGTCAAGTGCAATACAGTCAAGTCAATTTTACTTGCAGTAAAGTTGATTATACGTACTGTAAATTGACTGTAGTTTGTGGGATTTAGATACATTGCACTACAAGTGCAGTGCAGTAGGTGCACACTTTAAAGTGGGGTACAGGCCAAAGCTTTTGGCCATACAAATTAGTGTGCAAACCGGCTAGCGGTCTGCCAAACTTAGAACTTGCATCTCAATCAACAATATCAACGCAGCACCAGTTACTTCGACCACAGTGATTCAAACTGACTACGTTGCAACGATAAAGACCTACCAACAATTATGTATAATATTAATATAGTCGAAATTTTAATAACTGGAAAACGATAATTCGATGTATTCGCGATGAATTTTCGGAAGTTTTAGTTGAATTAAATAAAAGAATACCGAAAGATCCTATTTGGTAAAGGTAAAACATTGTTACTTCAAACAGTCATTGTAAATACGCGATTCGAATCGGTTAAGTCTTACGTAATGGACTTCAAAACACCATTCCTATTTTTATTAGTTAATATAAATAAGCTTGAAATTAAGGTTAAGAATACAATTAACTAACCTATCCGCGTCTCGGATAACGTATCTGTACCGTTTCGGCTTAAGTTCGGCTACTTGTAATTCTTTCCTAAAACACATATAATTAAGGTTATTTAATTAACGTAATCGGAATTACGAACATTACACCGCCGAATCGGATACCAGGTTGTAAAACGCCTTTTACGACTGCTTTACACCGCAAGCTATACGGATGTAAGGAAAGACGTACTTAAAGCTATTAAATTTTTTTGCTATAAATGTCAGCTCTACTTATAGGCCTTGTAGCGGTTGAAGTTCCGCCTTTAAAACGAAGTAAACTTTAATTACAAGGTAATTACTAATATAATATATCTTAACAGTTCATCAATACTTTATGCTGTTAACACGATAATATTATTTCAGGTCGTTAAATTTATCTTAAGCGCTTTTACTACAAACTATTAGTACGCTTTGGTTAATTACTAGTAAAACGTTTATTTAGAGCCTTTGAACTAGATTACCTACGACGCTGGCATAGCCTTCGACTTAACGAAATAACGTATGAAAGTTAGGATTGCCGGTAACGAATACAAATAAATACCAGTAAAAGTACCATAAGGTATTAATAAGTATAAATGATATTATAAGCCGTTTGAAAAAGTATATACGGTATTATTCAAAAAGCTAAAAGGTACCAGTTTTAAGGATCTTATCCTTTAGATAACATTTAACTCTATTAATAATACCTTTAGCCTGTATAGGCTTATTCTTACGTTCCTTGTTTTTAGTACTTGTATAAGCATCCATACAAACTTTACGCTATTGCTAACTACGATGTAAAGAGAGAATGTTCTAACGAATGACATAACAGTACTGTATTTCTTACGGGATAAAAACGTTGTATCCAGGGTTCTATCTATAATGAATAATTTACGCGAAACTGTCGTTTTGAACTTATTGTTATAATTTGATATCTTGGTTGAGAAAATCAAGGATGGATGGATTGGCCTTCAAAAAATAAACGGGTTTAAAGACTATGATATATTTACTAATTTGCCAAACTGTATAAATTCCTTTTGTTAGATAATGGTACGAAAATATAAAAAAGAGATAATAAGGAGTGGTCCGAAACCGTAATCAGAATAAAACCGGTAACGAAATACCCTCTAAAACGACGAATCCAAACCGCTTTTAGTTTTAACCTACGCGCAGAGTTACGTATCCAACCCTCTCTTCCAAACTAAAACGGTCCGTTTATACTAACCCTACTAATACCTTGTCACCGAGGTCGCTCTTTTAATTCAAAAACCAAAAAACGCCCCGAAACCTGTACTGAAAACTCCTTTATTACTTAAAAGAAAATGGCAAACCGCGGATGTAGCCTAAAACTCCGTTACGACGGTATTATTACTGCCTTAGCTGTCCTGTTCAAATAATCTACACAAATGAAAATTTCCGCCCTAATCCACCATGGCATATTTCGCTTTAAACGATTTGAACTACCAATTTACGGCGCCTATAGAGTTTTTCCTATTTGGTTCGTTAACGAAATTAAAAATAAAACCAGAAAACCTTACAAAAAAACCCGCCTATTTATTTAAGGTTATAACGACGATAAAAAAAAAGGATATTATAACCTAATCGCATACATAATCATAGGTTAATCCCTGTTTAATTTTTTAAGGTCGTAATCTCCCTTAATATATAGTATAGCCTTTATATAGAGCTCCATAATATAAAAAAGCATAAACATAGTCCAAAAAGCGGTTTAAACAACGTATTTATGCCGATATACTTACAGATTTTAGGAAGTATTGCCGACTTAAAACGATTTTAAGTATTATAAAACCGTTTCACGGTTCAATTAAAGCTGGTATTTACTGTTATAATACCTATTAAAGGTATTATAAAAACGGTTCGGGATAACTAGTTTAACCTTCGACCTATATTTATTGGTTTTAATAACCCGTTCGAAGAGCTTTATATTAATAGGTATGTAAATGGACTTCATACTGACGTTATGTGACGCGTCGTTTTCCTTATTTAAAAAAGGAAACCTTTCAAAGCCGGCTTAAAGGTAAAACCCAAGATATACCTAATGAAAGACTATGTAATCAACTTTAATAATATTACTATTACTTTTCAGAACGACATTTTAGGCCTTATATAAAAAGGGAAGTTAGATAAATTTGCCTCTATGGTTTTAGATAATGTAAAACGGGCTGACGAATATAGATGCTAACATGTAGGTAGCGTTGGGGTTGCTTTTTACATATAACTGAAAGCGACATTTTACTTGTCGGTCGCCGTGTAATATTTAACCACCCCGTCAGATAATATATATTAGTTGTTTATGAAACGCGTTTCATAGCAAATATATAATTCAAAACGTGGTTTTCAATTTGTACCGTTGGATATACGCATTATAAAACTATTTGTTTTTACTAACAGCTTATTAGTTAATAATGAAGACTGTAATTTGTGAATAGGCCTCGTTTCAATCCTTGGTAACGAAATGCCGACCCTAAACGGCTTTACGTTCTTTGAAAATATTATTTATTAATGATTTACTAGGTACAAAAGGGTTAAGAAAAACGTTTTAACTTCAAAAATCCATAATATAGTTAAAGGTTTCGATTCGGTTATTACCATCGTAATAACGGTCCGATCAATTATTTTCAACCTTAGTTTACGCCTTATCCCTTTTATTATATGTATTAATTTATTTTCGTTTTATAATAGTTTAGTCAAATTGGATATTACGAACGAAAAAAGCTTAATAATCGATATTATGGCTTTATACGAGTTATATAAACGCCATGAAATCGAGGAAATGAAATGAATCGATGGAAAATCCAATTTAACAAATACGATAACTAAAGTTATCCCGAACGGAGTATTAAAAATACTAATATTAATAAGTAAACTGTTTTTTAGTGTTATTGAAAAGGTTTTACGATCCTAATAGTCCATGATATCACTTTTACCAACTTAAAGCGATCTGAAATCCGCTATTTACATCGTTTCCTGATTTTTACCTTTATTTAAGCCTATCATTTTGCGCCGCTCCTAATATTTTGTCACTCTCTATTGTATATACCTCAACCTTGCCAAATGACTTATTTTTTTTTCTTTATTTGAAGTTACCATTTCGCGCTACTCTGAAAATATTATTACATTTCGACATACTTCCTTCGGCCTAATTATTTCCTTTCCTATTCGCCCTCCTCGGTTCGAATATACGACTTCGCCCCATTTTTAAAATATTTTTACACTTTATTTCACGTATTTCGGATTACTAGATATTTTGCTACTTACCCTCTTCTATTTTAATTTATGATATCGCATCGATTTTGACATATTGTCCCTTATTGTTTTATATACTTTAAGTTGTATTTTTTTTTTTCAGCAATTTTTTTCAAGGAAAATAATAATATTAACGTAGCTGGGTGCGTCGGCTTCACCGTAAGGAGCAGCTAGTTATCTCTAAAAGGAAAGGGAGAGGGCGACGTTGTCGCATCCTTATTAAATTTCCTGCCGCCCTCCCCTTTTATATTAATACTACCACCATTACCACTATCAACGCCATTAACGCCAGTAAGAATGTAATCCATTCGTAATGGTAGTAACAGGCTAAACAACCCCTGATTTCATAGTAATCGCTAACGGACTTTCCCGCGGCCGCGGACGCAACACATAATACGTAAGACGTATTTATTAGCGGCCTGTGACTACAGACCTGGGTACATTATTTTAACGTTTTACGCATTAAAAATATCTCGCCGCGTACCCTAACTATACGGAGCTCTAAGCGGTAGAATAGGTAAGCCGCTTACTTCTTCTTTACAGAAAATTTAAAAGTATATACACGGGTGGATTCAGGTAATATAAACCGCAAATGAGCTTTATAAGGTTTTGTTTATGGTACCGAGAGGGCCCTGCGAGTAAGGAGGTTTTCAATCATGGGGAAAAGGTAGGGTTTATAACCTCAGAAGCCCCTCGCTTCTCTTCCTAGGAGTTTAAGGGGAAGGGGAAGGGGGAAAGGGGAGACAGGGAAATGGCGGCGGCAGAGGTAAGCGAGGCCGAAAAAAGGGCGGCGGTGGCGAGGCTTATTGGGACTGGAGGAGTAACAGCGACGACGGGGAAAAGTGAGGCCAAAGAGGTAGTAGCGGCGGCGGGGGTAACGGCTATAAATGAGATTATACTCGATAATGGCGAGTTAGCGACGGTGGTGGTGGCGGCTACGGCGGTGATGGCAGCGGCGCGATAGCGCTTTCGCGCTAAATAGCGCCTGGTGGTTCAGTTTTTTTCGCGGTATCTATAAAAAAAAGAGGTTAGTATATATGTATTGGTCAATTAACCTACCCATTAAATCGGTTTGGTTAAATTAATTAAAATAAAGGTTAAATTTGAATAGGTACTTGTATTAACTTGGACTATGCGCCTTTAAAGGGGAAAAAAAAGAAATTTTACCTGGACCGATAGCGATATATTTTTTTATATTAACCTAGGATATACCCAACGACGTAATTACCTTTATATAAACACCCCTATAGTACCTACGTAATTATACCCCTATCGAAAACCACAAAAGGCGTTATTGATAACTATATCGTTACTAATTAATTACATTAACCAAACCCTAGTTACAATTACCACTGAAGCTAAAATTTACTAATTATAACCTTTGTAATTAGTATCCTAATTACATTGTTTCTATAAAAACTGTTAATTTAGACCTTTAAAATTGGTATTATTATTATACTATTATTACAAGGTTACGTATACAGAATCGTTACAAATATACTATTGTTACTATACTATAGTTATATAAGGGGAAAAAAGATTGCCTATAAGGATATTACTATATACCCTTATAACTAGTATACATAGACTAAGTGGAAGTGCACTATATTGTAAGGTGCACTCCTACAAAGTGTATGATAACGTGTCATACTGTAGGCTACACTCTTATAAGGTGTAAAGTACATTATGCGTGGAGCGGTCTAGAATGGGTATTCCAGAGCGCAACGGCTAAAGAGCCACTACCCGGATGAGAGGTTTATAACCTCCCATCCGTGGCGTTCACTATCTGGAATACTTCTTCCTATCTATCTATCTTTTACTACAATAAAAATCTAATGATTACTCTTCTACTTTTTTAACTTCACGTGAAATAGGCAGAAACCTTGCCGACAAATTCGCTGAAATTAGGTGGCAAATTACATTTACGCTTAAGTAATATCACAGCCTTTAAAGGTAAATTAACTGTTTACGCTAACAATTGAGCTGGTGTTGATTACGATGATTAAGCACTAACTATTTTCTTATAGGCGATTTAGTGAAGGTCCAATCTTTACTTTTATTATTGTATCCTTAAACCATTACCCTTCACTTTTTGTACGGCCGGTTTGCAATCTTTTTTCAATCACATAAACAACTTTTAACTTCAATATCGTTACGTTTAGACATAGGATTTATATCAGGAAAGAGAATTAAACTACTCTTTAGGTTTAAAAGCTATCAATCTAGATTTGGTTGATTTTCTTCAAAGGTTTTCATGATATATTAATAAGACGTTTATCATATAGCTTAAGGGCTAATTCTTCATTAGAGTTCTCTTTTTATAATATCCAAGCCGTGGTGTATATTTTCCCAGATGTATCATCATTATCGCAATCATTCTTTTCCATATGTATTCTTCTATTTAGTAATTTTCTACGCCGTTATTATTGAATTAACTTATTGATCACCAACTTAAAATGGTTGGTTTAACCTATTTTCTTGAGTCAAGTGTAGTTATCAGACTTTCAGGGTAGTTTATATAATTTAACGCATATAATTCAAAAAAAAAAAAAAAAAAAAAGTTAGCGATTCAACCATTACATTGGAGTTAACAATATTAAGGACTTTATAAGGTTGGTACCGTGTGCTTTGACTTCTCTATATAGAGACTTTACTTTGAAAGTAATATAAGGAACGCGTTTGTTATCGATAGTTCATTACTAATATTAGAGGCATCGTTAATTTAGCGGCGTATGAGTTTCTTCCTCAATTCCTTCAAGGATTTTTCATATGCCACAACTTATTTCTGAGTGTTTAACAATGAGGGAGATTTTGTCGTAATACGTATGTAAGTTTCATATACCAGTAAAATTGATATTCAACTGTTAGAACTAATAGTATTATTAAGGGCTTTGCCTCTTATCTACAATCAAATCTCAAAACCTATAAAAATTCTAATCTATAATATAGATATTTCGTAAACTTTAAGTGAAAACACGTATGCCCTTTTTATCTTATTAATACCCTAAAAATATTCAAGAAGTATTTATTTATCTTCGACCTTACATCAACTTTCTTGGCATGAGTGCACGGACCATATTGTTAAGGAAGGTAGGGGGCCTACACTGAAAACCCCAATAGTGCCCACATCCGAGAAAAATTTTCAGGTTCAGTCGCTCTCAATACCATCACTTCGCATGCATCCCATTTTACCACAACATTTTTAATCGGCTTTATCACTACTTGAATCTTTTCCGGCGACCCCTTTTTGGCTAGGAAAATCGTACAACCCTCACAACTAACGATTCCGTCCTTTATTACTTGTGCCAACATGGCCCTCCAGACTTAAATTTGCCCACTTCAAGTTTGATTCCTTTTACGCTTTAAGGTCTAACCTTTTATTATAAGCTCTCGTACTTGACGGCCCTATTTATTTATTCATTTATCTATCTTTAAGCCGTCGCCACCCACACTGGCGCCTCACTCACTCAGTGGAGCCATTAGACTTGAACTTGTACTTCAATTTCAATACACGTTTAATTACTTTTTCGTTTCAATGTCTTAAAGAAAGAGCTTTATTATAATCGCTCGCACTTAACGGCTCTATTTATTTATTTATCTTTAAGCCGTCGCCACCCACACTGGCTCTCTGCCCACTCAGTAGGACCTTCGACTATACTTTGGATACCTTTCTTTGGCTGTCCAAAAAAGAATTTTCACGGCACACCATCCGCTTAGTGGTGTACCCCTTTCACGATTCTTTTACACTTCTTAGGCTTGAGGTCCGTAGAAAAAAGGTAGCTCGTGTTGCGATTTTTCCATGCGAAGTACGTCCATCACCAAGTTGTAAAGTATATTTTCCCCACCGCCACGGGCTTTCAACCGAAATATAAGTGTTCTATAGGTCCATCACTCCTTTAAACCTCTATCAGATCCTCGAAACAAGTAGGCATCGAGCAGGGACTGAAAAAGCCGTGTAATACAGCCCAGCTAAAGCTGTAGCTTTCACGCCCGCATAATGTTACAGGCCTCTAAGCTATGGAGTTACCTTAAGGCCTTAATTGGAAGGCTGGCTCAAGGTTCGATTTCTGGTTTTTTTTCTTTTGTTTTTGTGATTTTCCATTCTTCAAATAAAGGTTGTAGCGTTGGACTTTTCTTTATAAGTATATTTGGTCCAAATCTTCTTTCTATGCACCTAGTAGTGTCTACTCTCGTCTACGTGGCACGTGGACAAACTTATACAAATATGGTCTATATTTGCAGTCCCTATGACCTTTTAGTTCGCAGTGAAGACAAATATGATTAATTATAAAACCCTAACGGCATTCAACACATACATACAATATATTGCCCGAAAATTGGCCACAGGTATATAGGATTAGGTTTTATACCTTATTTATTTGTTTAGTTAATAACATAGTCTTTAATGGTTTATTCAACGGATTTTACGGTATAATTTGGAAGTAATAGAAATTTTAGAATAAGTTGGTTATTGTGGGTAGCAATACTTGATTTTCGAGCTTTGCCGCCGGTATATATATTCATTAAACATTAGTAAGGGTCATACTATACTGGCTATATCGTGGGAACTGCCCGGTGATAGTAAATCTCAAAAATCTCAAAGTACTTATTTACTAGAGCCTCTCATGAACTTAACATTCACTTGGACTTTGACGGTAATAAAATTAATATTGAAATCGTGAATTAAAACGTACCAAGGTCCCAAATACGTGTTAATTAACAACTTACGCAACGCTTATTGTGTTTCCCTAGCTGTAATAGTGAAAATAAACTCAACACCATAAAACTATGTTACAAATTTAGTGATGTAAAGTATAAACTTACCGTTTAAGTAAAACAAGTTAACTTAAACTTCAAAGTTAAAGTTTTAATTTTTCCGTACCATAGGCTTCGACTTGAAAAAGGTTCATGAATACGTTTGGCAATAATCAAGAAGTTATCATATCCCTTTCAACATCAACAGGTGTAAATCTTTATAACTAATTGCTTTAAAATTTATATATTCTATTAATTACGGAGTGATTAAACCTTTGGTATAATTAACGAAGTTTCGAATCGTTTATATTGAATAACGGTATTTCCAGCCCTTGAAAATAAAAATATAAACATCTTTATATTCAATTAAATAAAAACATTTAGCCATTATCTTCAACTAATTCGTTCATTTTAATATCATAGTTGATGCTAAGATTCTTAAGTTTTGCAGGCAAAGAAGGAATGGGGTAAGGAATTCAAATATATAGAATATAATAGGTTCAACGATTGTAATAATAATCGTTGATCCAAATACGAATAGTTTTTTCCTAAAGCTAAATCTAATTTTAACCTTACCGATATCCAAATAATCTAATTACGTAACTGTATGAATATTTTTTTATAATACTATGTACTACAAATAAATTATGATTAAGTATATCGTTACTTCAATATATAGTGTAATACTTCAAAGGATCTTCTTCACATAACGATTGTAAATGATAAACAAGTAAGTGGATTCAGGATTATAATCATTATAAATATAATAGGAGTCTTTGCCTATTAGGTGGTAAAAGCAAGCTTGGTAGACCATTTATTACGTTGTTTAAAGGTTGGAGATAATATCTTTATACTAGTTAATAAATTCAGGAATTTTTTCCTTTTTCTTTTGTATCCGTGCCTTCAAGGTTTATAACTTATTTAATATATTCCTAATTTAAGATGAAGAGGTAGTCCTTACAATATATTACCTACATGGATATTAATTCAACAACAGTATAAAGTATTAACTAATAACCTTATTTACTATAAATACAAGATCTTTTAACAATATTTTGAGAAAACCTACAAAATATACTTGATTTAATTGAATCAAAGTATCTGTAGATATTATTAGATATTATTTTTGTTAGCAAATATAGAGAACTATGTTTGAGGAGTGAATGATAGCGTGTCATACTTTGGTAGAAGGAAAGATTGTTTTAAGTGGCTTAAAGTGTAGATTGTTTGCCAATAAAACAGTTTTTATCATTGAAGTGATTTTGCTATTTCTCAGTTGGTAATTTGCGATTTGCGATTTAAGATGATAATAGTGAAAAATGTTTGGCTGATTATTAACGTTAATGAACATCACTTAATTTAAGGACTTGAAGATTAGAAGGACTTGAAGAAATTGAAACTCTTTAGTGACTAATATTAACGGGATTTTTTTTTCTTTTAGAAAATATTAATAAAAATATTTCTATAGTTCTAGCAATAACGTTGCTATTTATACATCACTGCAAAAAGTTATATAGTTTATAAACTCTCATTTCTTGAAGCCCCAAACAAATATATAACTTACAGGTGAATTTCGCAACAATATTTTCTTTATTTTGCCCAAATGAAACGTAACAACCGGAAAGTAGCTTCTTTTTTCACCTAATTCATATGTGCTTAAACTAATATACACTAATCAATGTTAGTAGATCTCTATTTTTGTAATGCAGTCGATTCGCATTTTACTCGAAGTAACTCGTATATTATATGAAAAGTGATGAATTGGTTACTTTCAAGATGGACAAACCGTTAGCCAGTCTGGATACTAATCTTTATAGGCAACTGTTTAACTCTTGTCACATATTGAATTAGGTACTCCCTGTAATTGACTTTCAGTCAATACAGCCAACTTACAATAGGTACAGTCAACTTATCGGTACAGTTCATTTGGATATACTGCAATTGACTTCTGTTCCAACAGTAAATTCGTTTTAATTTAAAAAACTTATCGAAAATCTTTTTCATTTTATTTTACCCGGATTATTTGTTTCAACGAAATCAAATAGTATTTTGACTTTAATTTGTTTTTTCTTGAAAGAAATCAAGGTTCAAATAACACATTTAAATGGAGTTTTAGAAACTATAGGTGTATTTAGATTAAGTGAATATAGTATTGTAATAAGAGACAAAAAATCTTTAACTTAGTTGTCAGTTAACCTTTAATAATCATATGATTATCAACTAATTAAAGCTTGGTATTTAGCCATTGAATTAGCACATGAATTAGAAAATGTACTAGTTATGTAATTATCAGCTAATTGAATTTTATTACAGACTAAAGCAGGAAGATTAATGTACGTGGATTTGTTGATGAAGAAGAAGGGGGGGAAAGTTGAATATTATAATAGTAGAAACTTGTACTAGGTCTGTAGAATGTGTAGTGTCAACTAGGACCATAAGAAGCTGGTTATAACTATAAGTAACAGGCTTTATTAACTTGTTATTGTTCTTGTTATTTTTTTAATCTTATGAATTTCAATATTCTTTTCTACAAAAAGAGAGATACGACTTCCTAAGCAACTGGAGTTCAGTGAAAGGAAGGTTCTCTATAAAGTCTTTATTTATTTTTTGAGGGGTGGGGGCAGGGAGCAGGATAAAGAATAAATAATTACATGATTTAATGTGTGGGAACCACTAGCCGGCTCCCACTTCATTATTTATATTATGTGACTATTTTTAAATTCAATGGAAATTACTTTATTATCAATATCATTAGTTCATTTAACGTCCTTTGTTGTAATTTTCAAAGTGTTCAAGCCGCAGTTAATTTCTGTCGATACTATCATATCTTTATAGTTAGTAATCGAGTATGTTGCTGATTACACCTTTGTAGAGTGCATGGTAACGTGCCATTTTGCAAGGTTTATTCTTGGAGATTGCATGATGAAATACTACTACTTAGAAGGGGACTTGGAAGAGTTCACGGTAAAGTACTACTGCTCAGAAGAGAAATTAACAGAATGTATAGTAAAGTGACACTTCCCGAGTGAAAGCTTATAAGCTCTTACCTAAGGCATACAATCTCCGGAAATCTCTTCTCCCTTTTATCTTATTATCTACTTTAATATAAACACCAATCTTTACGATTAATTTTCTAATATACCTTTTACAATAGAAACCTTACCCACACTAATTAATAGCCGACTACGTTTACTACAGATAGCCCAGAAAACAAAAGATAAACCTAAGTTGAATACTTATAGCCGGATATAGTAATGTTCTTAACTATCTACACTTCAATACTACGAATTACAAAAACCATAAGAGAGTGAAGAAATACGCGGGAGTGCCTTTGAAACCCGAAGCGTAAAAAGACTATAAAATCTAGAGTGACTTTAAAAATGATAACTTTAGTACGATATTATTAACTCGGTTAGTTCTTTGTTTACTAAAATCCACGTTACGTTTACCATCAATTCATTTTGGCGCTTAATACGTACTCGGGCACTTTTTAGAGAGCGTCTTATCATGTATTAGGCTACGTAAGCCAAAACCCATAAGTTTTTGAACCTTTTATTAGGACTTATCCGATTAAAACGCTATATCCAAGCTGTTCCCAAACTTCGGAAGCGGTTAAAATGAAATATCCAACCCGTTTACAAAATTTGGAAGCGGCTAAAACAAGATATTGAAACTAGTCACCAAACGTATACCTTAAACCAAATACAAATACCAAGCATTAAATATCATCTCAACTCGTATATACAAATATATACACTTTCCCTTACACTTTTTCTTTTTCCTGGCCTTATTACCCCGTTCGCTTTCCCTTTTTTCGTCTAACACCGCTTGTTTGAGTTTATTGCTTGCGATGTTTGAGTTTACTAGCTATTTAGCTAGTTTAGCGCTTATAAAGCGCTAAAATACTAATTTAGGACGCCTAATTAACCTGTAGTTACGCTTTATTTATATTTAATTTAAATTCCGCTAACGATAACAAACATTAAACGTCTTTTTAAAAACTATTTATTATATTATATTTCGTTCTTTTTATACATTATACGCTTCCATTCTAACTTACCTTTTTCGTATATTTTCATTCAACATTATAATCCGAAATTGCTTTAAACACTTTATCATTAACGCACCTCAATTTAGAGTATTACGCAAAACCAGCTTTGGTACAACTCATATAATTTAAGTGTATATCGAAATTAGCTTCCAAAACGTCCCATAACACTTCGCATTCTTACCAACACAGCTTTAACAATAATAACCTGGTAAAAGCCAGCGAATATAAGGACTATTTGTTTGAAAACACGTCGTTTCGCAAAATCATCATAAAATACTTAAACCTTAATTTGTAGGATAGTAAAATCGAAGTTTAAGCAGAGAATTAACACACCTTTACAGAAAATATATATGTAATGTACATAGTTTTGAATGATTATAACGAAGATATTCAAGGGCGCGACTTGTATAATGATTTTCGGAAAGACTTTGCAGAACGAACGCCAGAAATTGAGCGTATAATAAACGGTAGGATTTTGAAAATATTACGAAGATAAATGAGGAACAGAGGCATTAATACGACCGGTAGCAATGAAACTCGTATCGTAAAAGAATTTTCGGTAATGATCTGGCTTACTGAAACTCTAAAATAATCCAACAATAAAGTAATGGACGTAAAGTTCATAAAAGAATACTGATTAAAAAAGAGCTAAAACCAGCTTTTTAAAAGGACGGATAAGAAACGAGAAAAGACGTTGTAGATACAGGGAGTTAGGCGCTTAATAAAACTAAACGCACGTTGCAAAAATCAGACAAATCTTAAAGTATCGATAAAAAAAAGAAAGGGTTACAAAGATTGTTTGCTACTCGTATAGAATATAAAGTCTTTTTAAAACGCATTGAGAAAGAAAGACATAAATAAAACCACTCCCTGTGTAAATTTAACAACTTATTCGGCCGTAATAAAAGCGATTCGAATAAAGTAAACAGCTTACCCCCCAAAAAAATTAAAGGCGTAATACGACAATACGAACCTTACAGACTAATACCCACCAATGATGACCTTTACTGAAACCTTTTATTACACCGATTTTCCACTAATAAAAGTAAATGTTGGAATAGTATTACATGCAGTACAGTATGTCAATTTTACTTAGATTAAAGTTGAATATACTGAACTGCAAGTTAAGTGTATTGCTTTGTGGAGGCTTACTGCATTGGGTGTAAGTCGAGTGCAGTACGCTACACTTCACTCTAGGGCACGGGCCAAACAATTGGCCATACAAATTACAGTGCAGACCGGTTAGAGGTCTGACAAACCTAGAACAATACATATACTATCTGACCAATGTAATACACCTATTACTTCGACCAATAGAATCGACAACATTGTAACGTCTAAGGTCTACCAATACTGATTAGTGCTTGCCTGCCTATTAGGTTAAACATAGATAAGCTAAGTAAAAGAAAAGGCTATTTTCCGGTTACGCTCTACAGCTATGGCTGCTAGAGTAAAGGAAATATTCTTACGAAAGACCTCTATTAGTACTGTGATAGTCTTACAACGGCAGGAAAATAAAGAAAACTTTTAGATTGTGTCAGTTTTATAACGGCAATCTGGAAGTTAGTAACGGTATCGTTATTGAAAACACTAAGAAATCTTTATTGATCCTTTTTAAATAAAAGCGTTTAGATTGAACGCGAAAAGTCTTAGTTGACAAGTGAGCAAACGGCTAAGTCAGTATTACTTCGGGTGCTACTACTGTAAGAAAAACTACTAAGTTCCTATGCCAAATAACCACAACAAATAACTTTTGCCCTCTACTACCTATAACGACCTCCGACCTTACCCTTTACATCAAACCTTTTGCATACTTCACTCTTTTTCACTCCTTACGCCACGTAATTCGTTAAATTCGTTACTTTGAGCGATAAACACCAACTAGCGTTAAGAAAGTCACGTCGCACAACCTTACGCCAAAACACCAAGTTCCTACGCTTAAAATCACTAAGTTCCGTGCTATACACGCTTAAATAAGCCCTACATCATCTTAAACACCTAAATAACACCTATTCCAAAGATTTACAAGGGAATTAATGCCCTCAAAACTACATTTACCAAATTTTACGACGAAAACTTTTATGCGTTAAATATTAACGAAAAATTAACGTAAAAACGCCTAACCAACTTTATCGGCTACTACATCGTCGAGTATAACAATGTTAAAGACCTTAACTACGCCTTTAGCAACTTTCGTAATCTTTTTAACAACTAAACTGTTAATATGTGGACTTTAGTTTAAAAAGGTGTTAAGTTAAAAGTTAAAGTAAAGTTTAAACGGCAAGGGTTTTATGAACTACTATAGGGCATTATCAAGATGGCGTAAAAACTTTTTGACCTAACTTAGCTTTAAGAACAATCCTAAGATACCTATTTGAAAGGAAAAAAGGTTAAAAAACTCACCGACCTTATACGCGATTTAAAGGCACTTTAACCTACCTTTGGTTAAGTTAAGCCTCTTTACGTATTGGTGATAAGAAACCTGTTAACCTGCTCGGCATTTTAATACCCCTACGTAATAACGCGAAGTATGCCCTTAGCGGCAACAGGGTACATGAAGCAGCGGCCGCCAACGCGGACAAATGTATTAATGTTAGCACTCTACACTAGTTAATGAAGCGGGATCGTCAACCTTTTCAAAACCTTTAAATACACATCGCTTTTCAGCAATTTAATCGTTAAGCCCCTTAAAAACCTTCCTCCTTTAGATTTACCTACGCGTTTGAACCCACTACAGGTCTTACTATAGAAGTTTAGCCTTCGGACCTAGCGACTAGCAATTACCCCTAGCACTATACCTCGAAGGCTCTAAGGCTTAAATCGTTAGGAAACATTATCCACGGCTAGGATGATTATCGCAACTTTTCTCTAATACCTGTCAATATAGTTAATATTAATTTCAAACTTATAACGGACTTCGCCAAGATTTTGGATAATATAGATAAGTATAACGGGAAGCCTCATAATCTTTTCGATACTAAGATAATGACCCTTTTAAATATCTGTAAGTGGATAAAGGTTACCTCTTCTAGTTTTCACTTACTATTCCCGGAATCCTTACAAGGCACGCTAAAGAATATTACCTGACCTTCTTGACTTAAATAACCAAGTTTCGTGAAATTTACGATGGTATAAAGGGCTACTTCGAATACGACGTACACCTTACACAATATTATATAGACTAGACCATTACAAGGTAAACTACAATAATGGCACAGAAAAAAGATGAGGAAACACTAATAAATATACTTAACCAGATGTTTAATAAGTTAATATTGTGTCAAAATATAATGGTGAAAGCGTACGCTGGTAAAGTTACACTTCATAAACAGGTACGGGTAGTAGTCATGGGTGTTAGCGAGTTCAAATACGCCTTACAACGCCTAAATACCACCTGCGAAAGCTTTTTTAGCCAATTACATTCCTCTCTCACTACCGTAATGACGCGTACACTAAACTTGTTTAATATATACTACTAAGCCGGCAACTTTAACGTAAATAAAGAAAACCTTAAGGTAGTTAATTATGTTGACCGTAAGTACGGGCGCCCACAACGCTTAGGGTGTGGACTATTAACCTTAACCTTGATCTGGAGGTAGCAGCCACATTAGCGTTAATAAGGCTAAGCCTTAAGTGGAACTGTTAACCGCCAGCACTATTGTTGTGATAGTGGCAAGAGATATTGGATTTGTGATAAGTCTGGCTGTTGATTAACTCGTTACCCCTCTGCCAAGCGTAATAACCAAAAGGTAGTATACTATGCTTAATAACCTACTATTTAGGAATAAGATTACTTGGATTAAATCGCAGACGTTAAAGGCGATGAACTAGTTAATGTTGTCACTAACGTTCCTAAGCAGATAAAGTAATATAAAAATACTATTCCCAGTACGACCTAGTAATTAACCGATCATGCTTTCCTGTACAGTTTGGGTAGTAAAGACCTTTACCGTTGCCTTAACCAAGTCTTTAACCCCTTATACACCTTTAACCTCTGTGATTGTTACACGGACTACAAGTTTTAAGGTATTATGTCAGATATAGAGGCAGCAAGTTATTTAATAGAAGGAATTCGCAATATGTAGTACTACGGAAGAAAATCACTATAACCACTAAAATTAATCATCACAATACTAATAAGGCCAAAATTAGCTTTGGCCTAAGCGAATAACTATCGTTATTAGGGATAACGGTAGTTTAAACTATTGTAAGAGCAATTACATTCCACATCCTTAAGTCGATTGCCTCTTTTCTTCTTTGTTTAAAAGATATAAAGACTTTCAGCATTAATTTCGACGTTAAAGAAGATGAACTAGTTAAAAGCGGCTAAAGGTTTCCACTCGACCTTAAGTAGAGACACCTTTAGTTTTATCTTTATAGCCTAAAAATAGTGGTGTTAAACCGGAAAAAGCCGGAAATGCCTCAATTATACCGGCGTTTCAAATTTCTAGCTATCAATAGGCTATATAAAGTCCTTAAGTATATATAGTATAACGATATGGAATATTTTTCCCTAAAAGTTATAAAAAGACTTTATCACCACTACTAAACGTAAATTTAAGCCCCCCCGAAATTTAAGCTTACATTGAAAAGCGATAAGGATTTCAATTACTAGATTTTTATTAATGTGTTTTACCTAGATAACAAGCCTATTTTTCACGTTGTGAATTCTGCAACTTCTTTTCACGGGGTTAAGTCTTCGAAATACCTTTCGGTAAAAGACATATAGAAAACGTTAAGAATAGTATGGATTAACACGTACCTGGTTTCATCTAAAATCTTCGTCCACGATACCAGTATAAATTTTT
Organism: Anisogramma anomala; assembly: GCA_038502455.1. NCBI lineage: Eukaryota > Fungi > Ascomycota > Sordariomycetes > Diaporthales > Gnomoniaceae > Anisogramma > Anisogramma anomala. The sequence continues at coordinate 243,803 of JASMMZ010000012.1, read as the reverse complement.
TTGCGGTGGGATTTAAAGAAGATATTAAGATAATGGGTATTTATTATAAATAGATACCTGTAAAAGCCTACTAAAGCATTAGGAATGTTAAAAGGTCAGACGCCCTACTTCGCCGAGCGTATAATATCTTTATGCTAGAAATTAAAAGCTTTACGGATCCTGAGCCACGTTTATAAATGGTAGTAAAAAGCCTTAATGATACTGTAGAACTTGACGGCCTAGTGCTTACGATCCTAGTCTTTGAAACGTACCTACGCCTGACGAGTGAATCCCCCCCCTTATCAAGTACTTAAAAACGTGTTGCGGCCTACAGAAAAGCTCTGAGGAAACTGCAAAAAGAATAGGCACGCTTCTAGGTTAATAATTCCCTCAATACTAGAAACGGCCCTTTAATAATTGACGTGCTTACTTTATTTTCGTAAAGTAAAGTCATTGTATAGCGGAAGCCGAACAAATAGGAGGGCCTAAATAAGATATTAAGTATCGCAAACTTTAAAGTAGTTATTAAAACTACTAACGGTTTTGGGCCTTTTTGAATTACTTAGATCAAGCTTTATATTAGGGGTATTAAAGATAAATACCCTTAAGCCCCTTAAGCTGAACGACCGAATTAACACGAATAACTCCACCTGTTATCGACAAACTGATGAAACGCCGCTGGCGCGGACGACCCCTAAAGAAAAGAAATGTTAAAGAGAAAGAATACATACCAGGGCGGATTTACAATACTAATTAAATAAGTAGGGAAAAAAAGGATAACGAAAACCTAACATTAAACCTCCGAGTATAAGGAATTATCAAAACCTCTGAAAGGCCCTTTAAGAAAAGTAACCGGGTTGAAATTAACGGCTTCTTAATCCGAAGGGTTATATAATTCGTGTCGAAGACCGACTTTAACTTTTAAAACCCAAACTTCACGATTTTTAAATCGAGAATTATTTACAAGATCAAAAATAAAACCACAGGGCGGCCGTACGAAAAATCACGCCTAATCGCCTAAGGATACGGTGATAAAGGCAAAAATTAAATCCTTACATAGTCGCTAACGATTTAAAAGATTAGCTAACGTTTAATAATCGCTTTAATAATAAGTTTACTAATTAGAACCAAAGACAAGTTTATACTCAATAGTCGTAATATAACGTAAGCCTACACGTAATCAGAAAAGGATTTACAGCGGATCGTACTGTTAAAGCTGTTATAGGAACTCCGTGCTATATACCTTTAAAGTACGGTAATACGTTGTATTAACCTATTATATGGACTAGCTAAAGTAGGCTTCTATTGGTTCCTAACCTATCAATCGTATTTCAAATCACGGTTAACAATAAAATCACTAACGTAAGATTTGTGTTTACTGGTAACGTAAGAAGAAGACTTCGGCATAATAGGTATATAAACTCACGATACCCTTTTCGTCGGAACGGCTAGCTTTATAACAATAAAACAACAAACGATTAAAGACTTTAGTTTCTAAAATTGAAAACCGATAACGACATTAACTAAAAATACCTAATTAGACTTTAATAGATCGTTAATCCATATACTTAGTATTAATACGAGTTTTAACTTTCGCTAAAAGGGCTAGGACTCTATTTTGGTTACAATTTATAAGACTAATGAGGCTAGAGTTTAACGATACCTGGAGTAATGTGTTCGAGGTAGTTATATTATTAACTTATGCTAACTGGAAGCTTTTTACAACCTATCCATTGCGGCATAAGTATAAACACCAACGGATAAGGACTTTAATTGGCTAAAAAAAAGGCTTAAGTGGTAGATGCGGAACTTGGACCATAGGATTAATGTAGTCCTGATCGATCTTTTAAGGATCAAGTTAATAATTTTCACGAATAGATTCTTTACAAATAACATCGACCTATCTTCACAAATCATCTTTTTAATAACTTTTGTTAATAAAGACAGACAAGAAAACCAATTTAACATTATCGGCAACTTGATCCACTAGACCATCGTCAAGTGTAAAAGGAATACATGAAGCGTGTTGATTTTAAGGGTCTACAGCATAATAGTGAGCTTTGATATAGGTATATCAATATAGAAAACCTTTAATATCATTACCAGGTAACTAAAGATTCCTCCTAACCCGGTGGTAATTTATGTCAACTCGAGAAATCTTTTCGAATACCTTTCGAAGCTCGGGATCACTAGTGAAAAACGCCTGATGATCGATATAATATCACTCCATGAAGCCTACGAAAGGAGAAAAATTAAGGAATTTCGATAGATCGATGGTAAAAACAACACCGTTAACACCATGATGAAAGTATTACCGAATAAAGCCTTGGAAAGGTTTATGAACAATAATAAGCTAACTATACAAATCAAAGGCTACGTTGATAGACCTCAGACGGCCCGAATCACGTGATAGCGAACAAGGATGTGCCGGTAAACTGAAATATTGCTAGGGGATTGATGATAGCTTGTTTAAGTGGTATGGTTAAAGTTGGGTGGTACGACTGAGAGGGAAGCTTGCAAAGGTTTATGGCGAAAAAACTTTTTATAGGAGTTAATAAACCCAGACCTCGTGGTAACGTAGTAATTAAGGTTAACTAGGATTAATTTTCATCCAATTGGATGCAATATGGTATAGGAGTTAACGAAAATCAAATGGAGTTTGACCAGTTCACGAGAAAGTAATTCAATAATAACTGGAAAAGATTAGTTAGCAACATTAGCGTACGCGCACAAACTAAAAAGCCGCCAGTGTTGGAATAGTATTACATTCAATGCAGTAGGTCAACATTACTTACAGTAAAGTTGACTATACTAAACAGCAAGTTGAGTGTATTACTTTGTGGAAACTTACCGCATTGGGTGTAAGTCGAGTGCAATATGCTGCACTTCACTCTAGGGCATGGGCTAAGCAATTGGCCATACAAATTACAGTGCAGACCAGCTAGCGGTCTGCCAAACCTAGAACAATACATCCACTATCTGATCAATGCAATACACCTGTTACTTCGACCAATCGAATCGACAACGTTGCAACGTCTAAGGCCTACCAATAGTAAACCTTAAAACTTGATAAATTCGCTAAGTTATATAATCAAAAAGAGAATTATAGTAACAAACCATACGACGTCCTTAACCATAAAATACGTATAATGTTCAAAACATATGAAAGATTGAATATTAAAACTTTGTAGTTTTATGTTATTTTACCTGGTATATAATATAGGTGAATATATTTACAAAGTGTTATAACTTTTTAAAAATGCATTTTGATACAGAAATGAACCATGAACTTGACGATAATGACTAGACTGGTATTATATGGTAATCCGTAAAAAACCACCGTTAAAACTCCAATGAAACCCTATAAGAAGCACTTGCCATTTTACTAACAAAGTTTCGGAAATGTTAAGGGTCCTTTAAACCGAAATGTAAGAAAGACAAACTATTCATCCAAGTAATGATAAAAATACATAAAGTAAATACAAACTTTTATGTAACTTTATTTCAGTCAAAAAAAACTTAAAAGCTTTATATATAATCGTTAAAAAATCGTTTGAAACCTTGATACGCTATTAAATAATCCTTGGAGTATAATTTGTAGCGAAAATGACTAAAGTTGAAGGTTGAATCACCAAGATAACCCGCGTCAAAATAATCTACTATATCTTAGACTAACGGTTTAAAATGTTGTTATAACCCAGATAGGGGTTGGGCTAGGAAGCAGGCCAGTATACAACACTGCACCACTAGAAAGCCTGAAGTCTAGAATCAGGCGGAGAATTTCTCTTATGTCAGCAACCCCGGACAGGGAAGGACCGATAGGACCGACAGCGGTCCAGTCGATTATACAGGACCGATGGGACCGACAGCGACTCCAGCGGTCCAGTACTGAAGATGGTATGAAGGCACGGATATATAAGGACACGGTCATCACCACACAGATAGTATTTCCTTCATAGCTCTTCAGTTGTCAATCTAAGTATTCAGTCTACACACCTGAATAGCCTAACGGCTAATGATCATTCTGCAGCACGAACAAACATCTTCTTGATATTGTACCTTTGTTACCTCTGCTACCTTACTGCTAACATAAACCCCCTGACACCTTCTATTTACTCACGGGTATTTAGTGTGATCATTAAAAATGTACTCGAAACGAAATGAACGCCCTAATGTAATGATCACACTAAATACCCGTGAGTATATAGAAGGTGTCAGAGGGTTTATGTTATCAAGAAGGTAGCAGAGGTGCTGAGTGAACAATATCGCAACCGTGCAATGATCAAAAGCCGTGAGGCTATTCAGAATATACTGAGACTGAATACTTAGATTGACAACTGAAGAGCTATGAAGGAAATAATATCTATGTGGTGCTGACCGTGTCCTTATATCCTTAATCCTTCATACGCCTTCAGTGCTGGATCATGTTGGATCGAAACATGATCCCAATAATCCTGGATCTGTTGGATCGAAACATGATCCCAATGATCCTTAGTGCGTAACCCTAACCCTAAGGTTGCTGACATAAGAGATATCCCCACCTGATGTGTTGGACATCAGGTTCTTAGTGGCTTAGCCCCATACTGGCCTGTGTTCTGACCCTCCGATGTTCTTGGGTCATAACACCTAAATACGACTACTAAAACAAAAAATGCTAATGAAAGACCCTGGAAACCGAGGATATATCAACAACTAACGGGTACAACCTTATAACTAATAACAAAATTTACCACGTGTTTAATAATACTTACGGAAAGGTATACGAAGCTTTACAAGTTTTTCGAAATGTTATATTATATACGGTAAGGTCGGTTATTAGTCGACTGATTATTTAGTATGCGAGTAAATTCGGATCAAATGTTCATTTTAGGTAGATTACTTAGTTAAAACGCAAACGAAAGCCAATTTTACATCGTATGCAGCCAATTATTAAAGCGTACAAATAAATTTAATAACTACCCCTACAAATACACCTCTCAAAAACTAAAACTTCGAAAAATATAATATTTACTTCATAGCGCAAAATCAGGAAACAAACTAACGAATTATCATAAGCCTAAAAAATACCTTATTTCTATACATCGTAAGCTTGTATTACGAAAATGAAATGTCAAACACCCATATAAGGTCACAATTCACGCTTTTTGATAGGTAAAGTAACCGATTTCAGGGTATTATACCAAATACCAACGTAGCTAAAATATCGACCACCAAAAATCGATAATTTGACGCGTTTGCGACGAAATTTACTAAATTTTAGCTTAACCGTACAGGAGAATACCGGGAGCATTGATTAAGTAAATGTAAAGCGTTATCACTTAACACCATCGTTGTAAATATAAAGCTTAAACCGGTTAAGATTTACTTAATAAACTTTCAAACGTTATTATTATTATTATTAGTTAATATAAATAAGCTTGTAATTAAAGGTCGGAATACAACTAATTAACTTATCCGTGCCTCGGATAGCATATCCATACCGTTTTGTTCTAAATTCAGCTACCAGTTGTTTTTCTCCTATATACGTGCAATTAAAATCGTTTACATAGCATATCTGGAATTAAGGATATTATACCGCCGGATTGGATACCAAGTTACGAAGCGCTTTTTACAGATAATTTATATCGTTAGGTATAAAAATATAGCAAAAGAAGCGTTAAAAGATATAGAAGAAATATTATACAAATCTCAGCTGTAATCGTAATCTTTACGGCGGTTGAAATTCTATCTTCAAAACAATGTAAATTTTAATTACAACGTGATTATAAATATAATATACCTTGACAATCAATTAGTACTATTCGTCATCAAAGTAACAATATTATTCCAAGCCGCGAAATTTACGCGAAACTTTTCCGCTACAGATTGCTGGGATATTCTGGTAAATTTCTAATTGAAATTTCATTTATTACCCTCAAACAAGATTACTTACGATGCCGGCGTAATTTTCAACTCGATCTAATAGCGTAGTGAAGTCAAAATCGCTGGTAATAAATATAAATAAATATAGGTAAAATTACCATAAGGTATGAGAAAGTTGAAACGGTATTATAAACCGTTTAAAGAAGTATATATGGTATAATTGAAAGAATTAAATGGTACTAATTTTAAAAAATATATTTTGCAAGTAACTGTTAGCGCCGTAAATAATACTTTCGATCCTAGTAGGCTTATTTTAACACTTTTTATTTTCGGTACTTACCCTAGAGTATACACAGATTCAACACCTTCACCTATTCCGATGCAGAGGGCAAATGCTATGTCAAAAGCTATGGCAGCATGACGTTCTTTACGGGTCAGAAATGATGTTTCAAAACCATTAGCCACAATAAAAGGCTTACGTAAAACTAGCGTTTTGAACCTATTATTATAATTTAAAGTATTAGTTTGGAAAAAGATAGACGGATAAATTGGCCTTTGGAGAATTGACGGTTTTAAAGGCTACGATTTACGTCTAGACGTACCAAATAGTACAAGCTTATTTCGTTGGATAATGGTATAAAAATATAGAAAGAAAGGGGTGGATAATAGCAGCCAGAAGACGTAATTTAAGGAGTAGAATTATCTCAATCACTTTTACAGTAACGAATTTAAGTCGCCCCTTAATCTTATATACTCCTCATATAATACTTCAAAACCTTTATTACCGTACGAAAGGGGCCCTCTAATACTAATAGGACGAGTATCACGCCTCCGAAGCCGTTTTTTTGGCTTGAAAAATAAAAAAAGTTTTAAAATATTCGTTTTAAACTCTTTTATAACGTAAAAAAAGAAATAGTAAATCGTAAATTAAGCTCAAAGCTTCGATAAAAAGACATTATCACCACCCCCGGCAACCTGTGTAAACAATTTATACAAACTTAAATCTTTCTTTTAATCGAATAACGTGTTTTTCGTTTCAAAAGAGTGAAACCAACGATGTACGACATTTAGAAAGGTTTTCCTACCCGCTTGGTTTAAGAGGTAAACAATAAAGTTAAAAGGCTTTATAAAAAGCGCCGCCTTATGGTTAAGGAATATAATACCGCCGGTAAAAAATATTATAACCTAATTGTCCACTTTGTAAAAAGTACGCCATCGCTTAATTTTAGCGCTTACCACCTCTTTATGCATATTTTATAACCTTTATATGTAATTTTGTAATATCATACAAGCTTATACATAGTTAAAGGAGCGGTTCAAACGTCATGTCTATGTTTATATATCTGTAAAGATACGGAAGTATTATTTACCTAAAACTATTTTACGTATCCTAAAACCAATTTACAAACTTGTTAAAGCTAAGGTATATTGATTTAATTACTATTATAGGCATTATAAATAGCGTCTCGCAATAGCTAACTCAACTTTCAGCCTATACCTCTTAGTTTTAACGTTACGTTTCAAAATGTTAAAATTTACTGGTACATAAACAGACGATATATTAACGTTTTGTAATACTTCATTTTCCTGGAAAAAAAAGAGGAAACTTTTTAAAGCTGGCCTAAAAGTAAAGCTAACGTGTACTTGGTGGAAAACCGCATAATATATTTTAAAGACGCGATACTTATATCTCGGAACAATGTTTTAAACCATATACAAAAGGATTAATTAAACGAAATCTCCTTTGCTAACCTGGTCAAGGTAAAAAGAGCTGACGAATATAAATACAAGCGTATATGTAGCGCTTTCATAGTATTATTACTATAACCGGAGGCGGTATTTAACCTTTCCGTCGCCGCGTAATATTAAACCACATTTTCTAACAACGTATACAAAGCGCTTAACAAACGCCTTACGTGGCAGATAAATCATTTAAAGCGCGACCTAAGATTTATACCGTTCGATATACTTATCATAAAACTTTTCGTTTTTATCATCGGATTCTTCGTTAATAACACCGATTACAATTCGTAAATAGGATTTATTCTTATTTCTATTACGAAATACCAGTTCGAAACAGATTTACCTTTTATTAAAATATTGCTTATTAGTGCTTGATAAAATATTGAATGGTGATATGAAGCGTCTTAACTTTGAAATTTTGCGTTATCATTATAGGATTCGACTTCGAAATTATTATAACAATAATAATCTGGATAATCATTTCAAACCTCGATTTAAAACCCCTTTCTTTAATGATTTACATTAAGTTTTTTTTTCATTTACGAATAACTTATTAAACTCGGTATTACAAACAAAAAACCCTTCATCATCGAAATTAAAGCCTTATAGGAATCGTACGAATGCTGCGAAATTAAGGAAACAAGATGAATGAACAGAAAGTTAAACCTAGAGGATAAAATAATTAAGGGCGCCTCGAATAGAGCATTAAAAGCATTCGTATAGAATAATACACTTTTTGTTGACATTGTTAAAAAGATTTTACGACTTTGCCCCAGATGGACATTTTACACCCTATATTTGTTTATTCACCTTTATTTTATCTATTTATATCCTGATTAGCATTCTATAGTTATTCGGACTCGTTATTTATATAGTTATTGACATTTCATTTCTATTGAGATTCTATATTTATGTTAATATTAAGAATTTATAGCTATTCAAATTTGCTATTTATATAGCTTTTCAACATTTTTCTAGTAAGTAAAATTAACCATTCGCACCACTTCTAATATATTATAATTTCTATTTTGACTATTTATTACGTTATCAAATATAATTTTCCGTTTCTACCTTTAACGTATATCACTCATATTCTGATTTATTTTTAAGAAATATATTTTACTATATAGTAAACTGTATCAAATCCAGGTACACCGGCCGAAATATAATAATAAGCAGTTAATCGATTCCAAAAGAGGAAAGGGAGGGCGGCGTCGCGTCCTCATTATCCCCCTCCTCGCTGCCCTCATCCTCGCCATTAGCGCCACCGCTATAGCCGCCATCAGTGCCGCCTCTAGCTCTGTTAGAAAAGGGGCACCGCGCTTCAAGCCGTATACTCTTAGGCCAAGGCGCGGAAGGTTTTTACCCTCCTTATGGTGCCGCGCGATAACATCATCGAATTCACCTACAATATATATATATAAGCCTCGATTTCAGGCGGACATAGCGGCTATCATCTCATTACACCGCCGGTTAACGCTTATTATATTAATATCGGCAAATTTGAATTATTTTCAAAAGTGGTAATGTTTTTGGAATGCCACAAACAATGTATTCATATAGAGAAAAATTATTATTGGCGGCTCGCATTAAGAGTTTAGAGTAAACTTATTATAAAAATGGCGAACGCATAATAAAGCCTTGGCATACAGCTTTATAATTACCAGAATGGGGGCGTATTCGTTACTGATACGCTTGCAATAGTGGTAACGGGCAGACCAACCCCCGCTTCAATAGTAATCGTAAATGGATTTACTCCCGGCCACGAACACAACATATGGTATATAAATTATATCCATTAATGTCACGGAGGTATAGACTCAGATGTGCTGATTTACCGCTTTACGCGTTTAAAAACCCCCACGGCGCAGCCTAACGACCCGTAGCTCAAAGTGATGAGTCAAATCAATCGCCTCCGCTTTATTTGAAAAAATATGAAAACAATACAAATTTAAAGTGAAATTATTAATATAAACCGAGTTTAGTTTCGCTAGACTACGTTT
>JASMMZ010000012.1:0-234081 GCA_038502455.1 Anisogramma anomala | reverse complement strand
GAGGGGGGAGGTGCATTAGCAGCGGCGGCGGAGGCGGGGAGCAAGCTGAAGAAAAAGGTAGGGATTAATAATATACTATTAAAGGAAGCCAGACTGGTGGTAGGCTTTCCGGCAGCGCGGCGGGCAGTGGTAACAGTCGCCTACTCTTTTTTACACAAACGCGTTAAACGTCACCTTACGCTCCTATTTTCACGAATTATTTATTTTGGTATGTGGTTAAAATATAAAGTTAGTTAAATAGTTTGTTTTTAGGAGCCGTTCAAATAATTAAAAAAGATAGTGGTTTTTAAATACATATACTAATTAGCTAGTTTAGAATTTACGTTATAAAAGAGATGCGTAGTTAAGGTAAAAAAAAAAAGTTTTACTTAAACAGATAGCGATATACCATTTTATATAAACCTTAAAACAAATAACACCGATAATTACCCTACACCCCTATACCTTTATAATTATATCCTTATTGTTAGTAGGGCTTTATACGTTGCAAAGTTGTCGATTCGATTGATCGAAGTAACAGTATTATTACGTCGTTAGGTGGTGGATGTATTGTTCTAGGTTTGGCAGACCGTTAGCCGGTCTGCATAGTAATTTGTATAGCTAATTACTTAGCTTGTGCCCTAGTATGAAATAGGCGTATACTGTACATAACTTACAACCAATAGAGTAGGCCTACACAAAACAATACACTTAACCTGCAATTAGTATAGTTAACTTTATTGTAATTAAAGTTAACCTACTACATTACAGGTATTACTATTCCAACACTGGCGGCTTTTTAGTTTGTGCGCGTACACCAGTATAGTTACCTAATCTTTTCTAGTTACTGCCAAATTACCTTCTCGTCAACTGGTCAGACCCCTATTAATTCCAATTAGCTTTCACATTAAATCACATCTATAGGCACTTGAATTGACCCTATTTGCCCTTAACTGTTTTATAACTCCGAGATCGAAGTCTATCAACTCCCATAAGAAGTTCTTTCGCCATAAGCCTATACAAACCTTCATTTTAGCCGTGTTAGTCAAAAAAATCGCCATCGTTGATCCCCTAATAGTCTTCTATTTCGCCAGAATATCCCTAAGTTCTGTTACGTGATTTGACTTTATCGGGCGGCTTATTAACGTAGCTCTCAATATGTATAGTTAGCCAATTGTTATCTATAAACTGTTCAAGTGCCTTGTTTGGTAATGCCTTCGTTATAGCATTAATAGGATTGTTTTTCCTGTTAATCTACCGGAGCTCCTTAATCTCCTTCCCTTCGTAGGCTTTTTAAAATGTAATTATATCGATTGTCATGCGTTTTTCGCTAGTGGTTCTAATCTTCAAAAGATATTCGAAGAAGCTCCTTGATTCGGTACAAATTACCACCGGTATAAGAGGAATCTTTAGCTGCCTAGTAATAACTTTAAGGGTTTCTCACAGCGATAGTCCTATATTAAAACCAGTCATTATATCATAGATCTTTAAAGCCAATACATTTCGTGTAGTCCTTTTATATTTAATGAAGATCCAATAGATCGGGCTGCCAATAATGCTAAAGTAATCCCTCTGACTATCCTTACTAACTAGGGTTATCAAGAAGCTAATCTGTAAAGATAGGTCGGTTTTATTTGCAAAAAACCTATCCGTAAAGATTATTAACTTTGCTTTCAACAGGTCAATTAAGACTATATTGATCCCTTGGTCCAGGTTTCATATTCGTCACTTATATCTCCGATTTAGCCGGGTAAAGTCGTTATTTATGCGGTACTATGTTTATATCGTTATAAATGAGATATAAAAAGCCTCCAGTCAATATAAGACAATAATATAGCTATTATGGACACGCTATACTAAGTACTATTAGACCTTAGCCACGTTAATCTTGTGGATTATAATCAAGTTAGTACATTGGCCCTTTCAGCGAAAGCTAAAGCCGGTATTAACATTAATCATACGGATTAACAATTTATTAAATTTAAATTCACCACCTTCTGTTAATATTGTAATTAACTTGCAGTTTCAAAACTTAAAGTCCTTAATCGCCAGTTATTTCGATACCATAAAGCCAGAAATTTTAATAAAAAGGGTATCTTTAATTTATATACCTACTAGGCCAAAGTGTTTTCCCTATGTTACTAACAAATACAGGTTGTATATACAAAACTTGATTCCTAACCGAAATTTAAAATACAAATAGTAGGTTATAAACTAATAAAAATTTATTTTAGCTAGTTCGTACAATAACTTAATACATCGTATTACCGTTTCTAAAGGGTAAATAATACGCAATTCCTATAGTAATTCCAGTAAGATGATCCGCTATAGATCAGTTGTTAATTACTTTTATATTTGCATTATACCTCCACCATTAAATGTAAATTTTCATTGAGTTGCCACTAGTAAACTTAATATTAAACTGATTACCAAACGCTAGTTAATCTTTTACATATTTAGTGATTACATAAGGATTTAGGTTTTTCTTTTATCTCTGTATCCTTAAGCGATTAAATGTGACTTTTTGTATAGCCGCTCCATAATCTTACCCTTTACTTCGTAGATAATCTTCGACCTAAAAATCGTAACATTTGGCTCTTAAGGGTTAAAATCGGCCTTCGGTACAAATTGTACGACTTTTAGAGTTAATAAGCCGTTAATTTCGATTTTATCTCTTTCCTTAAAACTTTTGCCGGAGGTTTTGATACTACCTTATATTCAAAGCTTTAATACCAAGTTTTCTTTTTCTTTTTCTTTTTTACTTACCTTAACAATATTGTAAATACGACCTGGTATATATTCTTCTTCTTTAACATTCCTCTTCTTAGGAGGTCGTTTACACCGGCAGCGTTTCATTGTTTTGTCGATTATAAGTAAAAGGAGGCTCGTATTAGCTTCGTATTTGAGATTGAAGGTCTGTATCTTCAGTTATCTCAATATAAGTCTTAATCTGAGTAGTCTAAAAGGTTATAAGTCGGCTATTAGTTTGAACAACTACTTTAGAGTTTTCGATACTTAAAGTTATATATGGGCCCTCCTATTTGCCCAGATGCCGCTACACTAGGACTTTACTTTATTACGGTAAATCAAGTATGGCGACTATTATGAGGCCGTTTATAGTGTTAAAGGCATCGTTGACTTGGCGGCGTATAGATTCCTTTCGCAATTCCTTTAGTGATTTACCGTAGGCTACAGCTCACTTCTAAGTACTTTTTAATGGAAGAGATTCACTCGTCAGGTATGGGTACGCTTTAAAGTTCAATAGCGTTGAAATCAAGCCTTCAGGACCCACAGTGTCGTTTAGGCTCTTTACTGCTATTTAAGGGCGTTCCTCTAAGTTTGTAAAACTTTTAATCTTTAGCCCAACGATGTTATAAGCTTGTCAAAGCAACGCGTATACCTTTTCGACATTCTCAATACTCCAGTAAGCCTTTACAGATACCTGTTTATACTAGATTTCTATTATCTTGGCATCTTTTTGAAACTTCACTTCCGTAAAGTTGGTACCGGTATCGTAGATGACGATGTTAGGTGGAACTAAGTACGTGTTAATCCATAGTATCTTGAGAGTTTCCTACGTATCCTTTGCCGAAAAGAACTTTAGAAACTTATATCTGTAAGAAAACATTACAAAATGAACCACGTAAAGAATTGGTTTCTTTTCTAAATCAAATATATTTATAAAGACCCTATAATTGAAGTCTTTATCGTATTTTAGTGTAAATTTAAATTTTTGGAGGGCTTAGGCATATATTTGTCAATAGTAATAAAGTCTTTTGGTAGGTTTTAAAGCAAGGTATTTTATATCTTTATACACTGCAAACGTTTAGGCTTTTTATAACCTATTAACAATTAGATAGTTTAAACTTTTGTGTCATTGGTGTATCTTCAATTTCGTAAAGTTTTATACCACTACTTTAAAGCCTTAAAGGTGAAACCATAAATACTTCCACTTAAAATCGAAGGGAAACCTCTGGCTGTTTTTAACCAGCTCGTCGACGTTAATATTAAAGTTAATACTAAGAGTCTTTTTATTCTTTAAGTAAAGAAGAAAAGTGGTGGAGTATTCAAATATATAAAACCCAATCGACCTAATAATATTGAAATACCGTTATCCTTAACAATGATAATTACTTGCCTAGTCCAAAGTTAACTTTTACTTTGCAAGTGTTGTAACGATTAATCTCAGTAGCCGTAATGCTTTCCCTTCATAGTGTCACTTACTGCGAATAACCTCCTATTGAGTACCTTATTTGCCATATATCTAGTATACTATCCTAAAATATGTAATTCGCGTAACGAATGCGAACGTTAAAGGTATATAAGGAGTTAGAGGCTTAGTTAAGGTAAATGTAAGGGTTTTTACCGCCTAAGCGGCATAGAAAAACGTAGTCGGCTAATTACTAAGCTGTGTGCGAAGTAATATCTTCGTGTTACTTGATTTACTTCAAAGCATCATTGTCATTAGTTAGCTTGTTACCCTCAAAGTTTGCAATTTAATCTAGGTAATCCTATTCCAAAGTAGTAAGATAATGGATATAATATATTACCTTTTTATAATTACATTAGGTGGGGGGGTAACGAATGAACTAATAGCTAAATTTATTACAAATTTAATATCTTTTACCAGTATCACGACGATAATTCTTACGGTTAACTGGTCTGTTTAAATCTTAGCCCTATAAGTGCCAGCGTGGCAATTACCTCTATTTCAAAGCTGTTAGGAGTTCAGGACGCCTATAGCCGTACTTGTAATCGATGTAATTAACTACCGTACGGTCTTTTTCCTCAATATTAAGAAAGTTGCTAACTTAAGGGTATATACCAAACTAGTTTGGTAAATATATCTTTACGGTTACGAATGAAGAACGCAACTAGTTAAAAAAAGCCTTCGAAAGTGGTATCTAGGCGTTATCGATCGTATTCAAACTCGTTAACGTCCGTAACGGCTGTCCCTACCTGTTCGCGAAGTATAGTTTCGCTAACGTAAACGTTCTACATTTCTTACAAATACAATATCAATTTATTTAGCATTTGGTTCAATACATCCATTTGTATTTCATCTTTTTTCTTCTCCGCTATTATCATAGTTTACCTCGAATTGACCTAATTTATATAGTATTAGGTAAAGTGGACGTTATATTCGAAGTAATTCTTTATATTATCGTAAATTTCGCGAAAAATAGTTGCTCAAGTCAGAAAGGTTAGGTAGTAATCCTTAATGTTTTTTGTAAAGATTCTGGAAAATGGTAAATAAAAACCAAAAGAGGGAACCTCTATCTACTTACAAATATTTTGAACGAGTATTATCCTCGTGTCGAAATGGTTATAAGTCTTTTCGTTTTATTTTTCCAGATCGTTTCAGATCTTAACGAAGTCCGTAAAAAGCTTATAGCTAATGTTAATCATTTCAACAAGTCTTAGGAACAGTTTGCGATAGTTGTCTCTGCCGTTATTAGTATTCCTCATAATTTAAGTCTTAAGGCCTTCGAAACACAATGTTAAAGGTAATTACCAATCGCCTAACCCGAGGGGTAAATTTTCATGATAAGACTTATGGTAAGCTCGTGCGTATAGGCGAATATTCCGTAAAAATGCTCTTAGGGAGTTTAGTGATTCTGATTAAAGTATTGAGATGCAATAGGGGCTTAAAGGCTGTAAAAGACTTGACGACCTTGCTCAATTAACTGAAGGAAAGCGCCAACGTTAATTACTCTGGCCGCATTAACAGCTGCTACTTTACGCGCTCTATTACCGCTGAGAGCATACTCTATACTATTATATAAAGGTGCTAGACTGCCAAGAAGATTACCAGGTTTTAAATTGTTAACTTGTAAAGACACTTAACTTAACTGTGAGTAAAGGGGAGGTTCCCTGGAACGTATATAGGGGCGTTAAAGATCTTTAATGCTTTTACTTTTCCGGCTTTGAGGGTTAGGATCTCAAGGGGAGTCTTCTCGTTAAATCAGTTTAAAGAAGGTTTCGGCCAATCCTAATAGGGTTTTATCTGAGATATAAAGATTATAATAAGTAACCTCCTTTTTCAGATTGGCTTTAACCGTACGCTGGATCATCTTTCACATATCACACGTTTAATAGTTAAAGAACTTACGGAAAATTTAAAAGGTGCGGGCACCACAGCCATAGTCTTTGTCAAGGTCCGCATCAAGGATATACTAGCTATTGTAGTTGGTTAGATAAGCTTTAATTGAGGTTTTATCAACATCCATAATCTAGAGCTATTTGTTTTAGTGGTTAACGAAGACTGTTTCGAGGTTTTCAATTGTTTTTTTCTAAGTAGGGTCGGTGATGGACTGTAAATAAGCGCTTGCACTAGCCATCTTGACGTTCTGGCTTATGTGAGATGTGTAGAGCATGTAGGGTGAGGGTTTTAGTAGTTTTGGGCATGTAAACTTGGTGTTTCAGCATGAAGTTGTGTGGGAACTTGGCTATCCAGCGTGGGGTCACGTGACGTGGCTTTCTCGAGAAACTTGTTGATTTTTGGTGTTTTCGCTTAGAATAGAGATTTTGATGATTAAATTGGCGTAGGAGAGGTGAAAAAAGTAAAGTAGGGGCAATGGTTTGGTGTAAAGGGTAAGGTCGAAGGTTATATGTTGTTATAGGTAGAGGTCAAAGGTTGTTTGTTGTTTTGGCCGCGAAACTTAGTTGATTTTGCAGTAGTAGGACCCATACTAGCACTGACTCAGCCGTTTGCCAATTTTCCGAACTTTGAGACTTCTAATAGTGAATTTTAATGTTTTTAAGAAAGATTAGTGAAGATTTCTCGTTGTTTTCCATAGCGATACCGTTACTACCTCTAAACTTCCGTAAAAACCAGCGTAGTTTAGAAGTCTTCTCTACTTACTGTTGTGAAAACCGGTGCAGCAGTAGAGGCCCTTCGCAAGAATCTTTCCTCTACCCTAACCGTCGTTTGACGCAAAGCGTAACCGGAAAATAGCTTCTTCTTTTACTAAGTTTATCTGTGCTTAACCTAATAAGCACTGATCAGTATTAGTAGGGCTTTAGACGTTGCAACGTTGTCGATTCAATTAGTCGAAGTAATATTAGTATTTCGTGGTCAAGTATTGAATGTATTATTCTAGGTTTAACAGACCGCTAGCCGGTCTGCGTAGTAATTTATATGGCCAATTTCCTAGCCTGTACCCTAGTGTGAAATTGACGCATAATTTACTTAGATTACAGCCAATAAAATAGGTTCAAACAAAACAATATATTGAACTTGCAGTCAATATAGTCAACTTGACCGAAAATAAAGTTGACCTACTGCACCGCAGATATTACTATTGCAATACTTTTAAGAATGAACAATCATTCCGCTATTAATAACCGTACCTCCACCAAATTTCTCAAATTAACTAGAATCTTATTATAATTACCACCGCGGTTCAAACTTCTAATCCAAACCTTTTAAGTTTTTACACTATAACTACTATTACTATCAATACCATTAATTGGAACCTTAGCCAAATTGTTACTACTAGACCACGGAAAACGAACCGTATTACAAATAGAACTATTACTACTAATATACGGATACAAACTATTACTATTAAATTATGGATATTGGCTACATTATAAACTAAATTCTTATTTATAAATTAAGGAAACGGGCCGCGCTAGAAAAAAAAAGATTACCTGTGTAAATATTATTATATCTGTATAATTAGTAAGCGGACACGCTATAGATTGCACCTTTTCAGAGTGCATGGTAACGTACGACTTTGTAGGATACATTTCTGCAGAGTGTATAATAGCGTGCCACTACTTAAAAGGGGTATTAGAAGAGTGCACGATAAAGTGACACTGCCCAAAAAGGAGATTAGCAGAGTGTATGGTAGAGTGCCACTGCCCGGGTAAAAGCTTATAAGCTCTCACCTGAGGCGTGCACTCTCAGGATGCCTCTTCTCCTTTCTATATTACTATCTTCTTCGATACAAACACCAATCTTTACGATTACTCTTCTAATGTACCTGGTGCAATAGAGATCTTACCGACAATTTCAGTACAGCTAAAGGAGCTATACTGACTACAAGTTGTTTGTACTAACTATAAGTTATCTGTATTAACTACAAGTCAATTATATAGAGTTCTCAATTAAGACTAAAGTAGGGGCCAAGCAGTTTCCCATATAGATTAGTGCGCAGATCGGCTGGTAGTCTGCCAAACTTAGAAGTCACCACATCACCACTTTCAATACAATACACTCATTACTTCAACCACAATTCAAATCAACTACGTTGCAACAATGAAGGCTTACTAACACTGATTGGTTCTTATCAGGTTAATCACAGATAAGGTAAGTAAAAAAAGGAGTTATTTTACTGTTGTTATGCTTTATGTAGGTGAGCTAGAAGCAAAATTCTTGCAACGTCTACTTACAAAACTATATCAGTTTTCGCGTCAGTAAATAGTTAGAGTTTTTAAATTTCATTGGTTTTCGCGATAGTTTAAACATAGAGATGGTATCGCGAGACTATCGACATATTTTCATTAACCATATCTCGAGAAATACATATTGAAATTGACCGTCAGAAAGTTATAAGTTTTTCAAGTCCTTTCAATCAATCAATCTTCAATTAGAAAAGCGATTACTAAAGTTTCCAAACTACTAAAGTTGGTAAATCTCTAAGTAATTACTAATACTAATATTAAAATCTTAAATTACAAAACTCCAATTCTTAAAACTTCTTTAAAAACAAACAACGACTTTTATAGAGAACAACCTACATTTTCTTTGCTACCACTAAACACTTTACCATAAAATTATTAATTAAGTAATTATACTGTAAAAATAACTACTTAGAACACCATAATTAATATAGTTACCAACCTCGCCAAGAAGGAAGCAATTAAAACCTTCTAGACTATATTCATCAATTACTGCAATAACAACCTTGAATTCCTAGACGCTAACAAAACCACTATATTGAAGAATTTTCCTAAATAAATTAGCCATTTTATCCTTGATTAAAACTTGATAAAAACCATTTGAAGATTCAATACTTTGAACGACTTTTATGAATAGTTTCATAAATAGACCTTAAATATAGAGAAGAAGGAAAACAAACAGGTTAAAACAGAGCTAAAGACTAAGCTATAAAATCGCGGGATGAACTTCTTAACAAGAAACGGAAAGTGAGTCAATTTAATGACCATATTATATGAATACACTACTAATAAAAATCATCAATAGGTATACAAAGGTAAAGGTAAAGGTATTACTAGCGAAAAATCCCTTTTACGCCCTTATATAAGTTTGTAAAATCCTGCCTAAGCTTATAAAAACTCTTTAAACCCTTCTAACTAAACACCTTAACGTGTTCATATGATTGTTAACACCAAGGATTTAATCAATGTAAATGCAACAAACTCTTCAGTCTAATTATTCATTAAATAGAAACCTTATCAAAAATCCTTCTATTATAAATAAAACTATTATCAAATCCATAGTAATCCTTGACATATACCCTAACACTTTCTTCAAAAATTTAAGTTTCAATACATTCGCTAGCAACACTTATTACAAACAAAACGGCTTCATGTGCGAACTTACGGTAGATACAACTACTAGCTTTTCCCCTCTAAACTATTACAAACATAACTACCAAATCCACCAACATCGACAAGCTTAATCAAAATATCTAAAGAAGGCATAAGACCAATACAATACTATTTCTCCTCAAGATATTAGCATGGTAAATAAGAAATATACAACGATTGAAACTTTTCTGAAAATTTGGAGCAATAAGAAAAATTATAACAGTCAGACGTAAAATCTTTTCGAAATCAATCAACGACTATTCTCAATTGTTTACCGTTCAATAAAATTTAAACTACTATGTTTCCACTTCCTAGATTCTAATATTTTCACTGGTTAAACCGAAAACTACTACCTATCTTACCTAATAAATTGCTTTTAATTTCGAAATATTTATGATAATCTTCAATTTTACTTCAAAAATAACATCAAAATCGTCTAATATCACACAGAATTAAATATCATCAAGTAATCGCACAAATTGAAGGATAAAAAAATCGAAAACTAGAATGAACCTACTTTATTCAATATTTGAAGAGCTAATGCTTTGTTAAGAAACAATGAGGAATATAGAATTTGGAAATAACATATTACTCAAGCAAGTTTAAAAACCTATTACGGGTTACAAAAGGTTTAAATATATCCTACAATATTTCAACTTAACTTGCAAAGGCTTTGTAAATTAATTACATTCCTCGATGAAAACCGGAAAAGAACAGGTATCAAACTTGGGTAATATATACCACTAAGCCTACAACTTCAACAACGACGATGAAAAACCTGAATATACTCATTACATCGACTGCAAATACTATAGGCTTAAGTGGTTATACCATAAAAAAACCATGAATTAAAAGCCTAAACGGCAATTCATGTAAATATAAGGATACTCTAACCTAAATTCAAGTCAGCCCCGCAAGTTTCTTGGAAACAACGCCAAAAGCTACCAATTCTATAGCAAATAAGGGTATTGGTTTTTTTTGTATTGTACTATCACCTGATGGTGCCCAACAAAGCATTGCACTAGTTGCTATAAAATATACCTGTAGATACAAGCGGAAAAATTCGTAACGAGAGGCTCATGAGTCTTTAGGGGCCGCCTTAACCCCTCGCCATTCCTCTAATGAAGACCATAGAGACTCGTAGGCATGTGAATTATAGCCCTAGTCGGACCGTAACTTATGGCCGTCTTAGTCCCTAGCCGGCGCTTGTTCGTGCTAGAAATACGAGTTTTGGTGCCCTTTAAAAAGAAAAAGGCTCTATAAAGCTAAAAAAGAAAGGAGAGAGCTCGTGGGATGGGCAGACGTAAAACGTGTGTGTGGTAGCGCATAATTATCGCTGGGTGTATTGTAGTTGTAGTAATAGGTGGCCCCTACGTACACGCAGAGGTTTATACGTCGCAACCCTATTTTAAAAGGGATCTCTTATTAATACAACCACTTCACTTAAATTTTCCTTTAAATAATAATATTGTAATTAAGTTAAGTAAATACTATTATATATATATACACTTTTATATCTCTTTGCTAGTGTACCTATTCTAATTTCATATAGTAGTTTCATCTCGAAAAGAATGAGTCGTACGTGTGCAAGCCCGGTGCGCCCAAGAATAAAAGTTATTAGTTCTTAAACGATATAAGCGCTCCCTGAGTGCCCCCCCCCCTTTTTTTTTACCTCTTCCTTCTCCTCCCCCCTTTTATTTCCCTCGGCCTACCCAATCGACCCCCGCCCTATCTTTTATAATGGGGAGCAACTTTTTACAGGTTACTTATGGTTTATATTGGTGGATGCTAGGAATACGGCTAGTGCTAGTGGGGGAAATGGCTTAAAATGCGCACATTACATATATACGAATCCTATAAGTCTCGAAAGTAAAGAGACTTAGTATTAACGAAAATTAATAGTGATAAAGCATAAAAACGGGTGTATTCCTGTCATTATCAGCACCGTTAAGCCGTTAGCGGTTTGTCGCGTCGATGTTACGCCGGAAACGCTTTTTGAGTGTTTAATTGCCTTATAACTACCCCCTTGCATCGCCGTAAAGGCAGCGGAGGGTGGTGTGGTATAAGTCGTTATAGCATCCTTATTGGAGCGATGGGTTCTAGTTATTAGGGGGTCTGGGGTAAGCGTAGGTGGTGGCGACGACGAGATTGATAGTAGGGAGAAAACGAGTTTTATTCCTAATTAGCGCGTGATCCCTGTTCCCGTCGCTGCCCTTACCTCTCCCCACATATCCGTCTCCTTCGTTACCCTGAATCCCTTCCCAGGACCCGTTACCCTTTTTCGAAAAAAATAGGTTCGTCAAGCAGCGGTTATTAAGGCTTTAGTAGTGACCATAGTGAAATTGATAGAAGGATAAGTTTTTTGGTTCATTGTTAGTGGTATGCTAGTGGTAATAATGTTTGTGTATAAGGTCTAACGGGTATAATACGTAAATGCCGGTGTACGTAAGATGTATTTGTTATCCGCGGGCGGAAAACGTGTGTCCAAAACTATAATATAACTTCGGGTTTTTTTTTTGTGAATACATTTTATAACGCGAGTAAAAACCTAGAAACCTCCAAGTTTTGAAAAAACTTTTTTCATATTAATGTTGTATATCTATCCGATTGGGGGTTTACTAGGGGGTTATGGTTAAAGTTGTCGGACTTTTACCAAAATTTGGAAGTAAATTAGGTGAATAACATTTTATTTGACGTTGTATCGAAAGTAATATTCATTTATCTTAAAAAGTTAAAATCTTTGGAAATATGACGCGAGATTTCCTTATTCGTATTTCATCGTTAAGAATCGTATAAAAGTGGCCGATATAATGGGGTAAAAAGAGGAAAGTTGTCGGACTTATAGGATTTACCTAATTTAATTCCGGGTTTAATCTAGTATATAAGAGCTTAACGTTTTTATTAAGGGAATAATTTGACCTTTCTCTATACGTATTACTTGTTTTCATAGCGTCAATTTGGGATTGGAGTATCAATTTTTCGCCGTTTGCAGATAATTGGTTATTTTTGTAATGTCGGGTGGAAGATGGCGCTCATATTCACGAATTTTTTCGCGGTTTCATTTTAATCGACACCTATATACATTTGATGTAATTTAACCGTAACTAGGTTCGAATATAATTCGACTACAACGTAAAAGCCCTAGAGAGCTTATTGGAAAAAGGTGGCGGAATTGTTGTACGAGCTCTATATTATAAAGATACTATAAACATATACTGTTTCCTTGCTTAATGTGGAATATGTGGACTTTTTTAAGTCTTGGAACGGGCGGATGACCTCCTTATCAAAGATTTATATGATAAAATATAAAATTTCGAACTATTTCATCATTATGCACCTATTGTGATAAACCATATACACACACCTAACGTAATGCTTCATATTGAAATATCATTGGAATCCATTAATGAAAAATTGTAATATGATGTTAATCGAAGTTTGAATACCAGGTTTGAAAATTTATAGTAGTGGTTTCCTTGGTTTATCAGTTTGTAAGGGGTCGAGAGACCTGAAGAAAAACCGTAAAACTAGAAGTATTAATCGTAAAAAGCTGGGAAATTCATTGTTAGTTTTAATTAAATTCGGTTAATATTTAACCGATATAGGCCGGTAATATAGTGGAGCAAGGTTTTTAATATCGATAGGAGCGTTTTTTACATACGTATTCGAAGTCATATAGAACACTAGGGTATATGAATGGCGCGGTGAATCATCTGTTTGCTAGTTAATATACCCGTAAAGACTTGTAACACAGCCTTTAAGGTTACCGTAATAAACTTCGACTCAATACGTTATATAAAGGGGTGCTTGATATAGAAGGTTTTTAGTTGGTAGGTGAAATAGAATTGTTGTTATTTAAAGGAAATTTTACTGGAGGGTAAACCAGAGTTCTGATGGGCGACGATATTAGGCGACGTTTTATAAAACGGGGCGACAGCCTTTTTCGTCAAGATTAGCGGAACTGTAAGCTATTTTTAAAATCTTTTTTACCTGTGTTCGGAGTATTAAATTTCGTCGTATTAGGTAAGTATAGGAACGATTGCAGCGGTAGAGGCTGCATGTAAAAGGTGCGACGAGGACCCATATTTCGTACGCGAGAGTTCTTTATGATTCCGGGAGACTTTTAAGGCCTTTACCACACGTATCCCAATGTATACACGCCCTAATAAAGTTCGGTCGAATTAAGAAATTAATTATCGTATGCTAGAGAATTTAACATTAGGAAAAGGGTTTGTAACCAGAAAGACCAGTTTTATAGCGGTAAAGATGGAAGGGTTTTCTCATTTCGTAAGGTCAGTAGTACCTTAACGTTCAATAATATTCAACAGCTTAAATTTTGTTAGAGTGAAAACTAGTCGGTTATTCATTGCTTACAAACCCGCCTCCCATAATTCGATTTTAAAATCCATCACGTTCAATTTCAATAAATTCGAAGTCTAT
Organism: Anisogramma anomala; assembly: GCA_038502455.1. NCBI lineage: Eukaryota > Fungi > Ascomycota > Sordariomycetes > Diaporthales > Gnomoniaceae > Anisogramma > Anisogramma anomala. The sequence goes on along the minus strand of JASMMZ010000012.1, from coordinate 220,101 downwards.
AGAAATAAAACGTTATCTATATAAATAAAACCGCAGTAGGAGTAAATCCTAGCGAAATTTGATATATAAATCATGTAAGGAATTGACGAAAGGGAAACATTTCATAAGATGTTGTGATTAAGATTGAAAAATCCTGTAGTTGCCGTTTGGTAACGAATCTTTATTACTCTATCAGTTGAAAAGCCTTTAACAGTAGCATATAAAGTATAATAAAACCTTAAATGTTTTATTATTTAAATAAAACGGTAATAAAATGAGGTATCAAATATCCCTTATACGTTGAGTTTTAGAAGTAATAAGATTTTGCCGTTGATAAGAGCGGGTTTGATATTGTAGATAAAGGACATAACTAAGTTTATATTATATAGTTTAAATGTCTAACCTTCGTATTAGATATTAATAAATCCCCTAGTGATAAAAGACTGAAATATTCTTCGGGTTGTAATATGTTTTAGTCTTTTGGAGTATACTGGGATCAAAGTGATAAATTTTTATAAACGTGGTTATAATGGGTTTTTGTCGCCTAATTTTGATATTATAAATACCATCGATTATCTTTATACTTGCATGAAAACACCAAAACGCAAACATCTATCAAAATTATACAAAAAAACCCTACAATAAAGTCTTAGGATACTTGAAGTAAATATATTATCATATCGTTAGGCCCGGAAAATGTATTATGAACTCGGATAATATTACGTCAGACTTCCTTATCGGAGATATCGAATATTTATAAGATAATGTACTCGGATTCGTTCTAATCGTTTTAAGGGTTGTTGTCGATATCATCGGAGACTAAAAACTTGTTAAAGATATCGTTTTTTTTTTTTTTCAAAGAATTGGGTTTATTAACCGGCTTTAAAAACAAGGTAGCCCCCTACTTTGAATAAAGGGACTCGAAACGGTAACGGAGATTTATATTAATTAATCATGTTGTGTACCTCTGTAATGTCAGCAACTCTATTAAATTTGCTTTCCTATAAGATAACACGTGCCCGTTAAACTTTGACTATAAAGTTACTATGTTTTATAAACCTTACCCTACGTAATTGGATCTTATTAATTTTCCTTATATAATAACGAAGATGATTCAATTTGGGAGTCTATGACTTCGTATATTTAACGCGCGTTATCATTTTTTTTCAACTAAATAAATGGTGTTAAAGTATAATTAGACGAAAGTTTTCACTCATTTGTATACCATAACTTTATCTTTAATATTGGAGGTATATACTAAGGAGGATATTATTACAACGATTAGTTTTTCAAATCTTAGTAAACTGGTTTTCGGTAAGCTAATTCGCGAAATCGGAGGAGTATAGGGCTTTCGCGTTAGAATAATCGTTAAAAAAATCCTACAATTAAATCTGTTATCAAAATTGGATCGGATCATCGTAATAGTCGCAACGATATTAGTAAAAGTAAGGTTAATAATGTATCCTAGTCGATATGTAAGAACTTTAACCTTATTGTTAAAGTATATATTAATTTTGAAAGCATAAGTATAGAAGGTATACCCGTTGCGTACGTTACTTAAAATTAGTCTTGCCCGAATATACACGAGGTTAAATTCATTATTAACGATATTAAGAAATCAGGATAAGTGATTATGGATTTCTGTTAGAACCTCATCAATAAATTGGTTTTGGTTTACATTGACGATATCAATTTTGTTAAAACGTAATTATAAAAATTCTTTTTCAGAATTTGATTTCGATTATGTAGCAGGAAGGCAATCCCTTTTTCGAACGTATGTAAAAACCTGGAGCCGAATTGCCAAAAGTAGTTTACGTTAACTTTCCCCCATGGAAGCGAAACCCCCCTTATTTCGAATTGGTGAGAAGAAATTGTAAGTTGGGTGGCGTTGTGTGAGCCCTTAGCTGTTATTTTTCATACCGTATCAAGGTTTTTGTATGTTGATAATATTAATAACTTCATTTGTTCAACTTATAAGTAAAACCTAGTATAAGGTTATATTTTTACCTACGTTTACCTATGTAATCGTAAGTCCTCTATTTATTTCCAGCGTTCTATAATATCCAATCGCCTTAAATTTATTTAAAGCAAGTGTATTTAGTTTTCCGAAACGTTAATATTAGTTAAATCTAGGCAGGCGGTATAACCTTCGATCAATACGTCGCTTCAATCCGTAAACCTATTGGGCCTTATTGGATGGGATGAGTATTGAAAAGCGATATGAATTCGGTTTTGTATATAAATATAGCTGTTGGTAAGGCTTTAAACATTGCAACGTTTTCGATTCGATTAGTCGAAGTAACAGTAGTATTACGTGGTCAATTGATGAATGTATTGTTTTAGGTTTGGCAGACCMCTAGCCGGTCTGCACAGTAATTTTTATAGCTGATTGCTTGGCTCGTACCCTAGTGTAAAGTAGGTGTATACTCTATTTGACTTACAGCCAATAAAGTAGCCCTACAAACAATACAATCAACTTACAGTTAGTATAATAAATTTTACTATAAGTACAGTTCACCTACCAAACTACAATTATTACTATTTAAATACTAGCAGCTTTCTGATTTGTACTCGCGCGCCAGTGTAATCGACTAAACTTTTCCCGTTACTACCAAATCACATCCTCGTTGACTGGCCAACCTTCTGTTAATTCCATTTGACTTTTACACTCAAATTAGCCCTAGTTACCTTTAATTACCCCATGGCTTCGAGTCTCGACTTTATCAATTCCCGTATACAAGTCGTTTACTACAGACTTATGCATACTAACCTACTACCGCCATTACGTGGTAAAGACGTCTGCGACTTCAGTTAATCCACACAGGTTAACTTAACTACTATTACCTCCATTACCACTAGTTATTTTAAGCAACGTAAGTTAACTTACCTTCTAATCTTACTTAACCCACATAGGTTAATTAATGTATTATTACTGTTGCTAGGCCTTGGACGTTACAACGTTGTCGATTCGATTGGTCGAAGTAATAGTAGTATTGCGTGGTCAGATGGTGGATGTATTGTTCTAGGTTTGGTAGACCGCTAGCCGGTCTGCACTATAATTTGTATGGCTAAATACTTGGCCCGTGCCCTAGAGTGAGTGCAGCGTACTGCACTCAACTTACACTCAATGCGGTAAGTCCGCACAAAGCAATACACTTGTAGTACGGTCAACTTTACTGTAAGTAAAGTTGACCTACTGCACTGTATGTAATACCATTGCAATACTGTTCCAACACTGGCAGCTTTTTGTTTTGTGCCTGTACGCCAGCGTGGCTTGCCATCAATTGGTAGCAAACTTTGAAATCCCTCCTCAGTCCACAAGCCAACAACAGGCTAGACCCCTGTTAATTCCAATCAATCTATACTGAAAACAACCTCAATTGCGGCCCCTTTTTGGCCCTTTTGCTCCGCCCCTCCGAGGCTTCCGTTCCTCAAATCTCGTGCACAGATCCTTCGCCACAAACCTACGCAAATCAAGTACGCCACCACTTGCGTACCCTTTGCCAGTAGTTCAAACTAATACCATTACCATCTTTGCCATTGCTACTCTGGCAATCTTCCAATTTATCAGCACATCCTTGTTCGCCGTTACGTGATCTGGGCTTTCCGAGCGGTTTATTCACGTATCCCTCAATGCGTATGGTCAACTTATTACTATCCACAAACCTTTCTAGTGCTTTGTTTGGCGTGACCTTCGTCATGATATTTGCAGGATTATCTTTGCCATCGATCTATCGGAACTCTTTGATCTCCCTCCCTTCGTAGGCTTTATAGAGTGCCATCACGTCAATCATCAAGCGCTTTTCGCTAGTGATTCCGAGCTTTGACAGGCACTCGAAAAGACTCCTTAAGTTGGTACAAATTACCACCGGAATAGGAGGAATCCATAACTGCCTGGTAATGTGGTTAAAGGTCTCCTACAGTGCTATGCTCACGTTAAAACCTGCCATTATACCGTAAACCTTCGAAGCCAATACGATTCATATAATCCTCTTACACTTAACGGAGGTTTAGTAAATCAGGTTGCCGATAATGCTAAACTAATCTTCTCGCCTATATTCATTAACAAGGGTTATCAAAAAGCTAATCTGTAAAAACAAGTCAGTGTTATTTACAAAGGACCCGTTTATAAAGATTATTAGCTTGGCTTTTAAGAGGTCGATTAACACTATATTAATATCGCGGTCCAGGTTTCGCATCTACCTCTCCAACCTTTTATTTAGTCGATCAAAATCGTTATCCATTGGTGTTTATGCTTGTGTTGCAATGGATAAATCGTATAAAGCTTTCGATTAGCATAGGATAGCAATATAGCTACCTCGTGTACGTTGTTTTAAGTACTGTTAAGCCCTAGCTTTATTAGTTTTATCGATTATAGTAAGGATAGCGCCTTGGTCCTTTTAAAGAAAACTTAGGCCGGTATTAATACTAAATATACGGATTAACGACATATTAAAATCAAGTTAATTGTTTTCTGTGAACGACGTTACCGGCTTAAAATTCTAAAACTTAAAGTTCTCGCTTATTGTTTCTATATTACAAAGCCAGCCGTTGCGATAAAAAGGCTATCATTAATTTATATACTTAATATGCCGAAGTCTTTCTCTTACGTTATTAATAAGTACGGATCGTATATTAAAGACTTTATTGTTAACCGGGTTTTTAAATGCGACTAGCAGGTTAGGAATCAGTAAACGCTTGCCTTAACCAGTCTATATAATGGTTTAATACATCGTATTACCGTTTCTAATGGGTAAACGACAAGAAGTTTCTATGGTAATTCTAATAATATAATTCGTTATAAATCCATTATTAGTTATATATAGGTTTACGTAATATTACACCTATTAAGTGTAAATTTACCTTTGGTTTTAGCTAGTAAACTTATTACTAAAAAAATTACTAAACGTTAGCTAATCTTTTAAATCGTTAACGATCACATAAGGATTTAGTCCTTATCTTTATCGCCATATACCTAAACAATTAGTCGTAACTTTTTATAAGGCCTCCCCGTGGTTTTACCCTTAATCTCGTAAATAATTTTCGACTTAAAAATCGTAAAGTTTTGGTTATAAAGGTTAAAGTTAGCCTTCGAACTAAATTATACCATATTTCGGGTTAGTAAGCCGTCGATCTCGACCTTATCGCTTTTTTTTAAAGGTTTACCGAAAGTTTTAATAATTCTTTATATCTTAAGTTTTATTGTTAAGTTTTCGTTATCCTTTTCTTTCCTATTTACCTAAGTAGTATTGTAAATGCGGCCCGGTATATATTTCCTTTTTCAAACGTTTTCCCTTTTATTCAGGAGTCGTCTACGCCGGCGGGATTTATCGGCTTATTGATAACGGTTGGGAGAGGATCGGATTAACTCAGTCGTTTAACTTAAGTCTTTATCGTTAGTTGTCCTAATATAAAGTTCAACTTAAGTAATCCGAAAAGACATAAAACCGTTAATAGTTTTAAAAATTACTTTAAAGTTTACGATACTTAATATTTTATATGGCCCCTTCCATTTACCTGGTTTTCGCTACACGAGGACTTTACTTTGTAATAGTAAAGTAGGTATATCGACTATTATAGGCCCGTTTATGATGTTAAGGGTATTATTAACTTAGAAGCGTACCGATTCCCTTTACAGTTACCTTAAAGCTTTATTATAAACCGTAGTATGTTTTTAAATACTTGTCGAGGGTGAAGATTTACTCGTTAGGTATAGGTACACTTTAAAGACCAGCAGCGTTAACATTAGGCTATTAAGGCTTACAGTATTATTCAAGCCTTTTACTGCCATTTATAAACGTGCCTTTAAATCCGTAAAACTTTTAATTTTCAATGCAAGGATACTATACGTTCAGCGAAGTAGGGCGTATGCTCTTTTACTCTTTACAATACTTTAGTGGGCTTTTACAGGTACCTATTTGTATTAGATATCTATTATTTTGGCATTTTCCTAAAACTCTGCTGTCGTAAAATTGGTACAGGTATAGTGAACGACGACGTTAGGTAGGCACAGGTATATATCAATTTATAACATCCTTAACGTTTCCTATGTATCTTTTTCCGAAAAAGACTTTAAAAACTTAGCCCTGTAAAGAAAATTTGCGGAGTTAACCATGTAAAGAATAAGCTTGTTATTTAAATAAAATATGTTAATAAAGATCTTATAATTAAAGTTTTTATCGTTTTTTTAATATAAATTTAAATTTTCGGGGTGCTTAAGCATACGTTTAATAATGGTGGAAAAGCTTTTCAATAGATTTCAGGGGAAAGTATTCCACATTGTTGTGCTCTGGGGATTCCAAGACTTTATATAGTTTATTAACAGCTAGGTGGTTCAAACGCCGGTGTAGTTAACGTATTTCCAGCTCCGTCAGGTTTAATACCACTGTTTCTAAGCCTTAAAATAAAATTATAAATGTCATTACTGAAAAGAAAGTAAAAACCTTTAGCTGTTTTTAACCAGCTTGCTTACGTTAACGTCTACGTTAATGCCAAGAGTCTTTATATCCTTTAATAAAAGTAGGAAAGGGGTGGGGGACTTAAGAATATGAAACGTAATTGCTCCTATAACAGTTTAAATTATCGATATCTCTAGTAACAATAGTTATTTGCCCAGGCTAAAGCTAACTTTGGCCTTATCAGTATTGTAACGATTAATTTTAGTAGCTATTGTACTTTTCCTCCGCAGTGTTTCGTATTATGAATAACCTCTTATTAATTATCTTACTGCCCTAATATCTAACATAATACTTCAAAACATGTGGTTCGTATAATAATCGTAAAAATTAAAGGTATATAAAGGGTTAAAGGTATAGTTAAGGTAAAAGTAAGGGTTTTTACTATTTAAACGGTATAAAAAGGTATAGTCGGCTAGTTATTAGGTTATTATATCGAAAATAATATCTTTGTACCACGTAATTTGCCTAAAGGGGTTAGAGAAGTTGATTGGTTTATCGCTTTTAACATTTTTAACCCAATTTAAGTAATCTTATTTCGAAGTAGTAGGATATTGGATGTGGTATGTTGTTTTCCTATTATTACGTTCAGTGGGGGGTGGCAAGTCAACTAACAGCCGGCTTTACTACAAATCCAATATCTTTTACCACTATTAAAACGATAGTACTTACGGTTAATAGGTCCGCCTGAATTTTGATAATATTAGCGTGAGTTTTACCTTCAGTCTAGGGCCAAGGTTAATAAACTTGACCTTAAGCGTTGTAAACGTAAGTACTTGCAGTTGACGTAGTTAACTACCATAAGGTTTTCCTAAGTTACGTTAAGGAAGTTATCGATTTGGGTATATATACCAAACGAGTTTGGTATACATGCCATTACGGCAGTAAACGAGAGACGTAACTAGCTAAAAAAGCCTTTACAAGTGATATTTAGGCGTTATAAGGCGTATTTAAACTTATTAACGCTCGTAATAGTTACTCATACCTATTCGCAAAGTGTGACTTTACTAACTTAGGCTTTTCCTATTACCTTTTAACACATTATCAGTTTGTTGAACATTTAATTAAAAATATTTATTAGTAATTCCTCTTCTTTTTTCTTTACCATTATTATAGTTTATTATGTAGTAGCCCAATTTGTATAATATTGCGCGAGGTGGACATTGTATTCGAAGTAGCCTTTTATGCCATCGTATATTTCGCGGAATATAGTGGCGTTCGTCAGAAAGGTTATGTAGTAATCCTTGGCGTGTCTTGTAAAGATTTTAGAAAATAGTGAAAACCAAAAGAGGGTACCTTTATCTACTTGCAAATATTTAGGAAAAACATTATCTTGGTGTCGAAAAAGTTATAAGGCTTCCCGTTATACTTTTTTGTATTGTCTCAAATCTTAACGAAATCCGTTATTAGCTTGTAATTAATGTTAACTATCCTAATAAGTCTTGAAAAAAGGTCGCGATAATTATCCTAGGTTTAGTTGGTGTTTCCTGTCAGCTTAAGTTTGAAAGGTTTCAAGGCTCAGTATTAAGGGTAATTACTAGTTGCTTGGTTCGAGGGGTAAAGTCCTATAGTAAGGCCTGTGATAGGTTCGCGCTCGTAGGTGTATCTGAAGGGAAAAGGTTCTTGAGGGTCTTGGTGGTGGACTTGCTGAGTAACGATGAGTACTTGAAGGTTCTGGGAAGCCTGACGATCTTGCTCAATTGATTGATGTATAGCGCCAACGTCAATGCCTCTGGCCGCGTTGGCAGCCCTTGCTTCGCATACTCTTCCGCCGCTGAGAGCGTACTCCGCGCTGTCACGTGGAGGTACTGAATTGTCGAGCAGGTCAATAGGCTCCTTATCGCCAGCACGTGAAGAGGTTTGACTTAGCTGAGGGTAAGTTGGCGGTCCCCTGGAGCGTGTATGGGGGCGTTAAGGTTTCTCAATGCCTTTTTCTTTAGGCTGAGGGTCTTGAGGGTATTTCTCAAACTTGGTCAAATCGAAGAGGGTTTTTTCCAGCTTGGTTGAACCCTTTTCTGGCACGTAGATTCTTTGGCGTTCAAGTTCAGCTTTTAGTTTGGATTTGATACCTTTTTGGATCTTCTTCCATATGTTAAGAGTCTGGTCGCTGAAGAGGTCACGAAAGTTTCGGAAAGCGCGGTCGCCGCGGTCAAATTCTTCACCGCCGTCTTGCTCAATAATGTAGTGACCGACTGTAATGATCACACTAAATACCCGTGAGTATATAGAAGGTGTCAGAGGGTTTATGTTATCAAGAAGGTAGCAGAGGTGCTGAGTGAACAATATYGSMACCGTGCAAGTAATGATCAAAAGCCGTGAGGCTATTCAGAATATACTGAGACTGAATACTTAGATTGACAACTGAAGAGCTATGAAGGAAATACTATCTATGTGGTGCTGACCGTGTCTTTATATCCTTAATCCTTCATACGCCTTCAGTGCTAGATCATGTTGGATCGAAACATGATCCCAATGATCCTTAGTGCGTAACCCTAACCCTAAGGTTGCTGACATAAGAGATATCCCCACCTGATGTGTTGGACATCAGGTTCTTAGTGGCTTAGCCCCATACTGGCCTGTTTTCTGACCCTCCGATGTTCTTGGGTCATAACACCGACGTAGTTGACCAGGTGCTTCTCTGTTGAGTCTTTATCGACATCTTGTCCCCACAGGTTTTCATCGTAATGTTTCGTAAAAATGGATCTCAGGGCATCAATTCCCCTCTGAGTTTCTGGAGTAGGTACTATCTTGAAGTTCAGGCTTGTATAGGTCCTGTAGGGCGAGGGACTTGGTGATTTTGGGCGTGAGGTCGCGTGGGGACTTGGCGACTTGGTAACTTAGTAACTTGGCGTAGGGTCGTATAACGCGGCTTTCTTGGCGCGGCATGGTATTTTCGCTTGAAGCAGCAAACTTAACGATTGGCGTAACGTGGGGAGTGAAAAAGAGTGAAGTAGGGCAAAGGTTTGATGTAGGAGGTGAGGTCGGAGGTCGTTGGTGGTGGAGGTCGAAGATTGTTTGGCGTAGGGACTTAGTCGTTTTTCTTGCAGTAGTAGCACCCGCAGTAGTACTGACTTAGCCGTTTGCCAACTTGTCGTTTGAGACTTTTACCGGTCAATCTCAACGCTCTTCAAGAAGGATCAATGAAGATTTCTTGGTTTTTTCAATAGCGATACCGTCGCTACCTTTGATCTACCGTAAAGACTGGCGCAACCCAAAGGTCTTCTTTACGTACTGCCATAGAGACTGATACAGTAGTAAGAGCACTTTGCAAGAATCTTTCCTCTACCCTAGCCGCCGTTGTTGACGTAGAGCGTAATTGGAAAGTAGCTTCTTCTTCTATTTAGCTTATCTGTGCTTAACCTATAGGTAGGCAAGCACTGATCAGTGTTGGTAGGTCTTAGACGTTGCAATGTTGTCGATTCGATTGGTCGAAGTAACAGTAGTATTGCGTGGTCAGATGGTAGATGTATTGTTCTAGGTTTGGCGGACCGCTAGCCGGTCTGCACTGTAATTTGTATGGCCAAGTGCTTGGCCCGTGCCCTAGAGTGAAGTTCAGCGTACTGCACTCGACTTACACCCAATGCAGTAAGTCCGCACAAAGCAATACACTTGCAGTACGGTCAACTTTACTATAAGTAAAGTTGACCTACTGTACTGTATGTAATATTATTTCAACAGTAATCCCATTTTCCGAACTCCCGCTATACAAGAACTTTACTTTGTAACGGCAAAACAAGTATATCGATCGTTGTGGGAACGTTTTTGGTATTAAGGGTATTATTAAATTAGCGCCGTTCCAATTCCTTCCTCGATTCTTTTAATACTTTACCATAAGATATAGCATTTTTCTAGATACTTATTAATAGCTAAGATTAACTCGTTAAATTTGAATACGCTTTAAAAACCAATAGCGTTAATACTAAGTCATCAGAACCTATTATGTCGTTTAAGCCCTTTACCACCATCTAAAAGTATGTTTCTTAATTCATAAACCTTCCAATATTTAACGTGTAGATATCGTACGTTCGGTTAGGTAATGCATATACCCTTTCAAGTTTTCTAATACTCCAATAGACCTTAATAGATACCTATTTGCATTTGAATTTTATTATTTTAGCATTTATCTGAAATACTACCGCTGTAAAGTTGGTATCTATATTGTAAACAAAAACATTATTTGAACCCAAGTACGTATTAATTCATAATATCTTTAATGTTTCCTACGTATCATTAGCCGAAAAGGACTTTAAAAACTTGGCTTCGAAACAAATATTGCGAAGTTTATAACGTAAGAAATAGGCTTATTATCTAAATAAAACACATTAATAAAGATCATATAGTTAAAGCTTCTGTCTTCTTTTAGTGTAAACTTGAAAATTATGCGGGCTTATATATATGTTAAACAGTAATAAAAAAGTTTCTTGATGGCTTCTAGAATAAAGTATTCTATATTTCTATACCTTGTAGACCTCATGACTTTATATAGCCTGTTAACGGCTGGGTAATTAAAACATGGATATAATTAACATATCTCTAACTCCGTTAGGTTTCATACTATTACCTTTGTGCTTTAAAGATGATTTCATAAATTCTATCACTTAAAGGCGAAAGGAAACCTTTAACTGTTTTTAACTAGCTTATTAGCATTAAAGTTGACATCAATACTGAAAGTCTTCATATACCCTAGTTAAAAGATAAAAAGGATAGAGAATTGAAGGATATAAAACGTAATCGACCTAATAATAGTTTAAATTACCGTTTTCTATAATAACAATTATTGCTCGCATATATCGAATCTAACTTTGGCCTAGTGAACATTTTAACAATTAATCTCTGGCACAATAATAATTCTTTTGGTAATACCTCATATTAGGAATAATCTTCTATTAAGTACCTTGTTACCTTTATATATAGTATAATACCTTGAAACTCGTATTCCTCATAACGATCTCGAAAGTTAATGGTATATAAGGGGTTAAGGATTTAGTTAAGGTAAAAGTAAAGGTTTTCGCCACTTAAGCGATATAAAAAAGCGTTGTTGGCTAGTTACTAGGCCGCATTGGAAGTATTATCTTTATACCACTTAATTTTCTTAGGGTTATCGTCGCTATTAACGGTTCTTTTACCCTTGAAATCTATGGTATAGTTTCAATAGTTTTTCCCGAAAGCAGTGGGGTAATTTATTTGATAAATTACTTGGTTGTTAATACATTTAGCTGAAGAGTAACGAGTTGACCAACAGCCAGATTTACCACAAATCCAACAGCTTTTACCACTATTACAAAGATAATTCTTGCGGTTAACAGGTTCGCTTAAGTCATACCATCGTTAATACCATTGTAATTGTAACCTCCAATTCGAAGATATTAAACCTGATTTTGAATATTAAGTGCGCTTATATTTACGATTAATGTAGTATAATAATACGCGGTCTTTTTCATTCACATCGCGAGAGTAATTAGCCTAAGGTTACATACTAACTAAGTTAGACGTAAATATTATGACGGTCGCAAACAAATACTAAAGCTAGTTAAAAAAAACCTTACAAATGATATTTAGGCACTATAAAGTATATTGAAACTTGTCAATGCCCGTGATAGCTACCTGTGCCTAATTAGGGAGCGAATATTTACTAACGTAGTCCTTGCCCATCGATTATTAGCCCAACATTAACTTATTAAGTATCTGGTTTAGAATATCTATCGGTATTTTCTTTTTTTTTCCTATTTACTATTATAGTCATCCATTTCATAGTAACTAAATCCGTATAATATTACGCAAAGTAAACGTCATATTCGAAGTAACTTTTCATGTCATCATAAATATCGCGAAAAGTTCGTGCCTATATTAGGAAGGTCAGGTAGTAATACCTAGGGTACCTTGTAAAAATTACAGAAAATAGTGCCTAAAAACCAGAACAAAAGAGTTTTATCTACTTACAAATGTTTAAAAATAGATTTATCTTTGTATTAGTAAGGTTATAAAGCTTTCCTTCATATTTCTTTATATCATTTCAAATCTTGTTGACATCCGTAAAAAGCTTATAATTAATGTTAAACATCTTAACAGGTTTATGAGAAAGGTTACTATAATCATCCTAATTGTTTTTAGTATTTCCGTTCGATTTAAACCTTCAAGCTCCAAATTCATATTATTAAAGGTAATTGTAAGTTATCGAGCCCAAGGGGTAAATTCCTGTAGTATAATCTATAATAAACCCGCGTGTATAGGTGTATCTACCGTGGGAAGCTTCGTCTTTATGGATTTGACGATGCTAAGTTAAAGGTTAAGGGGCAATAGGAATCTAACTGCAAAAAGAGGTTTAAAGGTCTTACCGATTCTATTTAATTAACCGTTAAATAACTTTAATTTTAATACCTTTTATTTCTATGGAAGCTGTTATTTTATAAGCTTTGCCGCCGTTAAGTACATACTCCGCGCTTTCACGTAAAGGTTCTGGGCTACCAAACAGATTAATAGGTTTTTTATCGTTAGCGCCTAAAGAGGTTTAACTCGATTAAGGATTGAGTGGATGTCTCCTGAAACTTATATAGGGGCGCTAAGAGTCGTTAACACCTTTGCATTTCCCTCGAGTATCATAAGGATTAAGATCTTAAAGAGGGTTTTCTCGTTGAATTAATTTCAAGAAGCTCTCTACCAGTCTTAATGAGGTCTTTTCTGGAATGTAAATTCCACGGCGAGTAACCTATTTTTTCAACTTAACATTAACCGTACATTGGATGATCTTCTACATGTTAAGTTGCTAATAATTCAAAAATTTATGGAAGTCTTGCAAAGCGCGGGCATTACGGCTAAGGTCTTCTCCAAGGTCCGCGTCAAGGATGTATTAGCTGACATAATTGGTCAGGTAAGCTTCAGTTAAGGTCTCGTTAACATCCTTAATCCACAGTTTTTTTATCGTAATATTTAGCGAAAATAGTACCGAAGGCTTCAACTACCTTTATATATTCTTAACTCGATGCCATTTTAAGGTTTCAACCTGGGCGAGGAAACTTGGTAACGTAAGGGCGTAGGAACTTGGTGTTTTGGTATAAAGTCGCGTGGAGACTTGACGTTTTGGTGTTAAATCGCATGATGTGACTTTCTTGGCGCAACTTGTTGTTTTCGCTCGAAGCAGCGATTTAGGGGGGTAAAAAGAGGAAAAGATTGATACCAAGGGAAAATATTGGTATTAAAGGGAAAGATTGTATAAAAGGTAGTGTTGGAGGTCACTTGTTGTTGATAAAGGTTGAAGGTAGAAAGTAGTAAGCCGTAAGACTTAATCGTTTTTGTATTGGTAGCACCCATAGTAGTACTAACTTAGTCGCTTGCTAACTTGTCGTTTAAAACCTTTAACGGTTAATTTTAACGCTCTTCAAAAATGATTTAGTTAAGATTTCTTAGTATTTTCAATAGCAATACCGTCGCGACCTTTGATCTGCTGCAAAAACTGGCGTAGTCCAAGAGTCTTCTTTACATACTGCCGTAGAGACTAACATAATGGTAAAAGCCCTTCACAAGAATCTTTCCTCTACCCTAGCCGCTGTTGTTAACGTAAAGAATAACCGTAAAGTAGCTTTTTTATTTACTTGGCTTAGTTGTGCTTAACCTGATAAGCACTGATCGGTATTGTTAGGCCTTACTTATCAATAGGCCTTTAAACATTGAAACGTTGTCGATTCGATTGGTCGAAGTAATAGTAGTATTACAGTAGTCAAATGGTGGATGTATTGTTCTAGGTTTGGTAGACCTCTAGCCGGTTTGCACAGTAATTTGTATAGCCAATTGCTTAGCCTGTGCCCTAGTGTGAAGTGAGCGCATACTGTACTTGACTTGCAGCTAATACAGTAGGCTCACACAAAACAATACACTTAACTTACAGTCGGTGTAGTCAACTTTACTTACAGTCAAGTTGATCTGCTGCACTGCAGGTATTACTATTCTAACACTTTAGGAATAATTTAGGTATGAAGACGTCAAAGTTTTACTCGTACTTATCGATTGCATAAATTCAAGACTTGTGTATTATTTTTATGTAAATTAATGATATAGTTTCCCTTGAAAGAACTGAGTTTATAATGGCGAAATAACGTATTATTGAGGAGTTGAACCTTTAAAAGCTTAAATCGATTAAAACGTTGGTTAAAAGCGTATAAGTTAACTTTAACATATCGTCAATACGTACTTAGAATGTCGAGTATACCCGTAATATATACTTTAATTTATGTTAAAAGGTTAAACTACGAATCCAGTAAATATTATCAGAACCAACAAGGTAAAACTATTACGATATTTACAGTAAAGGGTTCGAACGACCTATATCGCCATGTTATACTAACCGGATATATTTCACGATTTGTCGATTACGATAAAAGGTTAACAGTTAACGGATTAAAATTCAATGGAATACATAAACTTATTTAGAGGGAAATGAATATTTTGGATAAAATATTAGTATAGTAACTGTAGATTTAACGATAGCTAAATCGATAATTTTGACCTTATATCGTAAATCGGATTCCCTATAAATATCAATTACAGAAGATAAATTTGGCAGGAAATTCACAATAACCAGTAACCTCATATACTAAATATACGTTAAATGTAAATGTATAATACGAAGTATACTAACATTGGAGGTTTACGGTATAATGGTAAGCCTTAATATTAGTATAGTAACGGACGATATGTTAATTATTTTTTCAAAATAACTAGGATTGATTTTCATACTTGGAGTTATATATATTAACTTGCGAAGCTGTTACGAATTCTTACAAAAGTTGGGTAAAATTAATGAAAACATTCATAATATATGTAATGGTTTTGAGATAGGTATATAAAGCTTGGGTAATCGATAAGTTCAAGTGAATCAATGGTAGAGGTAATTCTATTAACGCTATAATTAAGGTTACATCTAATAATGCTTTAGAAAGTTTATGAACAGTAATATGATAACCATAAGTATTAAAGGCCATATGGACCACCCGATACGTAACGTAAAGAAACAGGGATTCCCTATGAAACTGGAAGATTTCTAGGGTAGCGGTGGCAATAATAGTACATAATAAAGGTATACTCAAACCTATTAGCAAAAGGTACGCAACTGGTGGCGTACAAGTTTATAATATATACAAGTTCGTAGCGAAAAACTTGTGTACGAGAGTTGAATAAGTTAGGACTCGGAACTGTGGGGAAAAAACCGTAATTGAAGTCAGTTTGTATGTAAACAGATTAGAATTAACATAGGTCTGGCATGCGGATTAAGAAGAGAATTCAGGGCTTACTGCAAATAAGTCATTAGTTATACGAGCGTAAGCGTACAAAAATAAAGAGCATCCATTGTTGTAATAGTAGTTAATCAAAGTATAGTTAAATTAATTATACTAACAGTTAATTGATTGTATCAACTGAAAATGGACTGTAATTTAGAGGATTAACTGTATTGATTATAAGGTAATCACAGTCGATAACCACTTCAGACTCAAGCATAGACCAAAAATTTGACTATAAAAATTATGGTTCAATCTGGCTAGCGTTCTGCCAAATTTATAAGTAACACATTACCACTTTTAATGCAATACACCAGTAAATTGAACTAGAGATTCAAATATACTACGTTGTAACGATAAAAAACTGTCAATAAATACCGAATTTATTTTTAAGCTACATGCTAAAGGTATCATTAACACTCCTAATAGACCGTTTAAAAATATAACAAAGTTCAGATTAATAACCCCCTTACTCATAACGAAGGTTTAACTTATACTTCCAATATAATTTAAATAGTAAAACATAACAATCTTTAAGTTCAAATGGTTTACAAGGTTGAATGTAAGACTATAAACCATCGGTATAATAATTGAACGCTAAATATTAAAAGATATAAAGATTAAGATAAGAAGTAGATTTTGAATTAATTGCTTCAATCTAAAAAAAACGTTTAATCGTTGCAATTGCTATTAATTTAACTATTAACGTAAGTAGTAAGCTTACCCTTAATAAAGTTTACATTACGCAAGCGTAAAGAAAATTTACTACCGATCTTAGGCGATTGTACTGTTGAATCTGCCAAAGGAACTAAGGGATAAGGTTCCTACTAAGAAGGTAATACAATATATTAAACCTTTCCATAAGCTAGTTAAAATAAGGGTTCATTAGGTTTTAACATATTAAACGCACTTGAATCATAGGTTTGACATAAAGACGTTAATGTTTAACATATGCCGGTTAATTGAATAAAGTAAAAACTTTGGTATCATAGGTATACAGATTAACGATACGCTTTTCCTGTTAATTACGGGGTTTATAGTAACTGCATAGGATACTATCAAAGATTTAGGCCTCTAAAACTAAAAACAGATAAATACGTTAACTAAGGCTATACTATTGGATTTTAGTGGATTGCTAATCTATGTTTTTGGTATTCATAACAACCGTAATATAGATCTTCACCTACCTTAAACATGGAAAATTACAAACTTAGCAAAGATTGACAAAACCGAAAAAATAAACTCGTGAAGGTATCCTGAAGAAAAGGTTTAAACGGCTTATATTACTATATTATGTTAATTGAAGGTGTCTCATAATTCAACGATTATGTTATAAGATCCAAATCTTTTAAACAATAGCTTCAAAATATTGAACCATTCAATTCAATAAGAAATGGAAAATTCGGATATAAATATGAGTATAGTACTAGTATATTTGAGGATAGAGAAATTAATATTCTTACCAACAGTTTTTTCTAAAAGTATTATTGACCTTACTTTGTAAATATGATTTCTTTTGATGCACGTGACGAAAATGAGTTCATTAAACAATGTACAATTATTAGAAACCTTATATACTAAATATCTATCAAATGTAAACCCTTAATACGACACGTATTATCATCAAAGGTTTACAAAATAATGACATAATTACCATATAATTAAGACAACTTCTGATACTAATGATCGTTTGTATTAATTCTCGACGCCTTTATAAGTTCCTTTCCGAGTTCAAAATGACCAATAATAAACGTTCAATAATAAACGCAATGATATTGACGACGAGATGTATAGTTTGAGAAGTTAATAAATTTTGGTATATTAACGACAAAAATAATCCCGCCAATTTTATAACCAAAATTACACACAATACCTCCTTAGGAATGTCTACAGATAATAATAGGCTAACTATATAAATCAAGTGATATTGTTGGTAGGGCTTTAGACATTGCAACGTTGTCGATTCGATTGGTTAAAGTAACAGTAGTATTGTGTGGTCAAGTGGTGGATGTATTGTTCTAGGTTTGGCAGATTGCTAGCCGGTTTGCACAGTAATTTTTTTAGCCAACTACTTAACACGTGCCCTAATGTAAACTAGGCGCATACTATATTTGCTTCGCAGATAATATAGTCGACATGTACAAAATAATACACTTAACTTTTAGACAGTATAGTTAACTTTACTATAATTAAATTTGATCTATTTTATTGTAAATACTACTATTTGAACATTAACGGCTTTTTAGTTTGTGCGTAAACGTTAGTATAGTTGACTAATTTTTTCCTATAAGCGTTAAACTGTAGCCTCGTTAACTAGCTAGGCCCCTATCAATTCCAACTAACTTTCATATCAAATTACACTCATTTGCAGTTAAATTAACCTCAATTGCCGTTAGTTGCCCTTCAGCTTCAAGATTCTATTTTATCGACTCCTATAACAAGTTTTTTCGCCATAGGCTTATATAAATTTTTACTTTTGCCGTGCTAGTTCCTCAAGTCATTATCTTCCATCCGCCGGTAATTTTTCATTTCGTTAACATATGACTAACCACCATGTTATGACCCAAGTATGTTGGTGGGTCAGGAAACAGGCCAGTATGCAGCTGAGCTACCGAGAGCCTGAAGTCCAACACATCAGGCAGGGAACATCTCTCGGTGAGCCTCAGTACTAAAGATGGTATAAAGGCCATAGGATATAAGGATACGGCCATCACCACATAGATAGTATTTCCTTCATAGCTCTTCAGTTGTCAATCTAAGTATTCAGTCTCAGTGTATTCTGAATAGCCTCACGGCTTTTGATCATTACTTGCACGGTTGCGATATTGTTCACTCAGCACCTCTTCTACCTTCTTGATAACATAAACCCTCTGACACCTTCTATATACTCGCGGGTATTTAGTGTGATCATTACATACCGTCGAGTGATATGGTCTTGCTGAGCTACTTATTAACTAAGCCCTCAATATATGTAATTAGCCTATTACCATTTACAAACCACTTAAGGGCCTCGTTTGGCAATATCTTTATTATAATATTAGTAATATTGTCTTTACCGTTAATCAACCAAAACTCCTTAATCTTATCCCCTTCGTAGGCTTTACGGAGTATTATTACGTCAATTATCAGGCGTTTTTTGCTAGTGGTTCCAAGCTTTGATAAGCATTCGAATAGGCTCCTTGAATAAATAAAAATTACCACCGGGATAGGAGAAATCTTCAATTTCTTAATAATTACCTTGATAGTTTCTTATAGTATTATACTTATATTAAATCCTTCCATTATATCGTAAACTGAGAAAGATAATATACTTAATATAATCCATTTACATTTGATAAAATTCTAGTAAATTAAGTTATCGATAATACTAAATTAATTCTCCTACCTATCCTTATTAACAAGGGTTATTAGGAAGCCCATTTATAAAGAAAGATTAGTATTATCTACAAAAAACCTATTCGTATTGATTATTAACTTAGCCTTTCATAAGTTGATTAGGATTATATTAATCCCTCGGTTTGGGTTTTGGATTTGCTATTCGAGCTTTTTATTTCACCGGTTAAAGTCGTGGTCTTTTAAGTCCTATACTTGTATCGATATGGATAGGTCGTAGAAAGCCTCCGGTTATAACAAAGTGGTAATGTAACTACTACGGTCGCATTATTCTATGTACCGTTAAAACTTAGCCACATTAATCATTTCTATTATAACTAAGTCAGTGCCTTAGCTCTTTTGGCAAAAGCTAAGGCCGGTATAAATACCACGTATATAAATTAACGATTTAATAAAGTTAAGTTGGTTTCATTTCGCTGGCGTCGTAACTAGCTTACAATTTTAGAATTTAAAATCCCTAATTACCTGATATTCCGTTGTTACAAAGCTAGTTATTTTAAAGAAAGGAGTATCGTTAATTTAAATACCTATTAAGCCGAAATCTTTTCTTACGTCACTAGCAAATACAGGTTGTATATCAAATACTTTATACTCAACTGTAATTTAAAATGCAATTGGTAGGTTAAAAATCAATAAACGCTTACTTTAACTAGTCCATATAAAGGCTAAATACATTTTATTACCGTTTCTGTAGGGAAAATATGTTGTAGTTCCTAATGTAATTCCAATAATATAATCTTCTATAAATTCATTACTAACTGCGTATAGGTTTACGTTATATCGCGGCTATTAAGCGTAAACTTACCTTTCATTTTGACTAGCGAACTAATTTCTAAAGTAACTATTAAACGTTGACTAATCTTCTAAATCGTTAGCGATTACGTAAGGATTTCATCTTTACCTTTATTACTGTTTCCTTAAGCGATTATGCGTTATTTTTCATACGGTCGCCCCATAGTTTTACCCTTAACCTCGTGAATAATTTTCAATTTTACAATGGTAATATTTAGGTTTTGAAAGTTAAAGTTGGCTTTCAGTATAAATTATACAAGTCTTCGAATTGATAGGCTGTTAATTTCGACCTTATCGCTTTTTTTAAAAGGTTTGCCGGAAGTTTTAACAATACTTTATATTCGGAGTTTCAGTGTTTAGTCTTCATTATCCTTTCTTTTTCCTGATTACCCATATAATATTATAAATGCGGCCCGGTATATATTCCACTTTTTTGATATACCTTTTTTTCGAGGGTCATTCGCGCTGGCTGCATTTTATCGGCTTGTCGATTATAGATAAAGGGAGTTTGTATTTTCTCAGTCGTTTGACTTAAAGGTCTTTATCGTTAGTAACCCTAATATAAATCCTAACTTAGGTGTTACGAAAAGTTATAAGACCGTTAACAATTTTAACTACTACCTTAAAGTGAATGATACTTAAGGTTTTATATAGGCTCTCCTATTTACCCGGCTTCCGCTACACAAGAATTTAACTTTATAATGATTAAGCAAGTACGTCGATTATCGTAGGGATATTTCTGGTATTAAAGGTATCGTTAACCTGGCGGCGTACCGATTCTTTCCGCAGTTTCTTTAGTGCTTTGCCGTAGGCTACAGCTCGTTTTTGAGTATTTTCTAATGACGAAGATTTACTCGTTAGGCGTAAGTATGCTTTAAAGACCAATAATGTTGGGACTAGACCATTAAGGCCTATAGTATCGTTTAAGCCTTTTACCTTTATTTAAAAGCGTACCTCCAGATCTATAAAACTTTCAATTTTTAACATAAGAATTTTATACATTTGGAGAAGTAGTACGTATACCCTTTTAATCTTTCCAATAATTTAATAGGCCTCTTAAGGCACTTGTTTACACTAAATAACTATTATCTTATTATCTTTTTAAAACTGCACCATCGTAAAGTTGGTACCAGTATTGTAGATAACAATGTTAGATGGGACCAAATACGTTTTAATCTACAGAATTCTCAACGTTTCTTATATATTCTTTACCAAAAGGGACTTTAGGAATTTAGCTCCATAAAAAGAGGTTGCGAAGTTAATGGTATAAAAAACAAGTTTATTATCCAATCAAAACACATCAATAAACACCCTATAGTTAAAGTTCTTATTATTTTAATGTAAATTTAAATCGTTGAAGGGGTTATAAATACGTTTCGCGATGGTGGTAAAGCTTTTGAATAGTTTTTAGGGCAAAGTATTCCATATCTTTATGTTTTACAGACTTTAAGACTTTGTACAGCCTATTAATGGTTACGTAGTTTAACTGCTGGTGTAATTAATGTATTTCTGGCTTAGTCAAATTCAAAACCACTGTCTTTGGGCCTTAAAAATAAAACCATAAGTGTTCCCACTTAAAGGTAAAGGGAAACCTTTGGCCGTTTTTAACCAACTCATTTACGTTAATGTTAAATTTGACGACGAGGGTCTTCATATCTTCCAAATATAGAAGGAAAAGTATAAGAAACTTAAGGATGTAAAACTTAATCGACCTAATAATAGTTTTAATTACTGTTGTCCCTAGTAATAATAGTTGGGCGCTTGGTTTGAAGCCAATTTTAGCTTTATTTTTATCGTGACAATTAATCTTAGTAGTTGTAATACTTTCCTTTCGCAATACCATATATTATAAATAGCTCACTATTAAATACCTTATTACCTTTATATCTAGCATAATACCTCAAAACGTGTGGTTCATGTAACGATTGCGAAGGTTAAAGGTATATAAGGGATTAAAGGCTTGATGAAGGTAAAGGTAAGGGTTTTCACCGCTCAAATGGTATAGGAAGGTATAGTCGGCTAGTTATTAAACCGCGTTAGGAGTAATATATTAATACCACTTAATTTGCTAAGAGCTATCGTTACCGCGATTGGTTCGTCTCCTTTATAGCTTTTTATACCTACTCGAAAACTGTATCTTCGCTAATGTAGGCTTTCCCTATTACCTTCTAACACAATATCAACTTGTTAAGTATCTGATTTAGTATATCCATCGGTATTTCCTCCTTTTTCTTCTTTGCCATTATTGTGGTCCACCTCATAATAGCCCAGCTTGTAAGGTATTAGGTAAGGTAGATGTTGTATTCGAAGTAACTCTTTATGCTATCGTAAACTTTACGAAAAGTGATTGTTTGAGTTATAAAGATTAGGTAGTAATCCCTAACATACCCTGTAAGGATTTCAAGAAACAGGGAGTAAAAACCAGAAGGAGGAACCTTTATTTATTTACAAATATTTAAAAAAAGTATTATTTTCGTGTCGAGGAAGTTGTAAGGCTTCCCGTTATACTTCTTTACATCGTTCCAAATCTTAGCGAAGTTTGTAAGGAGTTTATAATTAATGTGAACCATTTTGACAGGTCTTAAGGGTAAATAATAATAATTATCCCAGTCTTTATTAGTGATTCCTAGCAATTCAAACCTTAAAGCCTTCGAAATATGGTATTAAGGGTAATTACTAGTCGTATAAACCGAGGGGTAAAGTTCTATAATAAAACCTATAGTAAGCTTACACGTATAGGCAAACCTGTCATAAAAAAGCTTTTGAAAGACTTGGCGATTAAAGGGCTAGAGGGCAATAGGGGCTTGTAGGTTTTAAGGTACTTGATGATCTTGTTTAATTAACTTGTAGAAAGCGCCAACGTTAATTCCTCTAGCCACATTAATAGGTACTGCTTTACGCACCTTACCTCCGCTAAAAACGTACTCCGTGCTATTACGTAGAAGTGCCAAGCTGCCAAACAAATCGATAAGTTCCTTATCATGAGCACGTAAAAAGGATTAACTTATTTGGAGATAAAGGGGAAGTTCCTTAAAACGCATATGGGGGAAATAAAATTCGTTAACACATTTCTCTTTAAGGTGTGGGTCTCAAGAGCATTCTTTAAGTTAGGTCAAACCATAAAGGGTTTCTGCCTACTTAGCAAAGTTCTTTTCTAATATATAGATCCCTCATCGTTGAAATTCTTCCTTTAACTATAACTTAATACACTTTTCAATCCTCTTTTATATGTTAAAAATCTAATTGTTAAGAACTAACGATATTTGCAAAAAGTACGGCTACTGCGATTAAGGTTTTCGCTTCTGTCGTAATCGATAATATAATAGCCAATAAAATTAACTAAGTGCCTTTCCGTTAAATCTTCGTTGACATCGCATCCTCAAAACTCTTTATCGTAATATTTAGTAAAAAAGGGTCTGAGGGCTTTAATTATTTTCTTCCTGACGGGGTTAATAATAGCTTTAAAGTGGGCGCTAGCGATAACCATTTTAAAGTTTTAGTTTACGTAGACCTTGGTGAGCGAGGGACTTAGGAACTTAACAATTTAGCATAGAGTTGCGTGACGTGGCTTTCTTGGCGCGACTTGCTGATTCTTGGTGTTTTCATTTAACGCAGCGATCTTCATGATTAAATTGGCGTAGAAGAAAAAAAGTAAAGTAAAGACAAAGGTTTAGTATAAAGGGCAGGGCCGAAGGTCGTTTATTATTATAGGTAAAAGTCGAAGGTTATTTCTTATTTAACTGTAAAAATGAGTCGTTTTTCAATAATAATACTCGTAGTAGTACTAACTTAGCCATTTGTTAACTTGCCAAACTTTAAGACTTCTAACAGTCAATCTTAACGCTTTTCTTTTAAAAAAAACTATGAAGATCTAGTATTTTCAAATAGCAATACCATCGTTTACTTCCAGATTGCCGTCGTGGATTGGCGCAACCCAAAAGTCTTCTCTATTTTCCTGCTGTTATAAATTGGCGCAGTACTAATAAAGGCCCTTCGCAAAAATCTTTCCTCTACCCTAGCTGCCGTTATTAATGTAGAGCGTAACCGGAAAATAGCTTCTTTTTCTACTTAGCCAATATATACTTAATCCAATAAGCATCAATTAGTGTTGATAGGGCTTTAGACGTTGCAACGTTGTCGATTCGATTGGTCGAAGTAATAGTAGTATTATATGGTCAAGTGGTGGATGTATTGTTCTAGGTTTGGCAGACCGCTAGCCGGTCTGCACAGTAATTTGTATGGCCAATTGCTTGGCTCGTGCCCCAGTGTGAAGTGCGCGCATACTGTACTTGCTTTGCAGCCAATACAGTAGGCCCGCACAAAACAATGCACTTAACTTGCAGTCAGTATAGTCAACTTTACTGTAAGCAAAGTTGACCTACTGCACTGCAAATAATACTATTCCAACAGATATGTTGATTAACTGGCATGTAATATAAAGGGATAAAGATACTGTAGTAGTTTAGAAGATTGCCAGGGTAATGAAAACGAAATACGTATATAAACTTATAAGCGAAAGGTATAAGATTAGTGGCGTTTAAGTTTGTAACGAAAAACTTGTATGCGGGAATAAAGGAATTTGATGCTTGGAATTGTGGGTTGAAGGATTGTAATTAGAATGCAATTTGGGTGCGAAACAAGTTGAGATCAGCAGGGGTATTGCCGCCGGGAGGAATGGTAGGAAGTTCGGCGATTACCTCTAATTGGTAATCGGCCACACTGGCGCACACGCATAAAAAAAAAAGTCGCCAGTATTGGAATAGTAGTTAATGACAATATAACTAAATCAACTATACTGACTACAAGTTGACTGTATTAGCTGCAAGTTGATTGTATTGACTGTAAATTAACTGTATTAGTTACAAGTCAGTTACAGGGAGTGTCCAATTCAGACTAGGGCACGAGCCAAGTAGTTACCTGTATACAGATTAGTGCGCAGACCGGCTAGCGATCTGCTAAACTTAGAAGTATCAACCACATCACCACTTTTTTCAATGTAATACACCAGTTACTTCGAACACGGTTCGAATCGACTACGTTGCAACGATAAAGGCCTCCCAACACAACGCAAATTATACAATGCAATATTCATTCACATAATGGGTATATATTAGTGTTATTACATAGATTAATAAATAGGAACCGGTAAGTGATTCCTGCAACTAAGATCTAACTATCCTTACATCCTTGCTTACGTTACATTATTATTACTTCGACCAAAATTCGAATAAACATCGTAGCTACAACTAGAGTCCTGCCGACACTTATTTGTGGTTGACTAGGTTAAACATAGATTAGCAAGGTAGAAGAGAGAGATACGACTTCCCGAGCAAGTGGGGTTTAGCGGACGAAAGTGTCTTTGCTAAGTTTACAAAGCATCAGTAACGCCATCAACGGGATATCTTCACTAAACACTTCTCGACAAACAGCCAAAATCGTTTGAAACTCACCGACAAAGTGTAGACACACACACACACACACACTCACTCACTCACTCACTCACTCACACACACACTCACACACACACACACACACACACACACACACACACACACACACACACACCCACACGCACACACATATAAACACCACAAAATGTTGCCAATGTTATAACTATTCTGCACATACAATGCAATTAACTGATTATTTTGCACACGCAGTGCAATTGACTGTATTGTTAACTACATCGCCTAATTTAATGCCAACTATCATGACTTGTAACACAAGTTACAAGTACTATGTAACTGTCCTTTCACATAATGGACATGGATTTACGTTGTGATATAGATGAATAAATGGGAACTGGTTAGCAGTTCCCGCAACTTAAATTTTACCATCCGTTCATATTTACTCATGCTGTACTATTATTACTTTGAGCAAGATTTGATACGACATCGTAACTATGACTAAAGTCCTGCCGACACTACTTTGTATGTGAGGGTGCTGGTACGTACCCACTGCAAGAGTAGACGCTCATTTCCGCTTGTGTTGTAAGCTCCGTCAATCGGCTTTGAGTTGAGTCAATAGCGTTGACAACAGCAAAGATATTATGTATTAGTCAAATCGATTAACTGCCGGATTATTGCATAACCGATGCAGTTGACAATACAGTCAACTGCACTGCATATGCAATAGTCGAAACAGGTAAACTGCAAAGTAGATTGTAACGAAAGTGAAGGGTTGAGGTTGGTGCGCAACCCAAACCCTGATAAAACAGACAAAAGCATCAAGTCAGAACCGTGACAGTTATCCAAACGGAATCTGCAACAAGCAACGTTATCTCGTGTCTACTTTGCAGCAATGATGGTCTCTACTCTCGCGTTCCCGGTCACAAAGACGGCTAGGATGCCCTCATGCTGACCGCAGGAACAAGTAATCGGCCCTCCTTCATGCGCTGTGTATTAAAGAGTATTGTATAAGATCTTCACCTCCTCATGCCAAAGGTGAGAACTTGGAACGGTGCCTACAGAGTACGGATCTCTTCTAGTCCAACTTTGGAAAGCATGAATGAAGCCGCGGACTTCAGGAACGCGGCGCTGAAACGCTTGAAGACGGCGTCCGGGTTATGGTTAGCATCTTCTGCGCAGCGTACGCTCTTTCTGCGTGGGAACATGACGGGATGTGCATATCTTCTTACTATGTACTACTATGTATGTATCTATAGGAGGCCTCCATACTACAGTAGTATATTGGCTGCCATCACGTCATATTCCTACTCTTGAAGGGTGATAGGGATGGGCCCCGTCGCCCATACAAGGCTGTACCTAGCAAGCCTATCACACCAAAAATAAGTCAATAGTACTGGAAATACATAGAGGGCAACTTCCGCATGTGGGGATAACTCTCATGATCCACACTGCGTTGCTGCACAAATGATCGAAGTTCCTGTTGTGCAGTAATTTTTTCGTCCCATTCCACCAACATTTTCAATGTTTTGGAATGACCACTCGTCTGACATCATGTCTTTGTACTCCCGCTTCTTCCTCGCAATTGTAATTTTGACGCTTAGCCTCGTCATTAGTCCTATTGCTAGCCAACGTATTTCAGCTGGAACAATAGAAACAAACTTCGCGGGAAGTACCAGTTATTCGTGAGTATGACTATCTTACTCCCAACACGCCGGGCTATGGAATCTTTCTTTGAACCGTTGCAGCATGATTCCGCTGTCTTCTTTGACTGTTGAACCCCAACACGAAGCTAACACCCGACAGGGTACAAGTCTTGCATTCGGACAACAAGCTACACTGGAAATTCAACATCTATGCCGACGGCTACGAAGGGCAACCAGACGGGACCATGGCATCACCGCCAAACCCTGTCGACGAGATTATGGCCGACTTGACGAAAAGGCGCTTGGTGATTGTCTCCGCCATGAACTACTTTGACAAGACGGGGCCGAAGCGGCTTACACTGGGCGAAATCGCCATGGCATGCTGGGAGAGATCAGGTTCGCCGCTAGCCCAGCCTGAACAGATCATAGGCTGGCAAGTGTACAACACCGATTTCGTAAACGCGGTCCGCGATTGCCGCGAGATGCTTTACATTGCAAGCGACGCCGACTTCGAGGTTAGTATGTTCGATTCGAGTATTCCCGAACAGCACTGCTGGCGACGACTTGGAAGCACGTTCTTTTCAGGTTCAATTGAACGCGCGAGAGAAAGATTTAAGCTGGATCAATTGGTTATGAAAATCAAAGTGTATCGGGGGGAAGCTCGGGAATGGCGTAAGTTGGTGGAAGTAGAGATGCTTGATAATGTTGTTTTCAGCTTCTCTTAGACGAGCAACAATTTTGGGGTTGGCGCCTCGTTGGCGCTACGGGGCTGACTCAGGCTGGCGCTACATAGTACTATGTACACATAAGAGGCTTCAGCCAGCTTGCAGGGGTCTGAGTCAGGGGCAATGCCGGAACAATGCCAGAACTGTCAAAGTGGACGAGAAAAAATTTCCCAACAGCTTCTCTCTATCTATTAGTAAGCTTGTCATTTCGCCAATTAGATCATTCATTTGGACGATCAAGTACAGTTAATTTTCGAGAATCTACTATGAATAGAGCCTTGACCACAGGCTACGAGACCCGAGTTCACAGCACGACTCTGCCACCGACCCGTCACAAGCACCGGCACTCGAGGACGCCGGCCATGACGAGAGAACGCCCCTTCTGAACGGAAACTCGCCCACGGCTGGGCGCCCGTGCTAGCCTTCGCGCTCGCGGGCGCCGGCCTTGGCGCCATGCTGACCGTGAAGCTGCTGGCGTGCCTCGCCGCGGCCACGCACGCGGCGCCGGGCGCCGCCGCCGAGATCGCGCCCATCAGGGACGACCTGGGGGAGCTGGCGCGGCTCCCGGCCGGGTGGAGGGCCGGGGTCGTCGCCTCGTTTACGGAGGCGTTCCGGGGCGGTGTTCCTGACCACGCTGGGGCTAGCAGTGGTGGGGTTGGTGTGTGTGTCGCTGATGCGGCAGCACAAACTGCACTCGAACTTGACTAGGAGAGAAGAGTACATCAGGACTAGGTCCCGACAGGCGCTGTCACTAGGGGTTGTTATGTCAGGCCATTGTGGCTACGTTGACGCAGTGTTGAGCTTGACGTGGTTACGGAAATTTTTGTCGATAGGGTGCAGTGTGCCTTGACAACGGGTAATAAGATTTTGGACTTGATGTGATACCAGCCACAGGAGAAAACTCAAATTCGTAGCCTTTAGGACACGGCGGTACCCTCTGTCTGGTAAAAAGAAGAGCCACTTGACTGATAATGCTCAACAAAATTAAAACGGACAAGCGAAATGATCTTCAACTCAAACGGTTCACCACGCGGATGGCATCATGTTAGAAAAAACTAATGTTAGATTTCATCTG
Source organism: Anisogramma anomala (assembly GCA_038502455.1). NCBI lineage: Eukaryota > Fungi > Ascomycota > Sordariomycetes > Diaporthales > Gnomoniaceae > Anisogramma > Anisogramma anomala. Next base: position 191,362 of record JASMMZ010000012.1, on the reverse strand, counting down.
GATTCAGTCGAATGTTTGCTATTGTCTGCGGCTGTTGGTAGGCCTTTATCGTTGCAACGTAGTCGATTCAAATCGTGGTTGAAGTAAATGCTGTATTGCGTTGAGACTGGTGATATAGTTACTTTAAAGTTTGGCAAACCGCTAATCGGTCTGCACACTAATCTGTATAGGTAACTGTTTGGCCCATGCCTGACATTGAATCGGGCACTCCCTGCAATTAACCTGCAATCAATACAGCTAACTTACGACTTTTTGTTTCTATATGTACGCGCCAGTGTAGCCAATTACTAATTGATGGCAATCTGTTGGGTATTGTGTAAGGTGAAACCAAAAAGACCCAAAGAGTTGGTATTGCAGTATTGAATTGAAGTAGAAAGCATAAAAGAAGTCTAAGTTTGGCTTCCAAGGCCAAACAAACAAGAAAGACTAAGTATGTACAGTTACGCACAGACTACCTGCAATACTTGCAGGGGTCAAACTAATACAGGCATCGTTATTTGTTATACCCACCCCCCTGTTGATACAATAGATGCCGGCCCAATAAAAAGATATTAATATCTGTTAGAATAGTAGTAATTGCAGTGCAGTAGGCCAACTTTACCTACAGTCAAGTTGATTATATTGACTGCAAGTTGAGTGTATTGTTTGTGGACCTACTGTATTGGCTGCAAGCCAAGTACAGTATGCGCCTACTTCACACTAGGGCACGGGCCAAGCAATTGGCCATACACATTACTGTGCAGACCGGCTAGCGGTCTGCCAAACCTGAAACAATACATCCACCACTTGACCATTGCAATACCACTATTACTTCGACCGATCGAATCGACAATTTTATAACGTTTAAAGCTCTACTAATACTAATCAGTGCTTATTAGTTTAAGCACAGATAAGTTAGGTAAAAGAAGAAGCTACTTTCCGGTTATATTTTACATTAAATGACGGTTAGGGTAGAAAAAAGATTTTTGCAATGGGCTTCTACAAACTGCGTCGGGTTCTACGGTATTAAGTAGAAAAGACTTCTAAATTGCGTCGGTTTTCACGGTAGTTTAAAGGTAGCAATGGTATTATTATTAAAAACACCAAGAAATTTTAACGGGTTCTTCTTAAAAAGCGTAAAAATTAACTGCTAAAAGTCTTAAATCAGTAAATAGGCAAACGGCTAAGTAAGTACTACTGCAAGTGTTACTACTGTAAAAACGACTAAGTTCCACGGCCTATAACTTTTAACTTTTAACTTCCATCAACAATAAATAACCTTCAACCTTACCTTTTACATAACTTTTACTTTTAATATTATGTCTTTTTCTTCTACTTTACATTTTTCTCTCCTTTATATAACTATAATCGTTAAGATCATTGCTTCAAGCGAATATACCAAGAATTATCAAGTTGTACCAAAAAAGCTATATTACGTGACTTTATATTAAATTACTTAATTTCTACGTTCCAATTACTAAATTCCTTGCTTACCAAGTTTTACACCAGCAAAAACGTTAAGATAACACCTTATAAGGAATTAGTGAAGGCAATAGAAACTCTCGGCTCCAATTTTTCCAAATACTACGATAAAAACCTTTGAGGCTAAAATGTTAACGAAAATAGATCTTAAAGATATTTTTAAGTTAGTCCAAATCGAAAAGTATTTACGTTGGATTAATTAAGTTTTGTTTTAATACGTAAATTCCTCCTTTTTTCAGTTCCAATTTCAACTTAAACTTCATGGTTTTTTCAATCTCATTTCATATATTAATTGTTTAATTAACGAAAACTTACGATATTTTCGAAAACCGCGGTCAACGCGTTTAAGTTTTTGGGCACCATTTTACTTGAGGATATAACAGCCGATAAAGGATCAAGTTAACCAGGTATCTTTTAGTTAAATTTTCGTTAAGATCTACACCCAAACAGAAAGAATTTTAACGATCCTTAACGGCTTTATACGCGTTTAAAAGGGTCTCCACTTAATCCGCGATTAAATCAAACCTTTTTATACGCTGAAGATAAAAAAATTATTAATCTTTTCGGTAACTCAATACCTCTATATAATAACGTAAAGTACGCCTTCAGTAGCGGTAAATCACGTAAAACAATAGCTGCCAACACTATAAAAGGTATTAAAGTCGATGTTATTTTATGGTTAATTAAACAAAATGGTCAAGTTCTTTAAACCCCTTTTTATAACTAAGTTCCCTTTACCTCTTTACCCTTTCCTAAAAATTTCTAAGTCTCTTAAAAAAAAAGCTTCCTACGGCAAAAACGTCTATATGTGCAAGCATATCACAGGTCCTAATGTAGGACTTTATCCTTGCATTGAATGATAAGCAATTACTTTTAATACTGAAATGCGGAGGCATTCAAGCTTAAATAGAATTAACATAAAACGCTAACGATGATTGGAAAAATTATCGTAACTTTTCTCCCAAACCTGTCAAGATAGTTAATATTAACTACAAGCTTTTTACAGACTTTTTTTAAATCTAAAACGATACAGGAAGATGTAATAGGAAACCTCATAACCTTCTTAACACGAAAATAATACCCTTTTAAAATATTTATAAGTAAATAAATGTCACTTTTCTGGCTTTTACTTACTATTTCCCTGAATTTTTACAAAGTACGTTAAAGAGTACTACTTAACCTCTAACGTAGGCAAAAACCTTCCGAGAAATCGATAACGACATAAAAAGTCATTTTAAACACGATATCCACCTTACATAATATCATACGACCTAGGCTACTATAAAGTAGATAATGATAATAATAGAAAAGAAAAAAAAGAATAAATACCGATAAATGTTTTAAATTAAATGCTTAACAAAATAATACTATGCTAGTAAGTAATAGGAAAGGTTGAAGCTGATGAAGCCACGCTTCGTAAGCAGTTACGAGCAGCTATCACGGGTGTCAGCGAGTTTAAATACGATTTAAAACGCCTCCATACCACCTATACAGTCCTTTTCAACTGATTAAGATCCTAGTTCGCGACTCCAATATCACGTACACCAAATGTACTTCATATGTACCCTTAGGCTAATAACTTTCATAATATAGATAAAGACAATAGTTCATTAGTATATTACATCGATCGTAAATACGGGCAACTTTAACACTAAAAATATGGTCCAATAGCTTCGGACTACAAGCCAAAATAATACCAATATTAACGAAGGAAAAACTTAAACGAACCTATTAACCGTAAAAACTATCGTTTTAATAGTGGTAAAAGATATAAAATTTGTGGTAAGTCTGACTATTAGTTAACTCGTCACCCTTTAGCCAGACGTAATAACAAACCGGTTTCGACTAAACGCAATAGCAAACAGATAATGTACTATATCCGGTACTCCACTGCTTTCCAGAAAGATTACTTAAACAATATTATAAATTTTGAAGGTGAAAATACCTCAAAATAAACGAAATAACATAAAAATACTACATTTAACGCGACCTAGTAATTAGTCGGCCATATCTCCTTATACTGCTTAAGTGGTAAAGATTTTTATCTTTATCTTAACCAAGCCCTTTACTCCTTATATACCTTTAGCTTTTGCAATCGCTACGTGGACCACACATTTCAAGGTATTATAATAAATATAAGGGAAACAAGGTACTTAATAGAAGGCTATTCACAGTATGTAGCATTGTAGAGGAAAAGCATTACTGTTATGGAAATCAATCGCCAGAATATTATAAAAGCTAAAGTTAGCTTCGGCTTATGCGAATAACTATCATTATTAGGAATAACGATAATTTAAACTGTTATTAGATAAATTGCGTTTTTTATCTCTAGGTTATCTACCTATTTCCCTCTTCGAATAAAGGACATAAAAACCCTCGCCGTTAACGTCGATGTTAACGTTGATAAGTTAGTTAAAAACGACTAGAGGTTTCTATTTGCCTTCAAGTGGAGGCATTTGTGGTTTTATCTTCAAAGCTGGTAAGCAACAGTATTAAATCTGACGGAATTATATATACTTTAAATACATGAGCACTAAACCTACCCAGCTGTTAATATTCTATATAAAGTCCTAAAGTCTGTAGGGCATAAAAATGTGAAATACTTTGCTTTAGAAACCATCTAAAATCTCTACTATTACTGCCAAATACATGCTTCAACCTTTCGCAAATTTAAATTTACATTAAAAACAATAAAAATTTTAACTACAAGATCATTATTGACGTATTTTACTTAAGTAAAAAGCCTATTTTATACGTTGTTAACTCTGCAACCATTTTATATAAAGCTAAATGTTCAAAATCCCAATCAGTGAAGAATGCATGGAAAACGTTAAGAATATTATAAATTAGTAAATACTGGGACTTTCTTAACATTATTGTTTAAGATACCGGTTCCAACTTTACAGCGTCTAAATTTCAGACAAATATCAATATAATGGTGATTTGATACAAAAAAGTACCTGTAAAGGCCCACTAAATCATTGGGAGGTTAGAGAAAGCACACGCGTTACTTTTCCAAGCTTATGACATCCTGACGTTAAAAATTAAAAGCTTTACGAACCAGAAGTCATGTTTTCAAATGGTGGTAAACGGCTTGAATAACACTATAAGCATTAATGGAACAATACCAATGCTATTGGTTTTCAAAACCTATCCACACCCTATAAGTCAATATCCGCCATTAAAAAATACCTAAAAAAAAGTTGAGGCTTAAGGGAAAACATTAGAAAATTAAAAAAATAATTAGCATGGTGTTAAGTTAATAATGTTCTTAATACTAAAAACGGTCCTATGATAATACAAGTACCTATTTTGCCGTTGCGGTGTAAAGTCCTCATATGGCGGCAGCTAGATGAATAAATAGCCTATATAAGATCTTAAGTATCATCAACCCTAAAATAATTATTGAAACTGTTAACAGCCCCGCAACATTTCGTATAACCTAGTTTAAACCCTATATTATAGCGACTAACGATGGTGATAAAAATCTTCAAGCTAAATTAATGAATTAACACAACCCTCCTTTACCTGTGATCGATGAGCCAATAAAACGCTGGTGACGAAAACGATTACCGAAAAGAAATAACGTTAAAAATAAGTAATATACACTAAATAGTATTTACAATAATATTAAGGTAAGTAGGAAAGAAAATAACGACGAAAATTCAATATTAAAGTTTCAGGTATAAAGAGTTATCAAAACCTTTGGCAAACCTTTTTTTAAAACCGATAAAATCGAAATTAATAGCCTTCTATCTCGAAAAGTTATATACTTCTTATCTAAAGCCAACTTTAACCTTTACGGCCCAAATATTACGATCTTTAGGTGAAGGATTATATACAAGGTTAAAGGCAAAACCATGGGGCAGCCGTACGAAAAGTTACACCAAATCCCATAAAAATACGGTAATAAAGTTGAGATATAAATCCTTACGTAATTGCTAACGATTTAAACAACCAGTTAAGGTTTGGTGGTCGCTTTAGCGGTAAATTTACTAGCTAAAACTGAAACCCGTTTTATCCTTCATAGCTGTGATATTACATAAACTTACATAGAATTAACTATCGATTTACAACGAATGGTATTGTTAAAACTACCATAAAATTATATGCTACGTATATTTTAGAAACAGTAATATTGTTGTAATAGTATTACATGCAGTGCAGTAGGTTAACTTTACTTACAGTAAAGTTGACTGTACTGAACTGCAAATTGAGTGTATTGTGTTGTGCAGACTTACCGCATTGGGTATAAGTCGAGTGCAGTACGCTGCACTTCACTCTAGGGCACGGGCCAAGCACTTGACCATACAAATTACAGTGCAGACCGGCTAGCGGTCTGCCAAACCTAGAACAATACATCCACCATCTGACCACGCAATACTACTGTTACTTCGACCAATCGAATAGACAACGTTGCAACGTCTAAGACCTACCAATACTAATTAGTACTTGCCTAACTATTAGGTTAAGCACAGATAAGCTAAGTAAAAGAAAAGGCTACTTTCCGATTACGCTCTAAGTTATACGACCGTTGGGGTAGAGGAAAGATTCTTGCGAAGAGCTTTTACTGTTGCTTCGGTTTTCACGGTAGTAAGTAGAGAAGAATTTTGGGCTGCGTTGGTTTTTACGGCAGTTTAGAGGTAGCAACGGTATTGTTATCGAAAACACTAAGAAATCTTTATTAATCCTTTTTAAAGAGCGTTGATATTGACCGTTAAAAGTCTCAAAGTACGTACGGAAAGTTGGTAAACGGTTAAGTTAATACTATTACAGGTATTACTACCGTAAGGAAAACGACTAAGTCCTTACGTTATATAATAAACAACCTTCTCCTTTTACCATCACCCTACATCAATACCAACCTCCGACCTTACCCTTTATATTAAAACTTTGTTCTACTTTACTTTTTTCACTCCTTACGCCACTTTAATCGTTAAGTTCGCTACTTTAAGCTAAAACACCAAGTCACATCGAAAAAGCCACGTTATGCGATCTTACGCCAAGTTACTAAGTTACTAAGTCGCCAAGCTTCCACGCGACTTTACGTCAAAACACCAAGTCCCTACGCCCAAGTTCATCAAGCTAAACCATCAAGATGGCTCTAAGTTAAGAGTACATAAAAAAAGTTAAAGCCCTCAGATCAATTTTCCTCGACCACTACGATTAGTAACTCTAGATTACAGACGTTGATGAGATATTAACTGAAGTCTATTTGACCAATTAAGTTGGCCAGTATATTATTGATGCGGACTTCGGTGACGAATACGGTCGCGGTGTTTACGCCTTTTAAGATTTCCGCGAATTCTTTAGCTACTAGACCCTTAACATGTGGAAGATGTTTTAACAAACGGTCAAGACCAAGTTGAAGAAGGAGGTTACACACCGTGGTATTTACATTCCTGACAAAACACCGGTGTAACTGACAAAGACCTTCTTTGAATTAAATTAATAAGAGAACTGCCTTTAAGATCTTAATCCTTAAGACCTTTAAGGAAAAGGGAAAGGTATTGAGGCACCTTAACGCCCTTACACACGATTCAGAGGATCTCTCCTTTACCTTTACCTAAGTTGAACCTCTTTACGTATAGGCGATGAGGAACCTATTAACCTGTTCGGCAGATTAATACCTTTACGTAACAATGCGGAGTACGCCTTCAAAGGTGGTAGAGCACGTGAAGCAGCAGCTGCCAACGCAGCCAATGGCATTAACGTTGATACTCTACACCAATTAATTGAATAAGATCGCTAGACTTCCCAAAACCTTTAAATACCTATCATTACTTAGTAAATCCACCGCTGAAACCCTTAAAAACTATTTCTCTTTAGATACATATACGCGTGCGAACCTACTACAGATTCTATTACATGACTTTACCCCTCGAGCTAGGCGACTAGTAATTACCTTTATCACCGAGCCTTAGAACCTCCAATATTTAAACCGCTAGGAGACATTAATCAAGTCTAGGATAACTATTGAGAACTTTTTTCAAGAACTATCAAGATGGTTAATATTAATTACAAATTGATGACGGATTTCGCTAAGATCTGAGATAATATAGAAAAGTATAACAGGAAGCCTTACAACCTTTTCGATACCAAGATGATGCCTTTCCTAAATATCTGCAAGTGAATGGAGGTCCTACCTTCTGGTTTTCACTCACTATTCCCCTGAATTCTCACATGTTACGCCAAAGATTACTACTTAACCTTTCTGACGAATGACACCACGTTTTGTGACATTTACGATAGTATAAAGGGCCACTTCGAATACGACGTCCACCTTACATAATACCATAAAAACTGGGCCACTACGCGGTGGACTACAATAATGATAAAGAAGAAAGAGGATAAATTATTAATGGATATTCTTAATTTAATGCTTAACAAGTTAATAATATATTAAAAATCAATGGAGAATGCCTACGCTGGTAAAGCCATACTTCGCGAATAGGTACAGACAGCTATTACGGGCGTTAGTAAGTTCGAATAAGCTTTACAACGTCCAGATACCACCTGTAAAGGCTTTTTTAGCCAACTGCATTCCTCATTTGCCACCGTAATAGTACGTATACCAAACTCTCTCGGTATGTATTCCCAAGCCGGCAATTTCCTTAACATGGATAAGAAAGACCTTGCGGTGGTTAATTATATCGACCGCAAATATAGGCGCCTATAACGTCTTAAATTAGGTTTATCAACCTCGGCTCCAGAATGAAGGCAACACTTACGCTGGCGTTAATAATATTTAGGCGGACCTATTAACCGTAAGTACTATCGTCGTAATAGTAGTAAAGAATGTTGAATTTGTAATAAGGCCAGCTATTAGTTAACTCAATACCCCACCACCAAGCGTAATAATAAGAAAGTAGCGTACTACTTCTAATACCTTATTGTTTCGGAATAAGATTATTTGGATTAGGAGGTAGATGTTAAAGGCAATAAGTTAACTAACGTCGTTAACGCCCCTAAGTAGATTAAATAGTACGAATATATTCCTTTTCATACAGTAGCCTAGTAACTATCCAACTATGCTTTTTTATGCCGTTTAGGTGGTAAAAACCCTTACTTTTACCTTAACCATGCTTTTAACCCTTTATATACCTTTACCTTTCGCGATCGTTACGCGGATTACACGTTTCAAGGCATTATTCCAGATACTGAGGCGGCAAAGTACTTAACAGAAGGCTATTCGTAATATGTGGCATTACGGAAGGAAAGCACCACAGCCACTGAAATTAACTGATACGATGCTGGCAAGGCTAAAGTTAGCTTTGGCCTAGGTGAATAACTATCGTTACTAGGGACAACGGTAATTCAAACTGTTATGGAAGTAATCACGTTTTATATCCTTAAATCCCTTACCCTTTTTTTACTTTATTTAAAATATATAAAGACCTTCAGCGTCAACGTAGAAGTTAACGTAAACGAGCTGGTTAAAAAAGGTCAAAGGTTTCCACTCGCCTTTAAGTAGGAGCACTTATAGTTTTATCTTTAAGATCCAGAAGCAGTGGTATTAAACCTAACGAAACCGGAGATACGTTCATTACACTGGCGTTTTAACCACCTAGTCATTAAGAAATTATACAAAGTCCTAAAGTCCATAGGGTATAATAATATGGAATACTCTGCCCTTAATGTCATTAAAAGGCTTTGCTATTACTACTAAACGTATACCTAAACCCCTCGAAAATTAAAGTTTATACTAAAAAACGACAAAAACTTTAATTGTAAAAATTTTGTTAATATATTTTTCTTGGATAATAAGCCTATTTTACGCGTCGTTAACTCCGTAATCTTTTTTTACAGAGCCAAATTTCTAAAGTCCCTTTCGGCAGGGGATACGTGGAAAATATTAAGGATGTGGTGGATTAATACGTACCTAGGTCCACCTAATATCGTTGTCCACGATACCGGTACCAACTTTAAAGCGGCGGAGTTTTGGGAAAATACTAAGATAATGGGTATCCAGTACAAATAGATACCTGTAAAGGTTTATTAAAGCATTAAAAAGGTTTAAAGAGTATACGCCCTACTTCGCCGAGCGTATAACATCCTTATGCTGGAAATTAAAAGCTTTACGGATCCTGAGATACGCCTATAAATAGCAGTAAAAGGCCTTAATAATACCGTAGGCTCTGATGGCTTAGTGCTAACGCTTTTATTCTTTGGAGCGTACCTACGTTTGACGAGTGAATTTCCGCCCTCAGTAAGTATTTAAAAACGTATTATAGCCAATAACAAATCTTTAAAGGAATTGTAAAGGGAATCGGCGCGCCGTAAAGTTAATAACACCTTTAACACAAGAAACAAGCCTATAATAATCGACGTATTTGTTTTTCTATTGTAAAATAAAGTCCTTGTGCTATAAAAGCCGAGTAAATAAAAGAGGCCGCATAATATATTAAGTATCGCAAACTCTAAAGTGATTATTAAAATTACTAACGGTTCTATATCTTTCCGAACTACTTAGGTTAAACCTTACATTACGGTTAATAACTATAAAGACCTTTAAGTTAAATGATCAAGCCAATACGAACCTTCCCTACTTAGTATCGATAAACTAATAGAAGGCCGCCGGTACGGACGACCTCTGAAAAGGAAGAATCTTAAAAAGGAGGAATACATACAGGGCCGCATCTATAATACTATTTAGGTAAGCAGAAAATAAAAAAATAACAAAGATTTGGTAGTGAAACTTAGGGTATAAGAGATTATTAAAACTTTCGGCAAACCTTTTTAGGAAAGTAATAAGGTTGAAATCGATAGTTAACTAACTCGAGGTGTAATACAATTTATTCCGAAGGCTGACTTTAACCTTTGAAACCCAAATATTACGATTTTTAAGTCGAGTATTATTTACGAGATTAAAAGTAAGACTACGAGCGGCCATATAAAAAGTTACAGCTAATCGCTTAAAAATAAGGAGATAAAGGCAAAAATTAAATCTCCATGTAGTCGCTAACGATTTAGAAAATTAGCTAACGTTTAGTAGTTGTCCTAATAACAAGTTCACCAATTAAGAATGAAGGAAAACTCACATTTAATAGCCGTGATATTACGTAAGACTACATATAATTAGTAACAGATTTATAGCAAATTATACTGTTAGAACTACCGTAAGAACTCCGTGCCATTTACCTGCTGGAAACGGTAATACAGTGTATTAAACTATTATATAAATTGGCTAAAATAGGTATCCACTGGTTTCTAACTTATTAATCGCACTTTAAGTCCCGAATAACAATAAAGTCTTTGATATACAATCCGTACTTATTATGGACGTAAAAAAGGACTATGATATAGTAAGTATGTAAACTAACGATACCTTTTTCGTTGAAACGACTGGCTTTATAACACTGGAATAACAAACGATTGAGGACTCCAAGTTTTGAAATTAAAGCCCGTAACGACGTTAATAAAAAACAACCAACTTGATTTTAATAAATCGTCAATCCGTATGCTTAGTATTAATGCTGGCTTAAACTTCTACTAAAAGGGCCAGAGCGCTATTTTTATCATAATCGACAAGACTAATAAAGCCAGAGCTTAACGGTACTTAGAATAGCGTACACGGGGTAGCTATATTGTCACTTTATGCCAACCGAAAGCCTTATACGATTTATTTATTATAACACAAGTACAAACACCAACGGATAAATGATTTAATTAACTAAATAGAAGGTTGGAGTAGCAAATGCGAAGCCCAAACAGTGGAATTAATATAATATTAATAAATCTTTTAAAGACTAAGCTAATAATTTTTACGAACGGGTCTTTTACAAATACCACCGACTTATCTTTATAAATAGGCTTTCTAATTACCCTTATCAACGAAGATAGGCGGGAAAATCAGTTTAATATCATTGGTAACCTAATTCACTAAACCTCCATTAAGTGTAAAAGGATTATATGAAGCTTGTTGACTTTAGAGGTCTATGGCATAATAGCGGGCTTTAACGTAGGTATAGAATTGTAGGAAACCTTTAACCACATCACTAGGCAGCTATGGATTCTTCTTATCCGGTAGTAATCTATACCGATTTAAGGAGCCTCTTCGAATACCTTTCAAAACTCGGAACAATCATTGAAAAACGCCTGATAATCGACGTAATGGTACTCTGTGAAGCCTACAAAGGGAGGGAGATTAAGGAGTTCCGATGGATCGATGGCAAAAATAATCCTGTAAACGTCATAACAAAGGTTACGTCAAATAAAGCCCTGGAAAGGTTTATAGACAACAATAAGCTAACTATACGTATTGAGGGTTATGTAGATAAACCGCCCGGAAAGCCCAGATCACGTGATAGCGAATAAGAATATGCTGGCAGATTGAAAGATTGCTAGGGGATTGATAATAGCGACCTATTTAAGTGACACAGTTAAAGTTGCGAAAGGCTGTGGCGAATGAACTTTTTGTAGGAGTTGATGAACTCAGACCTCGGAGCAACGGAGCAATCGAGGTCAAATGGGGTCAATTTACATTCAATTGGATGCAATTCAGCATGGGAGTCAACTGGAATTGACAGGGGTCTGGCCAGTTGACGAGAAGGCAATTCAGTGGTAACCGGAAAAGATTGGTCAGCCACACTGGCGTACACGCACAAACTAAAAAGCCGCCAGTGTTGGAATAGTATTACATGCAGTGTAGTAGGTCAACTTTACTTACAGTAAAGTTGACTGTACTGAACTGCAAGTTGAGTGTATTGCGTTGTGCAAACTTACCGCATTGGGTATAAGTCGAGTGTAATACGCTGCACTTCACTCTAGGGCACGGGCCAAGCAATTGGCCATACAAATTACAGTGCAAACCGGCTAGCGGTCTGCCAAACCTAGAACAATACATCCACCATTTGACCACGCAATACTACTGTTACTTCGACCAATCGAATCGACAACGTTGCAACGTCTAAGGCCTACCAACAAATATTATATATAAAGCCACTATATAGATTAGCTAAAGCAGGCGTTTATTGATTCATAACCTATTAATAGTACTTTAAGTTACGGCTAGGTATAAAGTCTTCAACGTATAATCCGTGTTTACTGATAACATAAGAAAGAGATTTCGACTTAATAGGTATATAAATTGACGATACCTTTTTAGTCGGAACTGCTGATTTTGTGGTATCTAAACAGCAGACGATTAAAAACTTTAAGTTTTAGAATTGCAAGCTAGTTACAACTTTAGTAAATGATAATCAATTTAACTTCAATAGATTGTTAATCCATAGAATTTGTGTTAATGCTGGCCTCAGTTTTCGCCAAAAGAGCCAGGGAGCTGATTTGCCCACAATCAACAAAACTCACGTGACCAAAAGTCAATAGTATTTGGAATAACGCGCTTTTAACAGCTATATCGCCATCTTATTCTAGTTAAAAGCCTCCTACAACATATCAATTGCCGTATAAATACAAAATCCAGCGGATAAAAACTTTAACTGCTTAAACAAAAGGCTTAAATGACAGATTCAGAACATGGATCAGGGGATTGATATAGTCTCAATTAACCTGTTGAAGGCCAAGTTAATAATCTTAACAGATGGCTCCATTGTAAACAACAACAACTTATCCTTATAAATTGGCTTTCAAATAACCCTCGTTAATAAAAATAAACAGGAAAACCAATTTAACATTCCTAATAACTTAATTTTTTAAACCTCAGCCAAATGTAAAAGAATTACATGGAACGTATTAACTTTAGATTTTTACAGCGTAATAGTTGATTTTAATGTGGGTATGCTATTATAGGAAAACCTTGACATCGTTACCAGGTTACCAAGGATTTCATTTATCCCTATAGTAACTTTTAACGATTTAAAAAGCTTATTTGAACACCTTTTATAGCTTAAAACCACTAGTAAAAAACGTTTGATAATCGATATAATAGTCCTTCATAAATCCTACGAAGGCTGGGAAATTGATCTGTTCCAATAAATCGATAAAAAAGATAATCCTGCTAACCACATAACGAAAGTATCGCCAAATAATGCTCTTGAACAGTTTGTAAACAGTAATAAGCTAACTATATGCATCAAGAGTTACATTAATTGGCTACCTAACAAGGCTAGGTTACGTGTTAGCTGACAGTAATGTGTTAGCAAACTGAATGGTTACCCGGGGAAAGGCGACAATGACTTCTTTAAATGGTATGGTCAAATTAAAGGAAACAATAGGTTGAGACATCTAATAGCAGCAATAGTCTAGTACGCGTAAGTCTATAGCGAAAATCTTATGCACGGGAGTTGGTAAAGTCGACACTCGGAGCTGTGGGACAATTAAAGGTAATTGGGGTTAATTTGAGTAAGAAAGTCAATTGGATTGTACAGGGATCTATCTAGTTAACCAAAATATAATTCAGAGGTAACCTGAAAATATGTAGTCGACTATACTAGCGTTCATATATATAAAAAAAGCCGCTAATGTTGAAATAGTAGTAATTGCAGAGCATTAGGTCAAATTTACTTAAAAAAAAGTTGATTATACTAACTACAAGTCTAGTGTATTGTTTGTGGACCTACTATATTGGCTGTAAGTCTAGTACAGTATACGCCTACTTCATACTAAGACACGTACCCAGCAATTAGCTATACAAATTATTGTGCAGGCCGGTTACCGGTCTGCTAAACCTAGAACAATTTATTTACTACTTGATCATTATAGTACTACTGTTACTTAGACCAATCAAATCGACAACGTTGTAACGTTTAAAGCCCTACCAACAATATCCTTATTATGAAACTTATAAATAACCCGTTTTATAAGGATAAATTCTCCTATAAACTATACTCTAATTTTCTCATATACTTATTAATAAGTCTTCTGCAATATTCCAAGTTTTTATAATGTTTCCACTCATCATATTTACTTTCAAACTCTTTTTTTCCTCACAAAATATTGAACTTGATACCCAATACGACGCCTATGATTCAGGCGTTTGTCAAAGATATGTTCTACTTTACAATTTTCCATATTCACCTTACTATCGAATTATATGAATTGAAAAAGCAAATCTAAGACATAAAATATATCCATATTTTCTCTGCAAATAGGTCATACATATTAGATACTCATAATAGAATATATTCATAAATTATGTATGGAATAAAATATTAAAGACAAATCTCTGGTAACAACGACAATTGTATAATAGCTTAGTTTTAGTGGCGGTAATTTACTCTCACAATACAACAACTTATAGTCTTTTCTTAATTTTCAACCAAGATTTATCACTAAACTTGAATTTGTAATAGCAATAATTAATATTTTATCTTTTTTCGTAACTTTTTTATAACGATATTTTTAATAAATTATGATCTTTTATATAAATACTTACTTGCACATCTTATCTAGGTTTATTATCTGAAAAGAATTAAGGTTATGTAATTTACTGGAACACTTAATGTGAAATTAAAATAAATCTTATAATGATTGATATTATTAATCATCTTATATATGTTATTCAATTTTATTGTAAAGCTAGAAAAAAATTCGTTTATAGGTACTTAAGGTACTTAATAACGTAATATTTGAAAGTCAATTCGATAATCTGTTTTTTTAAATTCAGTTTGCCTGTCTGCCTAAAGGTTATCTATAATAATTGTTGGAATAGCAGTCAAGTGCAGTACCGTCAAGTCAACTTTACTTGCAGTAAGATTGACTGTACGTACTGCAAATTGACTGCAGTTTGTGGGATTTCACTGCAAGTGCAGTGTAGTAGGTGCTCATTTCAAAGTAGGGCACAGGCCAAAGCGTTTGGACATACAAATTGGTATGCAGACCAGCTAGCGGTCTGCCAAACTTAGAACTTACATCACAACTAACAATATCAACGCAGCACTAGTTACTTCAACCATAGTGATTCGAATCAACTACGTTGCAACGATAAAGGCCTACCAATACTGATTAGTGCTTATTAGGTTAAGCACAGATTGGCTAAGTAGAAAAAAAGGCTGCTTTCCGGTTACGCTTTGTTCGGCAAGGTAGAAGAAAGGTTTTTGCGAAGTGCCCCAATAGTACTGTGTTATCCTCACGGCAGTACGTAAGGAAGGCTTTTAGATTATGTCATCTTCGTGGAAATTCAGAAGTAGGCGTCGGTATCGCCATTGAAAACACTAAGAAATCTTCATTAATTCTTTTTAAAGAGTGTTAAAATTGACCGCTAAAAGTCTCAAAGATTACCAAGCTGGCAAGTTGGCAAATAGCTAAGTTAATTGCCACTATAAGTACTGATACTGCAAATCGAAAGAAAAATGACTAAGTCTCTACGCCAAATAACCTCTACCACCGACAACAACCTCCGACCGCACCACCTACATCAAACCTCTGACCATACTTTACTCTTTTCACTCCTTCTACCTTAATTTAATCGTCAAGTCAACTACTCGAAGCAAAAATACGAGGAATAGTCAATTCGCGCCAAGAAATTCACGTCGTACGACTCTAAGCCGAAACACTAAAATGTTTACCGCAAGTGCTTACTTTAAAGCCATTACCAACTTCGATAGAAAGAAGGTAATTAGAAACCTCGGCAACATCTTTAAAAAGAACTACGATGAGGAGCTCTGATATACTAAAGCCACTGAATACTTTACTTTAAAGTACCAAACCAACGCAATCAGCCAATTTATTTTCGATACAAACACTAATAAAACCAGCCGTAAACCTATAGCCCTTGATGATTTTCAAGAATGGTTTCGAGACTAGAGTCTAAATATGTGAAAGAAAGCAGAAGAGCAGGTAAAAATAACATTAAGGCTTAACCTATTGGATCGAGAAATATAACTTCTTACGAAGAAAGGGAAGAAAGGTAGCCTAGTCAAACTACTTTACGAATACACCACACATAAAAACCTTTAATGTACCTTAGTCACGGGCAAAAATTTTGTTGGCAACAGTAACCCTTAATGCCCATATACACGTTCGTAAGGACATATCTAAGCTTAAATAAGTGGACGTAAAAAATCAGTCGATCTACACCTCATAAGCCCCTAGATACATTAGTCTATTAAGTAGGAGCCTCGTCAAACCCCTTAATACTAAAAGGATTATCGCTAATCTTATTGAGACGGAAACCTTTAGGCTTACTTCCCCTAAGCTTTTTAACACGTCTATTTTAACATCCAAATTAAGAAAAGATTGACTTGATATGCGAGCCTACTATAAGCACGACCACTGACTTTTTCCCTCCAAATTCGGCTAAAGATAACTATCCTACCTACCAGCACTAATAACAACATTAATCTTTCCTTTAGCTAAGAGATATAAAAGGCTTATACGACCAATACATTATACTTTCCCCCCAACACGTCTCTATAAAGGAAACGAATTATGCGGCAATTACCCCGTTCATCAAAATCTAAAAAAGAAAAGATAAATATGACCGTAAGCCGTATAAATTTCTCGATATTAAGTTTCGACTATTCTTCAACATTTTCCGCCAAATAATAATTAAATTTCCAGGTTTTTACTAGTTGTTTCCTATTATCCTTACCGGCTAAGCCGAGGATTACTACCTCCGGTACTTAACGAATTGTACCTCTTTCCGAAAAATCTACGATGGTATAAAAGATCATTTTAAACACGATATTAACCTTACCCAATACCATACAAACTGGAATATCATTAGGTGGTTTTACATATTAAATTACAAAAAAAAGTCGGAAAGTAAGATGGATCTTTCAAATAAGATGTTTAATGGGCTGATGTTTCACTAATAGGTAATAGAGAACATAAAAGTTAGCGAAGGTACCTTACGCCAGCAGGTCCGGCAGGCGATCATGGGCTACAAATAGTTTGAATACGCTCTTCAATACCCTGATGCCACCTATAAAGGGTTTTTTTGGCCGCTCACTTTCCTCGTTAATGAATATAACTACATGAGCCTCCGACTTGACTAATATATACCCTTAAGCTCCAAAATTCAATAACGAAAAAAAAAAAAACCTTTCAATTTGTATTATATTAATCGACAATATAAAAGGTATGACTAGTACGATTAACGAAAGGCCCGGACCCTTACCTACGGAAAGGGGTATTTATCTTCCTTAAGGTTTTTAAGTCAGCCAAGCAAATTTAACTTAAACGTTAAAATATGTTGAATTTACAGCAAAAAGCGCTGTTAGTTAACATATCACACTTCTGCCACACGTAACGTAAAGCAAGTAATATACCATATGTAATACCCCTTTGCCTTTAAATAGGATTACATAAAGCGTATGACACAATTTAAAGGAAGCGAAGTTAAAGAGGAGGAAAACAAGCCGAAGATTATTAGTTAACACAAAAATACTAATATTGGCACCGGTACGGGCTCGGAGGTAATATAATAACTAGCCGATTATGCCTTCCTATACCACTTTATAGGTAAAGACCCCTACCGCCGTTACGACGATAAAGACCCTAGTCTTATACACTTCTTTACCATTCAAAACCGCTACGTAAAACAAGTATTTTAGGGTATTATACCAAATACAAGGGAAATAAAGTATTTAATAAAAGGCTATTCGTAATGAATCGTATGACGAAGGGATACCAATACTGCTACGGAACTTACCTACGTGAATACTGGTAAGGTCAAAGTTAACTTTAACCTTAAAAAAACCTATCTTTATTAAATTCACGACAGTTAAAACTATTATTAGCCCTATTATTTTCTATATCCTAGATTCCCCTACACCTTTCCTTTTTTACCTAAAAATATAAAGAACCTCGGAATAAACATTAACGTTTAAACTAACGAACTAATATAAGTTAAAGCCGACAAAAAGTTTTTACTTAACGTTAAATAAGGGCATCTTTAATTTCATTTTAAAGAACCAAAAGTAATGATGTTAAACCTAATAAAGGAAAACCTTCGTTAACTATATCGTAGGTTTAATTATCCGGTAAATAATAAGTTTTATAAGGTTTTAAAGACAATTAATGACGAAAATATAAACTTATCAATATTGAAAATAATTAAACGCTTATATTACTATTACTAAAAAAACTTTTAGGTACTTTAAAGGTTTAAGTTTACGTTAAAGAAAAATTTAGACTTTAACTCGAAAGTTTTCGTAAACGTATTTTATTTGGAAGGTAAGCTAATACTATACATTATAAACTCCACTACGGATTTTGACGGCATCAAGTTTTTTCAGACCATTATGGCGAAGGAAACATAGAAGACATTACATACTTTATAAATTAACACGTATTTTAGCCCACCCAATGTATTAGTTTACGATATTTGCATTGGCTTTATTACGATAAAGTTTTGAACTAATATAAAGTCAATAAAGATTTAATATAAACAGGTCCTTATAAAAAGTTATTAAAGTATTAACAAGATCGAAAGGGGACATGCCCTCCTACGAAAGGCTTACAATATCCTTATACTAGAAATCTAAAGCTTTATAAATTAAGAAATACAGCTTTAAATAGCAGTAAAAGGTTTCAATGATAATATTAGCCTTAACGAGCTTATATTAACTTTATTGATATTTAAGACCTACCTGCGTATAACAGCTAAGTCTCTACTTTTAACAAGCACTTAAAAACGTATTATAACATATGGCAAAGCCCTATAAAATTAAGAAAGGAATCGGTACGCCGCCAGGTTAATAATGCCCTTAACACTAGAAACGAACCTTGAATAACAGACGTGTTTTTATACTCTCTTGAAAGTAAATTCCTTACGTGATACGAGCCAGGAAAATAGGATAAGCCGTATAAAATCCCAAGTATTACCAACTTAAACGTAATGATTAAAATTGCTAACAGCTCCGTAACTATCTGAGTTATACAGGTAATGCCGTACCGAAACCCCATTAAGTTTAATAAAGATCCTGACGTCGATAACCTCTGAGTCGAACGAATAAGATAACAAAACCCTCCTAAGACGACTATTAATAAATTAATAAAACTTCGACGGCGTAAACGACTATCTAAGAGAAGGATATATACGAAAAAAGAAACACGGCGATGAGTACTATAAGCCTGGCAAGGTATATACAACGGTATAGGTATCTTAGAAGGAGAAGTCTAATAGAAAACTTACCCTTAAGTTACATGTCGAAAGCATTATTTATATATCAAGTAAGCCTTTTAAAGAAAGTAATCAAGTGAAAATTAACGGCCCTTTATTATGAGGGGTTATATAGTTTACACCGGTAACGTAATTTAACAGTTGAAATATCATTATTTTTAAATCGAGGATGATTTACGAGGTTAAAGGTAAAACTACGGATCGGCCGTACGAAAAATTACGGTTAATCGCCCAAGGATACAGTAATAAAGGTTAGAAATAAATCCTGATTTAATCGCCTATTATTTAAAAGATTATTTAGCGTTTGTTTATTATTATTGCCGCCAGTTTGACTATTGGAGTAAAGGGTTAATTTATACTTAATGGCCAAGATATTACGCAAATGTACATGTAATCCGCCACTAATCTTTAACGGATAATACTATTAGATTTGTTAGAAGAGCAAAGGGACAAGTTTCCGGCTGGTACGGTAATATATTACATCAAGCCTTTGTATAGGCTAGTCGAAATAGACACTTAATAATTCTTAACGTATCAAATACACTTTAAAAATAAACTACGTATGAAGATTTTAATATTTAACCCGTGTTCATTAATTACAAAAGATGAAGACTTTAATATCATTGGTATGTAAACTAACAATACCCCCCCCCCCTTTTTTTTTTTTTTGGCGAAATTAGGTTTTTAACGGCGAAATATCGTATTATAAAAAAGTCAGGCTTTTAAAAGGGTAAATTAGTGGAAAATTTAGCAGAAGGTATATAACTTAACTTTAACGGATCGTTACTTCGCATTTATGATATTAAGGCTAAAATCGGCACTTATATTAGCCTACGTTACGAGGGGTAAGCTACGAGCCTGATAATTATCGACAAGACTGACGAGGTAAGTGTACAGGGATATTTAAAGTAAAGGGCCCGTGTGGCTTATATTTCTATACTATGTTAACCGGAGGTATCGTACGACTTTTCCATTGCAGTACAGGTATAAGGCCCGTAAGACTAAGTCTTTAATAAGTTGAAAAAGAGGATTCAGTAATAAATAAATTACGTAAAAAAAGGAATTAATATAATATTTGTAGATTTAACAAAAGCGAAGCTAATAATTTTCGCGAACGGGTTATTTGCTAATAATACTAACCTTACATCGTAAATCAACTTCGTAATAATGTTTGTTAATAAGGATAGGTCGCAAGAGAAATTTACGATTACCGTAAACCTTATATACTAAATATCTACCAAGTGTAAACTCGTGATCCGGAGTATGTTGGCTTCGGAAGTTTATGGTATAATAGCAGGCTTTAACATCTGTATAGTAACTAATGGCATAGTAATGATTATCACTAAATAATTGGGTTTATTAATAATACCTGTAATAGTATATACAGAATCCTAGAGCTTATACGAATGTCTATTAAAACTAGGCACAACCAATGAGAAACGCCTAATGATAAACGTAATAGAGTAAATAGAGGCATACGAAGCCCGGAAAATCAATAAATTCAGGTAAATTAACGGCAAAAATAACCCTACCGATACTATAACCAAGGCCACATCTAATGGCGCCCTGAAAAGGTTTCTGGACAATAATACGCTAACTATACGAATTAAGAGATACGTGGACCTCCCGGCACGTAACATGGAGGAATAGGCTAGCAAATTAAAAGCCCGCCAAACCAATGGTATCGATGGCAGTAATTTAAACTATTGGAAAAAGGTACGTAAGTAGTTGCGTACCTAATTTGTATAAGTCTGTAGCGAAAAATCTGTACATAGGATTTGAGGAACTGAAGTCTCGGAAAAGTGAAGCAAAAGGGCCACAAGGGGCCGTAATTAAGTTTGATTTCAGTACAAATCGATCGGTTTTAACAGGGGTCTGACTTTTGGATTAAGGAGGGATTTCAGAGGTTGCTATCAATTGATGGCAGGCCACGTTAGCGTGCAGGCACAAAACAAAAAGCCGCCAGTATTGGAATAGTAGCCAAGTGTAGTATAGTTAAGTCAACTTTACTTGCAGTAAGGTTAATTGTACGTACTACAAATTGACTGCAGTTTATGGGATTGTACTACAAATTCAGTGCAGTAGGTGCCCACATCAAAGTGAGGCATAAGCCAAAGTGTTTAACCATACAAATTAGTGTGCAGACCGACTAGCAGTCTGCCAAACTAAGAACTTACATCCCAACCAACAATATCAATGAAGCGCCAGTTACTTCGACCACAGTGATTCGAATCAACTACGTTGCAACGATAAAGGACTACCAACAATAAGTATTATTGAATTCTTTCGAAGACTTTTCCAAAAAGCTTATTAAAAGTCTAAAAAATCCTTAGGTATTTATTTCAAATGATTTGATAAAGATTTAACTCATTATTTGATGAAAATTACTTGGTAAGAAAAAAAAAACATTTTATTACAATGTATTTTGTGTATTCGAATAGCAAAAGAATTCTTCTGAATGTTTAACATATGATAAATATGATTACGTCGAAATTCTCGCGATTGAATATACTCTGTAACATTCTAGGAAAATCCATATATATTATATATATAAGATATTTTAAAACATGATTGAACCGCAATCTTTCGAAAGGCTACATAATCTTTAATGATATTTTTATACATGCAAAATATGTTTTCGCGTTAACCTGAATATATTTATATAGAAAGATAAGATATAATCCGTTCAAAGGAACTATCATATATTCTGGGCCGAAATACTGGCTGTATCTTTATATAGTGAAGCGAAAACTTTTAACTTATTCTTTCAAAAATAAAAAAAGCCATCGACCCACCAAATCCATAATATAAAGTAAGCAGTCCATGAATCGAAATAGGTACCCCATCTTGAATATGTTTATAATGTTCTCGCTGTGTATAAAGTCTTTCAAAATCGAATTCTACATAGATCCGTTATAATAACCAGTTTATAGCTGTAATATAAAATTATTATCGATTCAAACTTTCGTAATAATAAAATTTGGAAAATGTTTACCAGGTATAAAAGGATATACGTCAAGAATCTAATATAATATGTATTCGTTGTATTTTTAACTTACTTTAGTACCGCCAATGATGAGGAAACGCAATGAAATATATGGTACGAAATTTGATTGTTTAGGCAAATATATTATATCAAAGGCATAAATATCAAAGTTTATGAATTTGTTAAAAAGTATTTTATTCACGCCATCTGTCAATATAATATTCAATTATATCTGGTTAATAACAACCTTTGTTCATTTAAAATCTGTAAACCTAATAGTTATATAATAATTTCTAACGAATATTGTACATAAACGTTTGCGTACCTATATTAAATAGCCAACTCCGTATTTAAATAGATATTCATGAATTTTTGCTTTTGAAAGCAATCATTTCAAAAATAAATTTGTTTTGATAGGAGTGGTTGGATTATATTGCCTTCGAAACTCATTTTAATTTCGTTGTAGATGAAATAATATGATACTATAGCTTCATTCGAAATTTTAATCTATTTATGGATATAAACTAAATTATAACCAAACTGTCATTACTAAATTGGGGATATTAGCCGCACTAAGGAAACAAAATATTACCTGTATAGATATTATCAGATATCTTCATAGTTAATAAGCGGTTATGCTATAAGTTTCACCCTAACAAAAGTGGACGGTAACGTGTCACTTTATTGGGTGCATTTTTTGCAAAGTGTATAATAGCGTGCTACTGCTATGAAGGGAGATCAGCAAATAACATGATAGAGTGCCATTACCTGGGTGAGAGGTTATAAGCTCTCACCTGTGATATGCACTCTCTGGATGCCTCTTCTCTCTTCTATCTTACTATCTACTTTAATACAAACACTAATATTTACGGTTATTTTTCTAACGTACTTGGTATAATAGAGACCTTACCAACAGTTAGTATATTATATCTTTCAATAAATTTAAAGCGAAATAAAGGTATACAAAGTTTTATAATGACCCGGTATTTCGATGTAGATATCGGATACGTTTTAAGAAACTTATATCAGATAAGTCGTTTTTACCTCAGAAATGACATAGTATTTATAGAGAGGAGTGAAAATATATTAGTATTATACTATAATACGATATATTAAGCTGAGTATGTATTACCCAGCTTTTGAGAATGAATTTCTGATCATGGAACGATTTTCTTTGAAAATTAGTTAGATTTTACCTATAAAATATTATTATCGTCGTCTTTGTCTTTCGAATGATGGAGCTGCAACTTCAAACCCTTTATTACGATTAGTCATGGATGTTAGGAARGGTCGATAGATGCGGGCGACGCGAAACAGAGCGGGTGTAAAACGACGTCGATGAGGGCGGCTAATGTAAAAAGAAGCGGCTATTAGGCGAAGCCAATAAGAGAGGAAACTTAAAACGGGGCGAGTATTGGAAAAAGTCGACGAAGACGAATGTCGCAGGGCGCAGCGGAGAGAAAGTCCATTTGAACGAGATTCGAAAAACTATAATATGTTAGTTTACGTTCAGGTAATATAATCGGTACTGGTACAATCGTTAACTCGCTTTCAATAGACACCTGTTTTTATAAAGTGTTAGTTAATAAGATATAAGCGACTGAAATACTCTTATTATTGGACTTTCAATATTATTTATAATATTTCATGAACCGTAAACTACATGAATTATTAAACTTATAATTAACATAACTAAGTTCGTTGAATTACTTAGGGTAAAATTATACAAAGTCTTACAATAGGTAGTAGTAGGGATAAAGGTAAGGATATTTCAAGGGAATACACAATTAGTGAAGGGTGTTAGGTCGCGGTAAATAGGGAAAATGGTAATAAGGAATAAAGAAGTTTTTGGAGACGATAAAGCTGAAAGGAAAACACAGCGGGAATTTATAGTTAAGGGTATGTAAATTTATATAACCGGAATAGTTAAAACGCCCTATGGGTAGACTATATTGAAAAGCCGGGTAAATTAATTAACTACTTGGAAAATACGAAACCGAAAACGAATTTATAACACAGAACGTTACTTTAACGATAACGGGCAGGTAATAGAACACAAACACTGTTGTACAAGTTAAGAATGAACCGAAATGATAACGCATGAAACCTGACCTCAGAAATTACAAATAAATTTATTTTTTAAATATACTATAAAAATGTTTAATATATAATTTGGTTTATACAAAATCCATTTTTAAAATTTCCTTACGATAAACCTTACAGAAAGCGCTACATCCTTGAGTGTGGTGAACGGGAAAATAAGCTCAAGATATTTTGTAATATAATAAACTATGAATATAAAATATAAAAGTATTTTTAACTTATGAGGAGGTGAGTTCAACCACATTATCATGATCGCAAAATACAAAAAGATTACTGATATCGTGGGGGGCTACGTAATATGATTATCAGTAAGGATATTAGGGTATAATAAAACGGTATACTTTACGAGAGGGTTAATCGTTTTTATTAAATATATCGATAGCTGTATAACTTATATATAAACCATGAAATACATCGGTTATGATATTGAAGAAAGAACCATTATTACAAAACGGTTATAGGAAAATAAATGCTATAATAAGGATTCAAAAATAACTATAAATTAGGTTATTGTAAAATAACGTAATAAAGGTAGACGAAACGTGGTGGACTGGTGAAGGGAAAAAAAAAGAAGGAAGTTGTACGAGCTACGGTGGGGGCTATTTTTGTAAATGTAGGCGGACCGGGATCAGCGAGGCTCATACGTTATACGGCGTGCTATAAGGCGCATTATATGGCGCAGGCAGCTCGGGATTAGTATAGCCTATATGTTATACAGCGCGTCAGGAGACGCGTTATATGGTCCGCGCACGGCTCGCGCCCAGCTCGCGCCCGTCCTATGTCTGGTACAGACACGGCTTATACTTAGTATTCAGCCGGCGAAATGCCGTAGTTGTGGCGGTTTTTTAAGAAAGAGGGGGGGGGGGTCATGTTATAGACTCAAGCTATTGGTCATTAAGTCTATAAGTTATGTAACTATTCACATAATAGGATATGTAGTAACCGGCCCGGGTGCGGTCCAGGCGCAGTCTATAGGTATCACGTGCGAGGGCATGTAATGGGCTGTATATAGACCGTGCATATAAATTCTGCATGAAGGATCTTTATAGCTTTCTTTAGACTTCTTTAGTACCACTATTGTGGAATTCATTTGGCACCTACTTAATATACCTTCGTAGGTCGGACCTTAATAATATTACGGAAAGAACTTTCAATATTACGGAAACCGTTAACCGAATTGTTAAGCCAAGCTTGTATTTATATAAGTAAATTTTTACCAAGCGCCTTCATACTTTTCGTTAAAAAATTTGGAGGCGGCTTACGTTTTTATATCGATTACCATAAACTTAACGTTATTATAAAGGTTGACAATTATCCCATTAATACAATTAAAAAAACGTTTATAAATATTCTACGAGCTAAATATTTTACTAAACTCAACGTTAAAACCGTCTTTTATAAATTACGTTCTGTATACGTTTTGGATTTTTTTGAATGATTAGTTACTCTTTTTAGCTTTTCCGGTGTACCGGCTATATTTTAACGATATTGTTGATAGGGATTTAGACATTATAACATTGTTTATTCGATTGGTCCAAGTAACTGTAGTATTATATGGTTAAGTGGTAAACGTATTATTCTAGGTTTAATAGACCGCTAGCCGGTTTATAACGTAATTTTTATGGCTAACTTTAATATAAGAAAAATTGACCTACTACGCTGCAATTAATACTATTCCAACACTGGCGACTTTTTATTTTGTACGTGCACGCCAGTATACTGGACCAATCTTTTCCAGTTACCAAAAAATTATATACTCGTTAACTAGCCGGACCCCTATCTATTCTAGTTGACTTTTATACCTAAATTAGCCTTAATTACCTTCCTTTACCCTACGGTTTCGAGTCTCAACTTCACCAAATCCTGTACACAAGTCTTTTAACATAAACTTGTTTATACTAACCTATTACTACCACTAGCCATTTTAACTCACGTGAGTTAAACCACCTGTCAATTTAATTAACTCACGTAGGTTACCTAGCCTACTACTACTACCACTACTGTTATTAGTATCACTAACTATTTTAACTAATGTAGGTTAAACAACGTATCAATATTATTTAACCCACGTGGGGTAACTAACCTACTACTACCCCAAATTCAACCGTACCATTCAAAAAAGTCGCTATTTCCAGTATTAGTAGGGCTTTAGATATTGTAATATAGTCGATTCAATTGGTCAAAGTAACAGTCAAGTGATGGATGTATTGTTCCAGGTTTGACAGACCGCTAGTCGGTTAGCACACTAATTTGTATGCCTAATTTCTTGGCTCATGCCCTAGTTTAAAGTGAGCGAATACTATACTTGACGAGCAATTAATTCAATAGGTCCACATAAAACAATACACTTAACTTGCATTAAGTATAGTTAACTTTACTTATAGTAAAGTTAATCTAATGCACTGCAATTATAACTATTGTAATACTAACGGCTTTTTAATTTATGCGTGTATGTTAATGTAGTCAACCAAACTTTTCCAGTTGCCACTAAATTATATCCTTGTTAACTGGCTAGACCCCTGTTAATTCCAGTTGATTTTCGCACTCAAATTGACCTTAAATACCTTTATTTGCCCCACGGCCCCGATTTTCGACTTTATGAACTCGCGTACTCAAGTGTTTTACTATAAACTTACGTGTATTAGTTTACTACCACTATTAGATATTTTAACCTATATGGGTTAAGCCGTCTGCAACTTTAGTTAATCTAAATGTGTTAACTGGGCTACTAATAATCTTATTACCATTAATGCTACTGTCTATTTTAATTAATATAGGTTAAACCTCTTATTAATCTTTTTAATGCATGTGGGTAAACTAACCTATTAATACCCCCTAATTTAACAGTGTTTGTTGGAATATCAGTTAAATGAAATACAGTTAAGTCAACTATACTTACATTTAGTTAATTGTATTTACTAAAAATTGACTGCAGTTTGTAGGATTGACTGCAAGTCTAGTGCAGTAGAGTCCCACTTCAAAGAGTGGTACAGGCCAAAGCATTTGCCATACAAATTAGCGTGTAGACTGGCAAGAGGTCTGCCAAAATTATAACTTATAACTCAAGTACAACCAATTTTAATACAGCACTAGTTACTTCGACCACAGTGATTCGAATCGACTACGTTTCAACGATAAAGGCCTATCAACACTGTTTAGTGCTTATTAGGTTAAGCACAGATAAGCTAGGTAGAATAAAAGGATATTTTCCGGTTATGATTTGAAATTGCGCAAGGTAGAGGGAAGATTTTTGCGAAGGGCCCTAATGCTACGTCTATTGTTTACAGGTAGTTAAAAGGATGACTTTTCAATTGCGTTTACTATTTACAGGTATTTGAAAGAGGCGATAGTATCGTTAGTATTATCGAAAACACTAAGAAAATTTTACTAGACCAATTTTAAAGAAAAAGCGTTGAAATTGACCGTTAGAAAGTCTTAAAGATCGCCAAGTCATTAAGTTCGCAAACGGCTAAATCAATCCTATTACAGGTATTATTACTACAAACTTTGAAGAAAAAACAACTAAGTCCCCTAACTTTTAACTAAAAATATCAAATTTAACAGCAAACCAATAAACCACCCCTTTATATTACTATTTTCCCCCATAAACCTTTTAAACTTTGTCACGATATCTTTAAAATATGATGGGATTAATACCATTGCCAACCCCATTGAAAAGGAGGAAATCAAGGCTATTAAAACTACATTCGTCAAGCACTTTGATAATAACCTCAAGATCATGGAACTTAACGAAAATTCTACCCCCGAGTACTTAATAAATTACGTTGAATATTTTATTCTTGACTATAACTAAGACAATTAATATTCAAGTGTTAAAGATTAATTCAATTACATCGAGTTTTTAAGGGATTAAACCCTAACTATATGGGGAAAAATCAAGAAGTTAGTAAAGCTAAAGCTAAGAGTTAACTTCTGTAAACGGGGGATTTTCTTACCTTCAAAGGTTGGAAAAGATGGTAACTTAGCGGGAATATTTAATGAATATTCCATCGATAAAAACCCATAATAGATGTAGGAAGAAAAGGGTAAAGGGATCGCTAGCGGCAATATTTCTTAACACCTTCAAACGTGCGTCCAAGGTTATGCCCAAACCCATATAAGTTCTTTAAACCTTATTATATAATATTATCAATGTATTAGTATTACTGTCCGTAGAAAATCGATTGATATATACATAATAAGCCCTTAAATCCACCAGTTAATTAAGTAAGAGCCTCTGCGTATCCCTCAACACTAAAAAATGTATTACTAAGTTTCTTGCGGTAGAAACCCTTAAGCATTTTTCCTTCAAGATATTTAGCACATCCAGTTATGGTAGCTAAATTAAGGAAGGAACGGTTTTATATGCAAGACTATTGTTGGTACGACTACTAGTCTTATCCTTTTAAACGTGGTCAAAAGTAATTAACTTGCTTATCAACACTAATACTTTTTTTAATACTGGTCAAAGAATCCAAAAGATCCTTACGACGAGTAAATTACCCTTTCCATTCGATATATCCCTGCAGTAGATACGGATGACGTGGAAATTACTATGTTTTTCAAGATTTAGGGAGGAAAGAATAAGTATAACGTTAAACCATATAACCTCCTTAACATCAAGTTGCGTTAGTTTTTCAATATCTACCATTAAATAAAGGTTGAACTATTAAGCTTTCACTCGTTATTTCCTAGTATCCTTACCGGCGAAGACAAGGACTATTACCTTCATTACTTAACGAATTACTCCTCTTTTTGAAAAATCTACCATGATCATAAATATTACTTCTAATACTATATTAATTTAGCCCATTATTATACAAACTGGAATATCATCAAGTGATTTTATATATTGAATTATTAGGAACAAACTGGAAGCAAAATGGACTTCCTTAATTAGGTTCTTAATCAGCTGATGTTTTACTAATCAATGATAGGGAATATGAGAGTTGGCGAAGACACGTTACTTTAGCAATTCCGCCAGGCTTTTACGAGTTGAAGAAACTTTAAATACGCTTATAATAACCTAACTCTACTTGCAAAGGGTTTTTTTAGCTAGTTACGGTCCTTGTTTACAACCGTAATAATTCGAATCCCGAGATTAACGGGTATATACCCCTAAGCTTCAAAGTTTAACAACGATGGGGAAAAAAACCTTTTATGCGTATTATATCGAATGTATATAAGAAAAACCCATATAATATAGTTAACGAAAGGCCCGAACCTAGGGATGTAACCACTAAACTATATACGCAAAAGAGTATTCATTTTTCTTAAGATTTTCAAGTTATCTACGCAAGTTTACTTCATATTTTATAAAATATTGAATCTGTGGTAATTCCTGTTATTGGTTAAAACGCTATCCTTCAGCTGAGCGTTACAAATAGTAGGCAATGTATTACATCTAATATCTTACGGTCTTTGAGTAAAACTACTTTAATTATATTGCAAACTTTGATGGGAAAGAAATCAAAGAGGAGTAAAATTAGCTTGAGGCTATTGGTTAGCACGAAAATACTGGTATAAGATCAGAAGCAAAGCAATAACACACTAACTACGTTTTTTTGTACCGCTTCATAGATAAAAACCCCTACCGCCAGTATAACGATAATAACTCTGGCCTTACATATCTGTCTACTATCCGCAATCATTATGTAAAACAGGGTTTTTAAGGTATTATGCCAGATATTAGGGCAATACAATACTTAACAGGAGGTTATTTGTAATACTTCCCCTTATAAATTGATACCAATACTGCTATGGAATTTGATTACACGGATACTAGTAAAGTTGAAGTTAGCTTTAGCCTTATAAAAAAGCTTTTTTATTGGAATCTACGAGTGTTACTACCGTCTTTGGTCCTGTTATTTCCCATATTTTGGAATCTTCTACCCTTTTTTGCTTTTGCCTTAAAAACATAAAAAACCTCGGCGTTAACGTTAATGGTTAAATCAATAAACTGGTTCATATTGAAGACAATAAAAGGTTTTGATTTGGCCTTAAATATGGTCATTTTAATTTTACTGTTAAAGGTTAAAGGTAGTGGTACTAAATCTAACGGAGTCGTAACTTCGTTAACTTTATCGCCAGTTAAACTATCTGGAGACTAACAAACTTTACAAGGTTTTAAAAGTAGCTCGTTTTGAAAATATGAGTTTTTCAACGCTAAAGACAATTAAACGGCTTTACCATCGCTATGGAACACACTTTCAAACCCCCCCAAAGTTAAAATACCCATTAGAAAAATGATTAAAACTTGAATTTTAAGGTTTTCGTAAACGTGTTTTCCCTCAACAGCAAATTAGAACTTTACGTTATTAACTCGTTCACGGAATTTTACGGCGCCAAGTTGCTTAAAACTATTATGGTAAAAGAAATATGAAACATATAAAATACTTTGTAGATTAATACGTATCTGTAACTACTAAACGTACTAATTTATGGTGTTGATACCGACTTTATTGCGATAAAATTTCAAGTTAATGCCAAGTCGATAGGGATTCAATATAAATAGGTTCCCATTAAAGCTCATAAGGGTATTAGTAAGGTCGAAAGGGCTTACGCCTTTTGACGAAAGGCCTACAATATCTTTAACCTAGAAATTGGAAATTTTACAAGTTAAAAAACACGACTTAAAATGGTGGTAAAAGGCCTCAACAATACTATTAGTCCTAATGGCCTTATACCGACTCTACTAATATTTGAAGCTTATATAAATATAACGACTAAATCGTTATTATAATTAAACACTCAAAGAAGTACCGTGGCATATAACCAAACTTTGAAGAAATTAAAGAAGGAATCGGCATGCCGCTAGGTTACTAATACCCTTAATACTAGGAATGAACTATCGATAACAAACGTGCTGTCCCTACCTTTTCAAAGTAAATTTCTTACGTAGAGGAAGCCAGACAAAACAGATATACCTTATAATATATGAAGTATCGTTAGTCTTAATGGAATAGTTAAAATCGTTGGCGTCCCTATTACTTTCCGAACCACATTGGTCAAGCCGTACCAAAAACCATTAAATTTGATGGAAATCCTTCCCTTAATAACGCTCTAGTCGAATATATCAGCTAATACAACCCTTCCGAACCGATCGTTAACAAGCTGGTAGAACGTCTTTGGCGTGGAAAACCACCGAAAAGGATAATATACATTAAAAAACAGTGTGGTAATGAGGAATATAAGTCTGTAATGGTATATATAACGTTATAAGCATCTTACAATGGAAAGACTATTAGAAAACTTACCTTTAAGTTTGGTATTCAAAGTATTATGAATACATTAGGAAAAGCTTTCAAGGAAAACAACCAGGTGAATATTGACGGCCCTTTTACTCGGGGTTTTATTTAATTTATACTATTAACGCAATTTAAAAGCCAAAACTTCAAAGTTTTCAAGTCGAAAGAAAACCCACGAATTTGAGGATAAGACCACGAACTGGCCGTCTGAAAAGTAACGGCTGATCGTTTAATAATACGGTAATGAAGTTAAGGAATAAATCTCAACTTAGTCACCTATAATTCAAAAGATCAGCCAACGTTTAATCTTTGCAATCTCTACCAATTTAACTACTGGAGTAAATGAGAAGTTTATACGTAATAGCTATAATATAACATAAATGTACATATAGTCTAATATTAATCTTTAGAAAATTATACTACTGGATCTGCCGAAAGAACTGGAAGACAAGTTTCCAGCCCACACAATAATACTTTACACTAAACCTTTGTATGGACTAGTCGAAGCAGGTATCTATTGGTTTTGAACGTATTAAACACACTTCAGAAACAATCTAGGCATAGAAACTTCAACTTTCGACTCGAATTTATTAATTATATAGGTAAAAAAATTCGATATCGTTGGTATACTAATTAACGATACCTTTTTCTTCGATAATGTTAGATTTTTAACGGCGAAATAGCGTGCCATGAAAAAATCAACCTTTGAAATTGTAAGCCGACTAAAATGTTAGCTAAGCGTATACATCTCAACTTTGATAAATCTTTAATCCGCATTTATAATATTAAGGCTAAAAACACTAAAGGCAAGTACATCAACCTGAGTAAAAAGTGGTAAACCACGAGCTTTAAAAAGATCCAGAAGGCCGATAAGGTAAAATAATAAAAATATCTGGAATGAATGGCATATACAGCTTACATTATCACGCTACACCAACCGAAAGCATCGTACAACCTGTTAATTACAGAACAAATATAAGATTCATTGGACAAAGACTTTAAAAAGTTAAATAAGAGGATTTGATGGCAAGTAGAAAACTTAGAAGGAGGTATTAATGTAATTTCGATGGATTTGAAAAAGGTAAAGTTAACAAATTTTGCGGACGGCTCCCTTACCAATAATACCAACTTCACATCGCAAATCAGATTACTCATAATACTCGTTAACGAGGAAAGGTCTAAATTGCAGTTTACAATTACCGGAAATCTCTTATACTAGACATCGGTCAATTGTTAACGTATAACACAAAGCTTATTAATATCGGAGGTATATAGTATAACGATAGGATCTGATATTACTGTGGTAATTAACGACACGTTAAAAGTTATTATTAAATAACTAAGATTACCTCCGCTATCGGTGGTAATTTATATAAATTTCCTAAAACTTTACGAGTGCCTGTTAAAGCTAGTCATAACCAATAAAAACATCTCATGATAAATGTAATAGTTTTAAAGAAGGAATAAAAAGCCCCTAAAATCCATACGTTTCGGTAAATTCATGGTAAAAATAACTCCGCCA
The DNA here is from genome assembly GCA_038502455.1 of Anisogramma anomala. Classification (NCBI taxonomy): domain Eukaryota; kingdom Fungi; phylum Ascomycota; class Sordariomycetes; order Diaporthales; family Gnomoniaceae; genus Anisogramma; species Anisogramma anomala. The sequence goes on along the minus strand of JASMMZ010000012.1, from coordinate 158,015 downwards.
ATGCTATAATTAAGGTTACGCCTAATAATGCCTTAAAATAGTTTGTAAACAGTAATACACTAACTATATAAATCGAGAGTTACGTAAACCACCCAGTACGTGATGTGGAGAAACAGGGATATCCTAGCAAATTCGAAAACTGCTAGGATAATGGTAGTGATGGCAATAGTCGTAATGACAATGGTGGCGATGGCAATAGGTGGAACTACTAGCAAAATTTACGTAAGTAGTAAAATATGTAATATGAATAGGTTTATAGCGAAACATCTGTATATAGGATTGAAGTAATATAGGGCTCGGATATATGGAACAAGGGGCCATAATTGATATCATTTTCAGTACAAATAAACTGAAATTACCAAGGGATTTAGTTTATAGATTGAAAAGGGATTTTAGAGGTTGTCATCAACTGGTGGCCAGCTATACTCATGTGCAGATACGAAACAAAAAGCCGCCAATGTTGGAATAGCAGTCAAATACAGTACAGTTAAGTTAACTATACTTATAGTTGGTTGATTTTACTTACTTCAAATTGACTGTAGTTTGTGGGATTGATTGCAAGTTCAGTGCAGTAGGTGCTTACTTCAAAGTGGGGTACGGGCCAGAGAATTCGTCTATACAAATTAGCGTGCAGACTGGCTAGCGGTCTACCAAACTTAGAACTTACAATTCAACCACAACTAATTTCAATGCAACACCAGTTACTTCGACCACAGTGATTCGAATCGACTACGTTGCAACGATAAAGGCCTACCAACAGAGTTATTCAAAAAAGTCGCTATTGCCGACTTTATTACCCTAGCAGTCTTCTAGTTTGCCAGAACATCCCTGTTTACTAGCACGTGACTTGGATTTATCAGGTGGCCTGTTAACGTAGCCCTTGATGTGTATGGTTAGTTTATTACTATTCACAAGTCTTTTAAGATCCTTCTTTAGTAACGCCTTCATCATGGCATTAGTGGGATCATCCTTGCTATCGATATATCGAAACTCCTCGATCTCTTTACCTTCGTAGGCATTATGGAGTACTATCACATCTATTATCAAGTGTTTTTCGCTGGTGGTTCCGAGCTTAGAAAGGCATTCGAATAGGATTTTCGAGTCGATATAATTCACTACTGCGATAAAAGAAATTTTCAATTACCTTATAATGATATTAAGAGTTTTATATAGTATTATACCTATATTAAAGCCGGTTACCATGCCATAAATCTATGAAGTCAATATATTACGTATAATCTTGTTATAGTTAATGGAGGTCTAGTAGCTTAAATTACCGGTGATATTAAATTGTTTTTTCTAGTTAGTTTTCATGAACGATCATTATTAGGAACCCGTTCCATATAGACAATTATATATTATTTATATAGGAATAATTTGTGAAAAATCAATAATTTCGCCCTCGATAGGTTGATTAAGACTATATATATTCCTTGGTCTAGGTTTTGCATTTATTATTCCAGCCTTTTATTCAGTTGGTAAAAATCTATATCCGTTAGGTCCTATATTTATACCGTAATTGATAGTTTGTAAGAGGCTTTCTGTTGGTATAAGATGACGATATAATTGCTACGTACGCGTTATTTTAAATACCGTTAAACCTTAACTACATATCAGTTTTATTAATTGTAGTTAAGTAAGTATCATAACCCTTTTGACTAAAATTAAGGCTAGTATTAATATCAAGTATACGGATTGATGATCTGTTAAAGTTAAATTGGTTACCCTTTATTAAAGTCGTAAATAATTAGAAATTACGAAAGATTTACTGTTTCATCGCCTATTATTCCAATACCATAAAGCTAGCCGTTCTAATGAAAATAGTATCGTCAATTTATTTACCTATTAAGCCAAAGTCTTTCTTTACGTTACCAATAAATATAGGTCGTATATCCAAAACTTTATACCTAGCTTCAATTTGAAATGTGGCTAATAAATCAGGAAATAATAAATGTTTTCTTTTGTTCATCCGTATAATAGTTTGATATATCGTATTACTATCCTCAAAAATTACTTACCACGCAGTGTCTATAGAAACTTCAATAATAAAATCCGCTATAAATCGGTCGCTTACTACGCTTATACTTATGTGATACTATATCCATTGAGGGAAAACTTTCCTTTAATCTCAATTGGTAAATTGATTACTACAGCGGCTACCAAACGTCAACTAATCTTCTAAATCGTTGACGATTATATAAGGATACAGTCTTGACCTTTATTACCGTATCTTTAAGAAATTAGTTGTACCTTTTCTTACGGTCGCTCTGTAGTTTTACCTTCAACCTCCTGTATAATCCTCGATCTGAAAATTTTATCATTGAGGTTGTAAAGATTAAAGTCGACTTTAAATACGAGTTATTTAATTCCTTGAATTACAAGTTTATTGATCTCGACTTTATCACTTTTTTCAAAGGTTTACCGGAGGTTTTAGTAACACCTTATATCCAGATCTTTAACGACAAGTCTTTGTCGTTTTTTTCTTCCTACTTACCCAAATAATATTATAGATACGGTCCGATATATGTTCCATATCCTTAACGTTCCTACTCTTTCGTAATTGTTCATACCGGCAACATTATATTGACTTATCGATAACAAGTGGAAAAAAGTTGTATTAGCTTATTCGCTAAATTTAAACGTTTTTATTGCTATCTTCAATCGCCTTAATATATAGTTTAACCTGGGTAATATGAAACGTTGCGGAACCGTTAGTAGTTTCAATGATTATTTTATGGTTAACGATACTTAATATTTTCTATTGTGTATCTTATTTTCATTACTTTCGTTATACAAATACTTTATATTGTAATGGAAAAACAAGCATATCGATTGTCATGAAACTATTTTCAGTATTAATGGCATTATTAACTTGACTCCGTGCCTATTCCTTCTACAATTTCTTCAGTGCTTTTCTGTAAGCTACAACTCTCTTTTGCGTACTTAATAATTGCAGAAACTCACTCATTAAACATAGGTAGACTTCAAAGATCATCAACGTTATTATTAAGCCATTAAATCCCACGATGTTATTTAGGCCTTTGACTACCATCTTAAGGAGTGTTTCATAGTCCGTAAAGCTTCCAGTCTTTCGTATAAGAATGTCGTTCGCTTTGTAGAGTAACGCGTGTATTTTCTCAACTTTTTCAATACTTCAATAAGCCCTAATAAGCACTTCTTTATACTAAATTCCTATTATCTTATCGTCCGCCTGGAACTTCGCCGCTACAAAGTTGGTACCGATATTATAAACGATAACGTTAAGTAGACACAAATTCGTATTAATTAACAATATACTTAACTTTTCCCAAATATCATTTACCGATGATAACTTTAAAAACTCGCATTATGAAAAAAGGTTATCGTGTTAATAATATAAAAAATATGCTTATTATTGAAGTAAAACAAGTTAATAAAAATCTTGTAATTAAAATATTTATCGTCTTTTAGCGTAAATTTAAATTTTTGGAAATCTTATATATACGTTTAACAACAATGATAGAGTGTTTTAATAACCTTTGTAGTAGAGTATTCCACGTCTTCGTACCCTGAGAACTTGAGGATTTGATATAGCCTGCTAACGGCTAGGTAATTAAAACACCAGTATAATTAATGTACTGTGAACTCCGTTAAATTTAATACTATTTCCTTTAATACATCAAGATAAAACTACATATACCCTTACTTGTCAGCGAGGAAAAACCTTACGCTATTTTTAACCATTTTCTTAATGTTAATATAGATCTTAACGCCAAGGGTTTTTATATTCTTTACGTAAAAGAGGGGGGTAAGAGATTAATAAATATAAAACGTAATAGACATAATGACAGTTCAAACTATTGTCATCCCTGATAAAGATGGTCATTTACCTGAGTCGAAGTGAACTTTATCTTTGCTAACATCTCAACAATTAATCTCTATAACAGTAAGAATTTCCTTCCGTAATGTGATGTAATACAAATAAACTACTATTAAGTACCTTGTTACCACTGTTTCCTATATAATAGCTTAAAACATATAATGCGCGTAATAATCGCAAAGGTTAAGGGTATATAAGAGATGAGGGGTTTAGTTGAGGCAAAGGTGAAGTTTTTGACACTTAAGTAATATAGGAAGATACAGTTGACTAATTACTAAGCTGCGCTAAAAGTATTATTATCATACCATATAACTTGTTCAGGAGTATCGTTGTTGTTGAAATCCTTTTTATACTCGAAGTTTACAATACAGTTAAAATAGGTTTATTTAAAATTAATAGTGTACCAAGAATAATATATTACCTGCTATGTGCAATGTTTAGCTAAAGGGTGGCGAATGAACTAATAACTGGATTTGCTATAAATCCAATACCTTTTACTACTATTAAAACGATAATTTTTATAGTCAAAAGGTTCGCTTAAATTTTACCCTAGTTATTAGCGTTAATATGATTGTGGTTTCCCATTCGAATGTATTAAACCAGTTTTGAAACGTTAGAGTCACCCGTACCTACAATCGAAGTAAATGACCATTACGCGATCTTTTTTATTCATATTGCGAAAGTTATCAGCTTAGAGGTATTTATTAATCGATTTTCACGTACGTGTTATTATGATTGCTAAAAAGAAATTTGATTAGATAAAAAAGCCTTTATAGGTGGCATCTAGCCGTTAAAATACATAGTTAAACTCGTTAACGCCTGTAACAATTGCCCATATCTATTCGCGAAGCGTAATTTCGCTACTATTGGTTTTCCCTATATTTTAATAATATAGAATCAATTTATTAAATGTTAAATTTAAAATATCCGTCGATATTTCCTCCATTTTCTTCTTTATTATTATCATCGTTTACTTTGCAATAGCTCAGTTCGTATAATATTGCGCAAGGTGAATATCGTATTCGAAATAACTCTTCATACCATCGTACATATTTCGAAAAGCTTTTACCCGCATGAAAAGGGTTAGGTAACAATTCCTGACATATCTTATAATCATTTCGGAAAATAAGAAGTAAAAACCTAAAGAAGGAACCTCTATTGACTTACAAATATCTAGAAAAAGCATCATTTTCGTATTAAGGAGGTTATAATGCTTTTCGTTATACTTTTTGACATTATTCCATATTTTATCAAAGTCCGTAAAGGGCTTATAGATAAAGTTAATCATTTTAACAAGTTTAAAAGGAAGGTTGTAATAATCGTTCTAATACCCGTTAGTATTTCCTGTTAATTTAAGCCTTAAACCCTTCAAGATACGGTGTTAAAAGTAATTGCTTATTACCTAGCCTAAGGGGTAAAGTTCTTTAATAGGACCTGTAATAAGTTTATATATATATAGATATATCAGCTATAACAATTTCTGCTTCAAGGAACTTAACGGTTTTAAGGGAAGGATTAAGGGATAGGAGAAATTTAATCGTAGGAAAGGTTTTGAGGAACTTAAAGATCTTACTTAATTAACCGGTAGAAGTCGCAGACGTTAATACCTTTTACGGCGTTGGAGGCCATTTTTTTACGCGTTTTGCCACTTCTAAAGGCATACTCTGAGTAATTACAAAAAGATATTATGTTATTAAAAATATTAACAAGTTTTTTATTATTAACTTATCAAAAGGCTTAATGTAACTAGAGATTAAGGGGAAGTCCACTTAAACACGTATGAGGGCGTTAAGAGTTATTAATAAGTTTTCCTTTTCTATAAGGATCTTTAGAATTAAGATTTTAAGGGGGTTCTTTAAGTAAAATCAGTTGATAGAAAACTTTTGCCAGCTTAGTAAGGTTGTTTTCCTAGTACGTACATCTTTTTTCGTTTAAACTATGCCTTTAGCTTAACCTCAACACCTTTTTGAATTCTTTTCTACATATTAAGGGTCCAGTCGTTAGAAAATCGTGATATTTCCAAAAGTTTTGGTTATTATAGTCAACGTTTTCGCCGCTGTTTTCTTCGATAATATAGTAGTTAACGAAGTTAACTAGGTACCTTTTGGTTAAATATTCGTCGACATTTTATTTTTAGAGATTTTTATTGTAATACTTAGTAAAAGTGGATCCGAAAATTTTAATTGCTTTTAGTAGTTTTTTAATAGGTATCTTATAAAGTTTTGGTTAAAGTAGGATGTGGTGGGTAAGAGACTTAGTGATTTGAGGCTTAGGGACTTAGTAATTTATCGTAAAGTTGCGCGACGTAGTTTTCTTAGCGCGACTTAGCGATTTTTGGTATTTCCGATCAAAACAAAGATTTTAAATATTGAATTGGTGTAAGGGAAGTGAAAAGAGTAAAGTATGGAGAATAAATTAGTATTTAAGGCAGAGATTTAATATAGAGGTTAGAATTGAAGGTTGTTTGTTGTGGTTATTTAACGCGGAATTTAGTCGTTTTTGCAGTAGTAGCACCTATAGTAATAGTGACTTAACTGTTTGTTAACTTATTGATTTAAGACTTTTAGCGGTTAATATCAACGCTTTTCTTTAAAAAGGATTTGATAAAAATTTCTTGGTGTTTTTTTAGTAGCGATACCGTCATTTATTTCCAAATTTCCGTTGTGGACTGACACAACCTAGAAGTTTTCTCAGTTTTCTTGCTATTGTAGACTGACGCCGAAGTTATAGAGGCCCTTCATAAGAATCTCTCCTCTACTCTAGCCGCCGTTTGACGTAGAGCGTAACCTGAAAGTAGATTCTTCTTCTACTTAGCTTATCTTTGCTTAACCTAATAAGCACTGATTAGTGTTGATAGGGCATTAGACTTTGCAATGTTGTTAATTCGATTGGTCTAGTCGAAGTAACAGTAGTATTTCAATGATCAAGTGGTAGATGTATTGTTTTAGGTTTGGCAGACCACTAGCTGGTCTGCAAAGTAATTTTTATAGCCAATTACTTAACCCGTGCCTTAGTGTTAAGTTGGCGCATACTCTACTTAACTTTAATCCAATACAGTAGGCTCACTAAACACAATACACTCAACTTGCAGTCAGTATAGTTGACCTACTACACTGTAATTACTAATATTCTAACAGCCGACTTAATTCCCCTAGCAATCTTCTAATTTTCGAATATATCTTTATTTATCAACACGTAACTCAACTTTACCAAGTTGCTTGTTAACGTAGCCCTCAATACATATAGTTAGCCTATTATTATCCATCAACCTCTCCAGGCTTTATGTGACAACGTCTTTATTATAAAATTAACTGGATTATCATTTCCATTAATCCATCGAAACTCCTCAATATATCTGCCTTCATAAACTTTATAAATTTCTGTTACATTAATTATCCAACTTTTTTCAAAAATAGTCCTGAACCTAAAAAAACATTTGAACAAGCTGCTCGAATCGGTATAAATTACTACTGGAATATAGGGAATCATTAATTACCTGATTAAAACGTTAAGCATTTCCTATAATGTAATTCTTATATCAAAGACGGTCATTATACTGTAGACCTCTAAAATTCACACGGTTCGTATAATCCTCTTATATTAAACAAAAGTCCAGTAAATCAGGTTTCCCTTAATACTAAACTAGTCCTGTTATTTGTTTTAACGAGGGTTATAAGTAATCCGATATTTAATGAGAGGTCCATATTATTCATAAAACAGCTATCCGTAAATATCATTAACTTAGCCTTCAACAAATAAATCGAAACCATATTAATTCCTTGATTAAGGTTCCGCATCTGCCTCTATAACCTTTTATTTGATCGGTCAAAGTCTTATCTGTTACTTCTTGTGTTTATACCGCAATAGATAGGTTATAAAAGAATTTTAGTAAGCATGGAGTAAAGATAAAACTATTACGAACGCGTTATTTCAAGTACCGTTAAACCGTAGCTACGTTAACCTTATCAATTAGATGTTATGACCCAAGAACATTGGAGGGACAGAAAACAGGCCAGTATGGGACTAAGCTACTAAGAACCTGATGTCCAATACATCAAGTGGGGATATCTCTTATGTCAGAAACCTTAGGGTTAGGGTTACGCACTAAGGATCATTGAAATCATGTTTTGATCCAATATGATCCAGCACTGAAGGCGTATGAAGGATTAAGGATATAAGGACACGGTCAGCACCACATAGATAGTATTTCCTTCATAGCTCTTCAGTTGTCAATCTAAGTATTCAGTCTCAGTGTATTCTGAATAGCCTCACGACTTTTGATCATTACTTTCACAGTTGCGATATTGTTTACTCAGCACCTCTGCTATCTTCTTGATAACATAAACCCTCTGACACCTTCTATATACTCACGGGTATTTAGTGTGATCATTACATTAGAACCAAGTTAGTATACTAGTCCTTCCAAATAAAACTAAAACAAATATCAACACCAAGCATGCGGATTAACGATCCGTTAAAGTTCAGTTAATTGCCCTCCACTAAAGTTACGATCGGCTTACAATTCCAAAACTTTAAATCCTCAATCGCTTACTATTCCGATACCACAAATCCATCAATTCTAACGAAAAGAGTATCATCAGTTTACATACCCACCAAACCAAAGTTTTCCTCTTACGTTACCAACAAATACAAGTTGTATATTAAAGACTTTGTATTAAACCATAACTCAAAGTGAGATTGATAGGTTAGAAACTAATAAACGCTTGATTTAGATAGTCCGTATGGTAATTTAATACATCACATTACCATACCTCAAAGGTACTTAACACTCAATTCCTGTAATAACTCCGATTGCACAATCCGCTATAAATCATTCGCTAATTACATATAAGCTTATATTATATCACCGCTATTACAAGTAAACTTCTCTTTCTTTCTAGCTAAAAAACTCAATACTAAAGCGACTACTAAACACTAACTAATCTTCTAAATCTTTAACAACTACCTATAAACCCAATCTTTACCTTGATTACCATATCTTTAAACGATTAAACACAACCTCTTGTATAGCCGCTTCATGGTCTTACCCTTTACCTTGTGTTTGATCCTCGGCCTAAAAATCGTAACATTCTGGTCGTAAAGGTTAAATCCGGATCTAAATACGAATTATACAACTCCTTGAATTAGGAGTTAGTTAATTTCAATCCTATCGCTTTTCTTAAAAGGTTTGCCAAAAATCCTAATAATACATCATACATGAGCCTTTATATTCAAGTTTTAATCATTATTCTCTTTCATATTTACCCAAGCAATATTGTAAATACAACCCGATGTATATTCTTTATCTTCAATATTTGTTCTCTTTAATATTTGTCCGCACTGCCATCGTTCGATGAACTTGTTGATAGTTATAAAAAAATGGTTGTATTAACTTATTCGACTAACTTCAAAGTGTTCATCACCATTGTCTGTCGCCTTAATATTAGGCCTAACTTAGGTTAAACTAAACGTCGCGAAGACGTTAACAGTTTTTACAACTACTTTAGGATTAACAATACTCAAGATTTTGTACAGGCTATCATATTTACTTGGCTCAATCCATACAAAAACTTCACTTTATAACGGAAAAACAAACACGTAGATCGTCGTAGGTTCGTTACAGGTATTAAAGGCATTATTAACTTAATTCTGTGCTGATTCTTTCCGTAATTCCCTCAAATCTTTGCCATAAGCCACAACTCCCTTCTAAATACTTACTAATAACGAGGATTCACTCTTCAGACGTAGATACATTCCAAAGACCAGCAGCGTTAGTATCAGGTCGTTAAAGTCTCCAATATCATATAAACATTTCACCGCTATGGAAAAGTGTACCTCCAAATCCATAAACTTTTCATCTCTAGTGTAAAAATATCATACGTTTTGCGGAGTAACAGATATGCCCTTTCGACCTTTTTAATGCTTCAATAGGCCTTAACAGATACCTTTCTATATTAGATTCATATTATGCAAATGTCCACCCAAAACTCCGCCGCTATAAAGTTAATGCCGGCATCGTAAACGATGACATAAAATAGGTCCAAATATGTGTCAATCCATAATATCCTTCACGTTTTCCACATATCCTTCGTTAATAAAAACTTTAAAAACCTAGCTCCGTAAAGAAGGTTACAAAGTCAACAACATAAAAAATAGGTTTATGAACCAAATAAAACACAGCAATGAAAATATTGTAATGAAAATTCTTATCTTTTTTTTATTATAAACTCAAATTGTAGGGGGGCTTAAATACGCGCTTGGAAATGGTAACAAAACTGTTTATTAGCCTTTAAAACCAATGATTTCATGTCCTTATACCCTGTGGGTTTAAAAACTTTATACAGCCTGTTAATGTATAGGTAATTAAAATGTTGGTATAATTAATGTATTTCTAAGTTCGTTAAATTCAACACCGTTGCTTCTAAGCTTTAAAAGTAAAGCAACAAATATCTCCACTTGAAAACTAGGCGAAACCTTAGTTTGTTTTGAATCATCTTATCAACGTTAATGTTAATATTAACGCCGAAAATATTCATGTCCTCTAAATAAAAGAGAAAAATGGTAGGAGACTTAAGGATATAAAATGTAATCAATTTAATAATAATCTTAAAAACCGTTATCCTCAATAACAATGATTATTAACCTAAATCATAGCCAACTTTAGCCTTACTTATATCTTAAAAATCTATTTCCTTAATAATAATTGTTTTCCTCCGCGATATTATATATTACAAGTGATGTTCTATTAAGTACCCTACTGTTCCTATATCTGACATAATACCTGACATAATACCTGAAAATGTATGATCCGTATAATTCTCGCGAAAGTTAAAGATTTATAATGGATTAAATGTTTAATGAAAGTAAAGGTAAAAGTTTTTGCTACTTAAACGATATAAAGTGACGCAGTCGCTAATTACTAGGCTGCACCAAAACCAAAATCATTGTATTAGGTAACTTACTTGAAAACATTATTACTGTTGACATTTTTTTACATCTCTAATTTACAATACAATTAGAATAATCTTATTCGATAGCAGTAGAGTATCAAAATAATACAATCCCTATTATTTGTAACACTGAGTTAAAGGGTAACGAGTTAACCAATAGCCAGACTTACTATAGATTTAACATCTTTTACTACTATTACGACAATAATTTTTACGGTTGATAGGTCTATTTACGTCTTACCCACGTTGATGCCAATATAACTATTGCTTTCAATTCGAGGGATTTAGACCAAATCTTAGACACTAGGGTCGTCTGTACTTACGATCGACATAATTTATCAATAAGTGGTCTTTTTGATTCATGTCGAGAAAGTCATCAACTTTGAAATATATACCAAAAGAGTTTGGCGTATATGCCATTACGGTTGCAAACGAAAACCGAAATTAATCAAAAAAAGCTCTCACAAATAGCATCCGAGCGTTGTAAAATGTATTTAAACTTGCTTACATCCGTAACTCCTGCCTTTATTTGCTTCCGGAGCGTAGCTCATCTAATATATACCTTCTCTATTATTTATCAATACAATATCAATTTGTCAAATATCTAATTCAAAACATTTATCCTTGTTTTCTCTTCTTTTTTTCAACCATTATCGTCATCCACCTTATAATAGCCCAATTTGTATAATATTACACGAAAAAGACATCGTATTCGAAATAATTTTTCATACTACCGTAAATCTTACAAAAGGTTTTCACCTGTATTAGGAAAGTGAGGTATTAATCCTTGATATACCCTATAAAGATTCCGGAAAACAATAAATAAAAACCAAAAAGAACTTTGATTCATTTACAAATATTTAGAAAGGTATTTTCTTCATATCAAAAAGGTTATAAAGCTTCATGTTATACTTTTCTACATCGTTTCACATTTTGTTGAAGTTTATAAAGAGTCTGCAATTAATGTTAACCATCTTGAATAGTCTGGGGAAAATGTCGCAATAGTTGTTCCAATCGTCTACGGTATTTCCTATCAATTTAAACTTTAAAACCTTCATATCGCGGTGTTAAGGTTAATGTAATAATCACACGAAATACCTGTGAGTATATAGAAGGTGTCAGAGGGTTTATGTTATTAAGAAGGTAGCAGAGGTGCTGAGTGAACAATATCGCAACCGTGAAAGTAATGATCAAAAGCCGTGAAGCTATTCAGAATATACTAAGACTGAATACTTAGATTGACAACTGAAGAGCTATGAAGGAAATACTATCTATGTGGTGCTGACCGTGTCCTTATATCCTATGGCCTTCATACCATCTTCAGTACTGAGGCTCACCAGTGCTCACTGAGGCTCACTGGTGCTCACTGAGGCTCAGTAAGCACTTGTGATCTAGATAACCCTAACCCTGGAGGGTTGCCTAGTCTGGTGCTGACAAAGAGATATTCCTCGCCTGATGTGTTGGACTTCAGGCTTTCGATAGCTTAGCTGCATGCTGGCCTGTTTCCTGACCCACTAACGTGCTTGAGTCATAACAGGTAATTGTCAATCGCCTAACCTGAAGAGTAAAGTCCTATTATAAAACCTGTGATAAACTTTCGTTTGTAGGTGTACTTACCGTGGGAAGCTTCGTTTTAAGGTACTTATCAATTCTAAAGAAAGAATTAAAAGGCAAGGGGGACTTGGTTGTAGAAAAGATTTTAAGGAATTTAACGGTCTTGTTCAATTAACTAAATAGCGCCGAAGTCAATTCTTCTTACTGCGTTAGCAGTCGCTCTTTTATGTGTTTTACCGCTGCTAAAGACGTATTCCGCGCTATCACGTGAAGGTGCTAGACTCCTAGGAAAATCAACCGATTTTTCATTTTCAACATATAAAAAGGCTTTACTCAACTAGGTATTAAGAGGAGGTCCCCTGAAACGTATGTAAGGGCGTTAAAAATTCTCAACGCCCTTTCCGTGAGCACGTGAGTCTTAAAAGCATTCTTCAAGTTAAATCAAATGTAAAAAAGTTTATATTAAATTGGTTAAGTTCTTTTCTAGCACGTTAACTTCTGGTTGTTTAAATTCTAATTTCAACTTAAACTTAACAGTTTTTCAAATTGCTTTCCATATATCAAATATTCAGTATTCAAAGGACTCATAGTACTTGCAAAAGTCGGTGTTTTTACAATCAAGGCCATTGCTTCTGTCTTAATCGATTATATAGCTACCGATGAAATTTGTCAAATGCTCTTCGAGTCTTCGTTAACATATTACCCTTAGAGGTCTTCGTTGTAATTATTCAAAAAAAAGTGTCTGTAACCCTTCGTAAACTTTTCTTTTATAGGGTCGATTATAACTTCAAAATAAGCGCTTATGATAGCTATCTTGGTGTTTTGGCTGTCGTAAGATGTAGGTAATGTTTTAGGTAAGGGAATTTGATTTTTCGGCGTAAGGTCGCGTGGGAACTAAAAAATTTAGCATGGAGTCGCGCGATGTGGCTTTCTTAGTGTAACATGGTAATTTTTGATATTTTCGCTTGAATCAGCGATTTTAACGATTAAATTAGCCAAAGGAAGTGTAAAGAGCAAATTATGGGGGGAAACTTGGTGTTTAAGGTAAAGATTTAATATATAGAATAAAGTTGAAAGTTGTTTGTTATTATTCATTGCTTAGTTTAAGACTTCAGTTTCTTTGCAGTAGTAGAACCCGCAATATTACTCACTTAGCCGTTTGACAATTTGACCAACTTTGAAACTTTTAACACTTAATCATACCATCACTACCTCTAAACTACTGTAAAAACCGACGAAATCTAAAAATCTTCTCTACTTACTGCCGTAAAAACCAACGCAATTGGTAAAGACCTTTCGAAAAAAATCTTTCCTCTACTCTTCTGCCGTTTAATGTAAAGCGTAACCAAAAAGTAGCTTCTTCTTCAACTTATCTTATCTGTGCTTAACCTAATGAGAACTGATCAGTATTGGTAGGGCTTTAGACGTTGCAACGTTATCGATTCGATTGGTCGAAGTAATAGTAGTATTTCGTGGTCAAATATTAGATGTATAATTCTAGGTTTGGCAGACCACTAGCTGGTCTAAACAGTAATTTTTATGGCCAATTGACTGACCTATACCCTAGTATAAAGTGGGCACATACTGTACTTGACTTGCAGTTAATACAGTAGGCCCACAAAACAATACACTTAATTTGCAGTCAATATAGTCAACTTTACTATAAGTAAAGCTGACCGACTACACTGAAATTACTACTATTCCAACAGATATATTAATAATTCATTTCGCTCGTTTTTCGACATTTTTCGTTCAATTTACCTTAACAATACTTTAATACATTTCCATGGAACTTTAAATAACTATATTATTCAGGTTAAGTAAGTATCAAACACCCTAAGTACCCTTGGTCTAAACCTCGATATATTTAAATATCAATCCAGCTTTAAAAGAGTAAGTATTTAGGATATAATATCGAAACAAAAATCGAAATTCGTATAAATTCAGAACCATTATGTATTATCTGAGAACAAACTATTTCTATGTTTATACTAATAATATAAGTTTTTTTTTGTGGTTTTATTAACTTTTACCAGCAATTTATTCGGGACTACTTTACCATCACCGGCTCTTTAATTCGTTCAACTTAAAATGGTATTACTTTCTATTATGGACCCAAGAAAAAAGTTATTTTCGAACGACTTACATTTTCCTTCCTCTTTAAACTGATTCTCACTTAATAAGATCCTGACAGGAAAACAGTTTTAAAATCAGATTATTCTGATTAGGCTTTAAAATGCTTTTTACTTCAATAGGATAATTACAATATTTTACGCTTAAACAATATCTTACTCCTAAATAACGTATTGATCTTATAGTTCATTACCTCTCTAATACAATTGTGAAGTCTACAATAAGGAATTATTTAGAGTTGTGAACCATTTAAAAGTATAAAACGCGAAACTCCATGGTACAACTTGCCCGTTTACTATTTCCACAAATTATGAAAACTTGGAATATTTTATAACTACCCGATAACTTTCTAAACAACAGATTTGTTGATCAAAACAATTTTACCAATTCTGTTTTAAACTAATTTTCAATAACAGGGCCAATTATATACTGCCTAATATACTATTTCGAAAAAACCAAAATATTTCGAAATATTTAGTAAACATCGATAATATTTTACGGTTTCGTAACCGTATTTTCGTTTTTCCTCATGAGCTACTTATTACCACGTTAATTTGTAATATATACAATTTAATTTTTTACTAGCTATGCAAGTCGCGACGTTATCATTGTAATTTTAACTCAAACATATTTTAGGCTATGTTATACTGTACGGTCCGAAGTTTTTGGCGGAATTACAATATTTAAAGGCGAACGATTTATAAGCGACACCATTGGAAGGTACTTTCTCTGTTTTTACCAATTCCCCAATAGTTTTAAAGCAATATTTTAATGAACTTAACAATTAATTAATTTTGGAAAATGAATAATAACCCATGTTACCTTATAATTATTACGGATCATCTAAATAAAGCTTTATTTAATAAATAATGCATATTACAAATGTTGAAGTTTACGTAAAACAATTCTTAAATTATTATTGGAAATGTTACGGTTTTTTTCTTTTTTTTTTGCGTTATCATTAACGATCTAGATTCGAATGAAACCAATAGGTTTAAAAATGAGTTTACGGTTTAACGAGAGTAAAACAACGTTTGAATACCATATTCCACCCCAAGACGAATTATATTACTAATTACGCTAATCAAAAGGTTTCAATATACTTGTGTTCTTTTATCGTTACATTCAATTCGGTTGAACCTACTGTTAACCGATTTATAATTAACTTTAAATGATAATGATATTACTACTGTCAGTAATAACCCGTTTTCTATAATGTATAACTATCATATGAACCCTATATAACCTATTTAACGTTTACTTATTTTGACTACTAAACAGCATGTAAAGGCCAAAAACTTTGTTCAATGTATTCGCAACTTTACGAAGTTGACATAAACTATAATAGTAGCTACGTTACAACGTATGGAAAAATGCGTTAATAAATAATACTCTCCTTTAGAACGGTATAAAATAGGCGATAACGTTTAGCTTTTTCTTAAAGACCATAAGCCTGATAAACTTTCGAAGAAAAAAAAACTAGGCTAGCTTTACAATAAATACCGTATGATACGTATGCTTAATTCCCACGTCGTCGAACTTAATATTACCGGTAAAAAACACCCCCATTTTTTCGTCAACTAACTTATGTAAACCGTTTCCAACCCGCTTCTGAACTAATAAACCCGTAACTATTAGTTACCCGTTATCGATATTATAGGCAATAATAGCAATATCAAACCTAAATTTCATATCAGTAGTATTTTACGAGTTGAAAATAATCTTTAGATTAGCCACCCCCATATTACTAAGTTCCTTAATCGATAAATCTTATCAAATGGGTAAATTATATATATTTGATTGGAAAACCAATTTCGAACTTCTTCAATATCGCGACCTTAAACGCTTTTGTATCTCGTTATAGTTCAGCTAAAAACAACAATAGGTTTTCCCGCCTAACTCATACATAAACTTCATTTAATATTTTCCTTGATTATTTACCGACTCGTTAAAAACTACTGTTTCACAATTCGAAGTAGTAAACTAATTAAGTTATATAAGTTAATCATAACAGTTAATAATGGTAACCAACTAATTAACATATACATCATAAATGAAAATAATACGTGACTTACTCTATGTTGGTTAAAATAACTAGTAGCAATAATATTGATATTAAGTTAATTAATTTACGTAAATTAATTAAAGTGACAGATGACATAATCCACGTTAGTCAAAATAGCTAATAGTAATGGTAGGCTAGTTAACTCACATGTGTCTAGCGGTAGCAATTGGTGGTTTAACTCATATTAGTTCAAAGGGCCAGTGGGTTTAAATATGTATACAAAAAAATCAGGAGGTAGAGAGAGGGGGGGGGGGGGGGGGTTACGGGGACAGGGATATGCCAAGGTTAATATCATAGGCTGTTGCTTGAGCTGGTGGTTACCAGGAATCTAGCCTTGGCGGTTACCATATCCCTATAATACTCTAGAGTCATTCTGTCACATGACTAGGCCACCCATTTCCTGTAGCTTATAGTAGCTCCTTGGTAAGGGTTTCTTCCTCTTTCTCTCTCCATCGAGAATAATAGATAGTATCTAACCATTATAAGCGACAGCTTTAGTCCAGTCCCTTGATATTACATACTACTTAGTATGGGAAATTGCTAAGCCTGTACCTCAAATCAAATTGAAAACTCTACTGCAATTAACTCGCAGCAATACAGTTACCTTCAACGGTAATGCACTTGGACATCATTCCAAAACTAATACTTTTATCTGAAAGATACATTTTCTATTGAATATGTTTGTTGAACTTGTCAAAGCTTTTGTTCTGTGTATTTCAAATCCGTATTGTAATCCATAGTTTCTAGGATTTCTTTGATTAATATAACATAGTGATGGATTCTGTTGGGGCCTTTTGTTTCAAGTACCATTACATTTTTGTTTCATAGGTTTTCTTAATTTTAGCTAGGCTTATGATTTTACCTTTTTACTATATGCTACAGTATGTGTTTTAGTTGTCGTTAATATTCTAAATACTGATTAACGATCTATTAAACTCTAATTTTGTATATTAAATTAAGGTTTTAATTGGTTTGTACTTTGAAAGGCCTAAATCTTTGATGTAATACTATTCAATCATTATAAACCTAATTATCCCTAACAAAAGTGTATCGTTAATTTTCATTTTGACGATGCCAAAGTTTCTACTTCCTATGATTAATTGATATAGGTTAAACGTTAACATATTTATTCCTAGTTCATTTTCAAAGTTTATTTAATATATTCAAAACCAATAGATACTTCTTTCATTAAGTCTCCGAAAATATTTAATATATTGTACAACCGTTTTAGTAGAGAACTTTTTCTTTAATTCTTTTAATAGTTTTAATACTGTTATTCATTGAATATTGGTAATGCATTACGTGTATATTTATGTCATATTACGGCCGTTAAGAGTGAACTTACTGTTTTCATTAGTAGTTAAACTGGTAGTAATTACAACAATGAACTATTGACTAATCTTTTGAATTGTAAAAGATTTTATAAAGATTTAGGTTTTGTTTTCATTACTGTATTTTTGAGCTATTAGCTTTGATTTTTTGTATAGATAGTTCTTGGCTTTTTTTGACTCTGTGAATAATTTTTGATTTTAATATCGCTATGTTTCGTTTTTGGAATTGTATTAGTGGTATAAGTTGGATTATGCTGCGGGTAAGGAGTTTATTAATTTCGATTCGGTCGGATTTTTCGACAGATTTTCCTATTGTTTTAATAATGGTTTTCAAATATGGATTAAGTTCTAGTTCGATATTAGACTTGTCTTTTTACGATACTTAGGCTGTGATATAATTTTTCTCGTAGTTTTAAGCTTTATTACCATCATCACTTTAGTATGCATTTTTAAATTGTTTTTCATGTCTTCGTTGTTTCATAGGTTTGTTAACGATCGTTTCAAGAGAGTTCTGTTGATTGATTTTCCCGGTTTAAAGGTTTTTATCGAATAAAAAGTTTTTTTCTGGCATTGTCCGATCTATTTAATAAAAAAAGTAATAGAATTGGTAGCGATTTTAACGATTACATTTAGGTTAGCTATAATTGATTTTATGTGAAGTTTCTTATATTTACCTTGTTTTTAATATAGACATTTTATTTTGAAAAAAATAAAGATAGTATGTTTGTTATCAATGATTTGTTTTTAGTGTTGAGATTATCGTTGATTTTGCGGCGTTAGGATTTATTTCTTGGTTTCTTTAGGGTTTTCTTGTATTTTATAGCTTGTTATTTTGTGTTTAATGATGGGACAGATTTTGTCGTTATGCGTGGGTCATTTTCAAATATTACTAAAGTTTGTATAAAACCATTAGAGTTAATAGTATGGTTAAGGCTTTTCAATGTTATTTGCAATTTTGTCTTCGAGTTAGTTAAATTTCCAATTTCTAATGTGAAGATGTTGTTAGTTTTGTGTAAAAACGCTTGTACCTTTTGAACCGTATCAATACTTTCGTGAGTTTCAAAATAAATTTGTTTTTATTGAATCTTTATCAATTTCGTGATAGCGTGGAATTTTACAGCACTAAATTTTGTATTAAAATTATGAATTAACACGTTTGAAGGTCCTAGGTTCATGTTAATTTGTAGCATATATAATGTTTCTTATTTTACTTTCGCCGTGAGGTTTCAAGGAATTCTTCATTTTGAAACAATATTATATAGTTAACGATGTGGATTAGGTGTTTTATGTTTAAGTTGAATACATTGGCTAAAACTTTGAAGTCAAAATTTTGAATTTTTAAAGTGATTTTTAATTTAAGGGTGGTTTGTAAATGCGTTTAATAGTAATGGTGAAGTTTATCAATCCCTTCTAGTGTAAATGGGTTTACATGTTTAATCGGTTATTTGATGGATTTTGTACAGATTGTCAGTTGCAAAGTGATTGAATTTTCGATTGAGGTCATGAAGTTTCAACTTCACCAAGCTTAATACTATCGGTTTTTACCTTTGAAAATGAAATTATAAAAGTTTCCATTTCAAATTGATTGCAAACTTTTTTTCTGTTACCTTTAACTAGTTAGTTAGTTAGAATATCGATGTAAATACCAAGACTTTTCATATGTTTTTAGTTAATTAAGGAATAGAGTCGGGGATTTTTTGATGTAGAAAATATTAGATTTTACGTTTATAGTTATAATTGTTGGTTTGAATGAAAAGCGTTATTTCCTAAAGCTAAATCTAATTCTCGCTTTAATAGTATTTTTGTAGTTAATTTTTTTAGTGGTATTAATTTTTTTATAGTACGAAGTATTTAAAATATCTTTTTGTTGGTTATCACATTGCGTTAGTATCTGATATAATACTTTGAAAGCTTTTTGTTACATAACAATTGCGAATGATCAATTGATGTGTGGGTTTCTAATTGTTATTATTATAACAATTGTAGCGGTTTTTAACTTTATAAACAGTTTAAAAAGAAGGGATAGACTAGTTATTATTTTGATTCAAGTTTATTTTTGGTATCTATATTCCAGTTAATTTTTTACAGTGTTTATTCTTTAATTCTTTGTATTCATGGGTTTAATGTTTATAACGTATTCAATGTATATTAATTGTATATTAACGGAGATCAAGTATAATATATTACTTCTTTTAATTGGTATTTGAAAATAGTGTGATGTGTTAACCTATAAGTTTGTTTGTTATGGTTTCAGTACTCTTTAACATCTTTTTAATGCAAGTTATAGGGTTAATTTAAAGTTAAGCCAAAGTATTTTTTTTTTTCGCGTTTGTTGTTGCTTCAACTTTTAATCCAATGTTTTTAGCTAGTCTCATTATTTAGGTTTACTGTATTTTTGGTCGATTTAATAGGTTTATACGAAGTTTTAATCGTTATTTTAAAAGTTGTTAGCTTAGGAGTATATATTAACTAAGCTTTATACGTATCACATGCCAAATTAAATATCAACTAATAAGTTTACGGCACTACTAGTACGATCCCTATAACACACCCTTTAGTTCTTTCCTTTTTCCCTCTTGACAGATAATTCTATATATATCAACCTATAGTTTTTGATTTTGGATAGTTGAATTGTTTCTAATATGGCTAGCAATAAACTAATGTCTTTCTGATAACTGATTCTTTAAACCTGTTTTGTTTATGTTTGTTACCATTAGTTCCTTCGCTTGCCAAGCTTTCATTTTGTTTATAAAACTCCCCCAAAATACGTTTATTTTCAAAAGCCGATGCAAAAATCAAATGAACAATTTCTCACCATACTAATTTCAAATTAAAAACGTGTTAGAACAATAGGTCTACCTATTATCTATTAACTATTACCCTTCTGTCTTTTGTTAATAAAGTTATAGCTAACTCTATTACTATATTAGTCGATTTTACTCATGCTGGGGCTGCTATTAGTCTGATGAACGGAGGAGTATCCAGCCGCGCCTATAACTGTAACCTTTCTAATAAACTCTGTATTATGTGCCTTTATTGAATTGACGCCTTTAATAATATAGAAGGAATATACAAGTTTATTGTTTTGATTACGTTTTTAAGATTCATCTCTACCGGTACGGTTTCATTAAGGTATTTTATGACTGCCGCTGTCTTCTTTACGATTACCGTTGAAATGTTAAAGGCCTTTTTCACTGAATTTAATTTCTGTCTATTAGAATCCTGTGAAAAGTATGTTGTTACTTTCGACTTTCGCTACGGTATTCGTCATATTATAACGGACTGTTTCAATTTCTCCGGAAATCAAAAAGAGTATAAAGAACCATTAATTAGTCTTTTAGAAATTTTGGTTCTAATTATACATATTTAGGTGTATTAACCGCATTATCTTTACATTATTGGTCGATAACTAGAATAACTTAGGATTTATTTTCTTAAATTTTTATAAGTAGGTAGTCTTTTCAATGTGAAAGCGTTTACCAAATATCGTAAGGCTTTCAATATTTGTATTAAAAATATTGAAATGCTGATATTAAACGTAAAATATTTTCATAAAGAGTCGTAATTCTATGAATAAGAAATATATTACGGTAGATTTAAAGTTAACGGTTAATTGCGTTTTAGATCATTAGTTCATGGCTAAAATCAAAGTTAAGGACTTTCCCTTCACTAAATTTAACTTCCGTTTGTATTTGTTAAGCTTTTGTTGTAATATAATACTTGCCTAGATGGTGGAAGCATTTTGTAAAAAGGTTTTTCCAGTTTTTTAGTTGATGGCAAAAGCTTTGTTATATAATATATTTAAGAATCATTGTGTTATTTGAATCAAAGTTTTTCAATGTTATTCTTATAATATTGGCGGGAAAAAATCATGATTAATGCTTTTACTTCATCCTTTACCTAATAATCTAGCATTTACAACCCACCTAATCTATATTTACTCTTACCTTTCGCCCTTAGTAATATATCGACTTCATAGATCTTAGGCGTTTAAACTTGGACTTGGATTAATGCGTTTATTGTAATATTTACGGTTACCGGCTTGATATGTTCCCCATTAGCCCTTAGTATCTTTATATGTAACCTCTTTGTTACTGCGAATTTACGAGTTTGCAACCATAAGTATTATAGGAGCTGGAGTAGTATTTGGGTTCGAGAAACGCTTTTAGATCCCTTTGGGCTAATTTACGGCAACGTTGGTTGTTCTTTTTGACTAGTTTCATTTGGTTTTAACTCTGATCCTTAGTAATATTTTAGGAACAATATTGGTATATAGAGTCTTTTTGCATTATTCAGCCCAAATATGCCTATTTTCCTTCCGATGACGACAATAATCATAACAATATTTTCAACGGCCTTATTCAAAATAGGGATATTTTAAACTTTGAATGAATTTGCGTTTAATGTGTTTTTTAAAAGAAATACAGATAATTTTGAGGGTTAGCCTTTTTGTACTCAGGCTTTTGACAATAAAATTTTCGTTATCTGGGTTATGGTTTTTTTCCGTATGCTCTGTCGTGTTTATTTCAGCTTTTACTGACTATAATTATATAATTTATGTTGTTACCAACCTTCATTTTTCTATAAATACCCGTTAATATTCTATTTCTTTTGTATTTGTCGTATTTAGAGAACGGGAAAATGGCTAATATCGATATTATGAGTGTGTTATTATCCGTTAAAAATAGTTAACATATCTAAAGCGCTGTTTTTCTTTTTACCAATATAGCTTTTAATACCCCCTTAATCTTTAGTTTACCACGGCTATGTTATGATAACACTAATATTAGTTAGTTGAATATAGCTTTCAATTTTATACACAATCATAATATATATTACCATTTCCTTTCCTTAACCAAAGTTAATATTGTTAGTATATCTGCTATTGTAATCTTTATATTTAATAGCGTTGTTGATTTTTACGACATCGATTAGTTATCACTATTAGCACAATTTCTTTCCCTACAATTTAAAGCTTTTATTATTAGCTATATATTGAAGATTGGTTAAACGATTCTTAACGAATCGTATTACTGAAGATGATATCGCCATATTCATAGACAATAAGCTTCATAAAACCGAAGAGAAAATTAAATTATAGATAACTAATTGGTTTTAATTATAATTTTTGATATTTCCTCTCAAAATCTCCCGCTTTTTACCCCTTCACCGCTCTTAAAACTTGAAGATTGATCTGATTTTCGGTTGCGACCCGTCTTACTTCAAAAATCGTCACGTGTAATGATCACACTAAATACCCGTGAGTAAATAGAAGGTGTCAGAGGGTTTATGTTAGCAGTAAGGTAGCAGAGGTAACAAAGGTTCAATATCAAGAAGATGTTTGTTCGTGCTGTAGGATGATCATTAGCCGTTAGGCTATTCAGATATGTAGACTGAATACTTAGATTGACAACTAAAGAGCTATGAAGGAAATACTATCTATGTGGTGCTGACCGTATCCTTATATCCTATGGCCTTCATACCATCTTCAGTACTGAGACTCACCGGTGCTCACTTAGGCTCAGTGAGCACATGTGATCTAGATAACCCTAACCCTGGAGGGTTGCCTAGTCTGGTGCTGACGAAGAGATGTTCCCCGCCTGATGTGTTGGTCTTTAGGCTCTCGGTAGCTCAGCTGCATGCTGGCTTGTTTCCTGACCCGCCAACGTACTTGGGTCATAACATCACGTTAATTCTAGCATTTTATTTGTTGTTTCTAAGTAGATGAAATATAACTTAACTAAAGGTAAAATGATAAAATCTTGTTCCCGTTATACCACCCTTTTATTATTGGGACTTCAATCTAATAATAGAGTTAATATTTGGTAGGATTACTTATGGTTAAATAATGTTGTTATTAAAAACTGGTAATTCAATTCTCTCATTAGTAAAACTTGGCAAAAGCTTTTCAGCGTCATATTTTACATTAATTTGGATATTATCCAAGTTTTTTATCATCTTCGCATTATGGATAAATAAGTATAGAAATTAACTTGTATTTTACGCTAGAGGTTTTATAAGTTTTTGATAATGCGTCTTAGGTTTTGTAATTTTTTTTTTTAGTAACAATACTTTATTAATTACGTGTTAGAAATTATTTTTGGTTCTATTTGTATTACTTATCTAGAAAACGTACTGATTTACTCTTCGTCGTATCAAAAAACGAAAATTGGTTACTATAGTTCTACAACTTTTTTAAAATATCATATTTTAAATTTATATTGATAAATTGACGTTCAAAACAATCGAAGATGAATATATTCACGTAATCTTTATTTCCTCCGAAATTAAAATCAATTTAAATAATTTTAAAGTAATTAACAATTATGTTATTTCGCTCAGCTTAAATTATTTTAGAAGGTTTTTGGATTTGCCAACTTTTATAAGAGATTTATGAGAAATCATTCGAAAATTTGCGCATCTTAACATTAGTTGTTATAACGCGACCAGCCTCAGTACTAGGGCGACGACTAAGTTAAGGTTATTGCCAAACTGAAAACTATTTTTTCTAGCCAATTATTTTTAACAGCCTTTGATTGCAACTATGGCAACGTTTTAGAAACCAATGTATACAATTAAGTCTTGAAAAGCCTGTTATTTTAATATGAAAACGATGTCGTCTTCCACCTAATAAAATAATTCTCTGGTAAACACTATAATTATGAGTATAACTACGAAATTGAGAATAAAAATCTCACTGCTATTATTAGAGCATTGAGGAATAGTATTTTGATCTTTGAACCCTTTCTATACCTTTTGAAATCGTTATGGATTGTACAAATTTGTAATATTTCATAACAATCAAACCATTTAACTAATACTTAGTTCGCTAGTTCAAATTCTTATTTGGTTTCAACCTTCGAATTATATATAACTTTAATTAAATGACTATTCACCCTAATGCTTTTAATCGCTGACCTAGAGATTGATTGGAAATAGAATATTTAAACGATATTAAAATAAAGTCCCTCTATATTATAGTGTTTCCTAATGAGGTTTTAGACAATATCATTATTAATAATCTTAATTTGATGTTTATCAAAGTTTTATCTGTAGAGAACAGTGTTATTAATTACCTTACCAAAGATATTAACATTACGTATAAGTTTATCAACAACTTAATTAACGAGGCCTTTTGTATTAACGACTTTATCCGTTTAATAGTAATAGTCTTTTTCGAAGTTATTGGTAGATAGTAACCCCCAATTGTTTTTCTATAAATTCCTATTGATTTTAAGGATTTGTCTTTACATAAAAGACGTATTTACTGCCTCGACCGCCTATTTTTCCTCATCAATAACTTATGATAGAGACAGATTTTATACTGTGGTTATAACACGATTGAAGATAGTAACTTCGGCTGTACGAAACTTATTGAAGTCGTGTCCTGAAAATACCAATAGTTTCAATTAATATAAAACATTGCCCGTATTCGTTCACCTATATTAGCTTCATTATTTCATTACTGTATTAAAATGATTCAATTTGATCCATCTAGTTTTCTACAACCCTTTCTTTTTCCTTATCGTATTTAATCTGATATTTCGTTAAATTACATTATCCTATGACCTTTATACACCCACTAAGCTAGCTCCTTTTGCTATATCGTTTCTCTGACATGTCGTTGAACCATAATATGCTATTTTCTCCCTAAAAAGGCCCCTTTTAAAGGAGCTTTCTGGTGCCTTTATTTTTAAAGTTTATATTATATATGGCTATCTCAATTTTATCTTTAATAACCACGAATCTTAATTCCTTTGTATGTTTTAAAGGCCCCTGTAAAATGATTTAAAGGTGGTACTTAAACATTCATCATTATATCAGCCGAAAACTAAGGGTTAAACCGAAAAGATTAACGTTATTTATAACATAATATATTTACGTCTTCATTAACTACGTCAAGGATCACTGTACCAAATAGCTGTCATTCACGAAGTTCAATTTTAATAGCTAGGTTTCAAAACCGACTTATATGTCCTCATTTTTACTTGACTATGACTTTTATTCGTGTCTTAATATTGAGCCTTTTACATATATTCCTTTTAGATTAACTTCATGATGTATACAGGAGATTCTCTAAGTAAATAAGATTGCTAATAAGTTTAACCAAAGCATTAATTAGTTAACAATTGTCGCCTGTTGGTTTATTTTATATTACTAGATCAATGCTAACGTTTTTCAGTTCGATATCTTTTAGAGCATGTATATAACCGGATTTATGTAGATATTCAGAACTTAAAAATTACGTGACTTAATCGTAAACTTGATGATAAGTAGGCGGACTTCTTCACTATTTCTAAAGTTTATCTTCTGGCCTATTTCCTCGACCTACCTTATCTTATAAAGTTTTCCTTATATTTCACGTATCTTTATTTAAATGCTTCTCCTAGCTAACCCTCTACTTAGTAAACAAGCTATTGACTATATGAAAGTTTACCTTGTGTATACACGCGTTTGAAAACCCGATAAAACCATCTTAAAAAGATTAAGCGCTATAAGTATAAAGATATCTTGGACTTCTATAAAGATAACGGCCTTTGTTATCTGGTTAAGTGGTGCGATCACATACCTTCTAAACATTTTGTTTTCAACTTAAAGGGTCACGATAATTCGTTAGTACGCTATTACAATGCCTAATTTATTAAATTAGGGTTATAATTCATCGGTGCACCCAAGCCTAAACGTTTTATTTCGGTTGAAATAGTTAAAGGAGGAGGGATTCCCTAAATGAATACAGGAGAAGAAGATCTGGCTTGGAACAGTCACGTGATATAATTAATATATTTGGTTTCTCTTTTCTCTTATATAAGGCCCCTTCTTTTTTACTCACTTGCTTTTGTTTTGGGTTCTAAAATTTAGAAATTACATCTTCAACCTCATATCAACTTTCTTGGTATGAATTTATGGACTTCTTTGAAATAGAAGATACAGAGCCTACACTTTAAACCATAATAGTGCCTACCTTCAGTAATTTTTTTCAAGTTTAATCACTGTTAATACCATTCCTTTACATGCATCCTATTCAACTAAAACATCAATAATCGGCTTTACCACAACTTAAATATCTTCTGGGAATCCCTTTTAAGCTAAGAAGATTGTCGTCAGCTCGGCGTACCACTCATAAAGCGGTGCATCTAGAAAACAACTCTTATAATCGTCAATTCCGTCTCTCGTTACTTATATCAACGTGACCTTTCAAACCTACACTGTAGTACAAACAAAGTCTGGCTTTCTTTATATTTAATGGTTTTGAAGACCTTTATTATTAACGATTGATTAAGATGACCTTTTTTTATAATTATTACTACCTACACTGGCACCCCACTGGTTTAACAAATTCTGTAATATTACTTTAGATAGCTTTGACTTCCTATAGAATATTTTTCTCGATATATTATCCGCTTAGTTATGTACCTATTTTTACTTTATTTTGCACTGTTTAGGGTAGCAGCTCGTGGAAAAATGGTTACTTGCTGAACAAGTTGTGCAATATATCTCCTTTATCTCTGCGGGCTTTCAACCAGGGTATATGTGTTTTACCGGTTCTTTCACTCTTTTAGAACCGATGTTAAATCTTTGACGCGAGTAGGCGACGAACGGGGACTATTATGGCCGAACATTACAGGCTGACCAATGTTACAATTTTTACGTCCGTATAATATTATAGGTCTTTGAATTGTAGGGTACTTTAATGCCTTATTTAAACATTTGGCTTGAATTTTAATTTCTAGCAAAAGGTTTTACTTGTTATTTTGTTTTATAAGTAAAGGTCGTGAAGAAAGGGCAATAGTTACAGGGTTTTACTATATTATAAGTATATTGGATTGAAACGTTGTCGGAACACCTAGTGGTATCCTCCTTTTTTTCTGGCACATAAACAAATATATATCAATATCGTCCACATTTATAGGTAGGTAAGTTTGTAGCACGTTGTAAAGATCAATACGGTTGATATAATGCCGTATTTACATTTATCTATATGTATAACACATTACTCGGAAATCTGTTATAGGTGTATAAGATAAGTCTTTTTAACTTTTTATAGTTGTTAGTTTTAGTAAGAAGCTGAAAAAAGACATTTATTTGTACTGGTTTGTTTAACTGATTATAAGGTAAACCTTTAAGACGGTGATTTTTGAATAGGGTGGTTGTTCCAATGTAGGAACACACAAATTTGAGATTTTTCGTGGGCATTTGTACTAAGTTAACAATAGTGAGGGTCGAACTATACTGTTAATATAGTGGGTACTGTCCAGTAATAGTGAATTACAAAAAAATAGAAATTTGTATACTTATTATGGCAGGTGTTGAAATAATATTACATGCGGTGCAGTAGATCAACTTTACCTACAGTAAAGTTAACTATACTACAAGTTGAGTGTATTTCTTTGTGCGGACTTACCGCATTGAGTGTAAATCGAGTACAGTACGCTGCACTTCACTCTAGGGCACGGGCTAAGCAATTGCCCATACAGATTACAGTGCAGACCGGCTAGCGGTCTGCCAAACCTAGAACAATACATCCACCATCTGACTACTACAATACACCTGTTACTTCAAAGACCAATCGAATCGATAATGTTGCAACGTTTAAAGGCCTATTAGGCAAGGCCTACCTACACTGATCAGTGTTTACCTGCTAGGTTAAGCACAAATAAACTAAGTAAAAAAAGAAGTTATTTTCCGGTTTCCCTCTATGGCTATGGTGGCTAGGGTAAAGCAAGGATTTTTGCGAAAGGCCTTTATTAGTACTGTGTAAGTCTTACAACGGCAGGAAAACAGAGAAGACTTTTGGGTTGTATTAGTCTCATAATGGCAATCTGAAAGTTAGAGATGGTATCGCTATCGAAAACACTAAGAAATCTTTATTGATTCTTCTTGAAGAAAAGCATTGAAATTAACCGCTAAAGGTCTCAAAGTTCGGTAAGTCGGCAAACGACTAATTCAGTACTCCTGCGAGTGTTACTACTGTAAGAAAAACTACTAAGTCACACGGTTAAACAACAAACAACCTTCGCTCTTTACCACCTACAACGACCTTCAACCTTACCTTTTATATCAAACCTTTGCCCTAATTTACTTTCTTTTACTCCTTACGCCACGCTATTCATTAAGTTTGCTACTTTAATCGAAAACACCGAGAATCGCCAAGTTGCGTCAGGAAAGCCACGTCACGCAACTTCACGCTGAATCGCCAAGATCCCACGCGACTTCACGCCAAAACACCAAGTCTTTACACCTAAGATTACCAAGTCTCTCGCCATATACGCTCTACTAAGTTTTATATCGCCCTAAACCTCAAAATAACACCTACCCCAGAGATTCAAAGGGGAATTGACGCTTTCGGAATTGCCTTCACCAAGTTTTACGACGAAAATCTTTAGACGTTAGATATTAACGAAAAATCAACGGAAAAACACCTTACCAACTTTATCGGCTACTACATCGTTAAGCATAGGAATACTGAAGATTTTAACTACGCCTTTAGTAATTTCCGCGACCCTTTTTACGACTAGACTATTAATATATGGACTTCAGTTTAAAAATAGGTTAAGTTAAGGGTTAAGGCAAAATTTAGACGACAAGGAGTTTATATAATACCATAAAGCATTATAAAATTGGCGTAAAAGCTTTTCGACCTAGCCCAGCTTTAGGAACGCCCTTAAAACCCTAATCCTCAAGACTCTTAAGGAAAAGGAAAAGAGGTTGAGGAACCTCGCTATTTACACACGCAATCCAGAGGACCCCCAACTTAACAGCTAAGTCAAGCCTCTTTACGTGCTGGCGATGAGGAACTTGTTAACCTGCTCGGCAGTTTAGTACCCCCACGTGATACCGCGGAGTACGCCCTCAACGGCGGTAAGGTACGTAAAGCAACGGCTGTCAACACGACCAAAGGTATTAATGTTGAAAATCTTCACTGATCAATTAAATAAAATCGTCAACCTTTCCAAAACCTTTAAATACCTACTACCACTTAACAATTTACTCGTCAATCTCCTTAAAAACCTTTCCCCTTTAGATTCACCTACGCGCGGAAACTCACCATAGGTCTTATTATAGAGCTTTACCCCTCGGGTTGGGCGACTAGCAATTACCCTTAATACCGTACTTCGAAGGCTTCAAAACTTAAGCTACCAGGAAATACTAATTACAGCTAGGATGATTATCTCAGTCTTTCTCTGAAACCTGTCAAAATTGTTAACATTAATTACAGGCTTATAACGGACTTTGCCAAGATTTGGAATAATATAAAGGAGTACAACGAAAAGCCTTATAACTTCTTCGACACCAAGATAATGCCCTTTTTAAACATCTGTAAGTAGATGTAGGTTTCTCCTTCTGGTTTTTACTTACTATTTCCTAAAATCCTTACAAAGCACATAAAGGACTATTACTTAATCTTTCTAATACAAATAACTACGTTCCGTGAAATTTCCAATGGTATAAAAGGCCACTTCAAATACGACGTTTACTTAACGCAATATCACATAGATTATGCTACTATGAGGTGGATTACAATAATGGAAAAGAAAAAAAGGAGGAAACACCAATGGATATGTTTAACCAAATGCTTGATAAGCTGATATTATAGCAAAAGGCAATAGGGAAAGCACACGCTAGCGAAGCCACACTTCGTAAGCAGGTACGGGAAACAGTTACGAGTGTTAGAGAGTTCAAATACACCTTACAACGCTTAGATGCCACCTGCTAAAGCTTTTTTAACCAGTTGCGTTCTTTGTTTACTACCGTAATAGCCCGTATACTAAACTCGCTTAGTATGTACTCCTAAGCTGGAAACTTCTTTAACGTAAATGAAAAAGACTTTACAGTAGTCAATTATGTAGATCGTAGGTATGGGCGTCTATAATCCTTAAGGCTTAACCTACTAACTTCAACCTTAAACTAAAAGTTGCAGTTATATTGGCGCCAATAAGGTCAAGCCTTAGGTGGAACTGTTAACTGCCAGCACTATCGTTGTAACAATAGTAAAAAAATATTTAATTTGTAATAAGTTTATCTGCTAGTTAACTCGTTACCCCCTTACCAAACATCATAACCGGAAGGAAATATACCATACCTAATATCTTACTACTTCGAAATAAGACTACTTGAATTAAATTGCAGACATTAAAGGCGATAAACCAGTTGACGTCGTCGTTAACGCTTCTAAACAGATTAAATGACATAAAAATACTGTTTCTGGTACAACTCAGTAACTAGCTAGCTACGCTTGTCTATATTGTTTAAGTGGTAAAAACTCTTACCTTTATCCTAATTAAGCCTCTGACCCCTTATATACCATTAACTTCCGCGATCGTTACGTGGACCACATGTTTTTGGGTATTATGTTAGATATAGGGGCGGTAAGGTACTTAATAGGAAGCTATTCGTAGTATATGACATTGCGAAGGGAAAGCATTACAGCCACCAAAATTGATCGTTATGATACGAACAAAGCCAAAATTAACTTTCGCCTAAACGAATGACTATTATTACTAGGGATAACGGTAATTTAAACTATTATAGTAGTAATTAAGTTGCATATTTTTTAAGTTCTCTACCGTCTTTTAACTTCATTTAAAATATATAAAAACCTTCAGCGTTAACGTTGTTATTAACGTAGACGAACTAGTTAAAAACAGCTAAAGGTTTTCATTCGCCCTTAAATAGGGGTACCCATAGTTTTATCTTTAAGGCCCGAAAGTAGTAGTGTTAAACTTGACGTAGCCGGAAATACATTAATTATACTCTCATTTTAACTGCTCAGTTATTAACAGGTAATATAAAGTCCTAAAGTACGTAAGGCATAACGATATGAAATACTTTACCTTAGAGGCCATTAAAAAACTGTGTTATTATTACTAAACGTATACCCAACCCATTCAAAGAATAAGTTTATATTTAAAAACAATAGGAATTTTTATTACACGATCTTTATTAATATATTTTACTTAAAAAACAAGCATATTTTTTCTATTGTTAACTCCGTAACCTCTTTTTACAAAGTTAGGTTTTTAAATTTCTTTTCCGTAAATGAATATAGAAAACGTTAAATTTATTGTAAATTAACACGTAACCGGATCTACCTAATATCGTCGTTCACAATACCGATATAAACTTTGTTGCGGGAAAATTCTAAAAAGATACCAAAATAATAGATATCCAGTATAAATAGGTACCTGTGGAAGCTTACTGAAGTATGAGGAAGATTAAAAGGGTACACGCTCTACTTCGCCAAACGTATAATATCCTTACGTTGGAAATTAAAAGCTTTACAAATTTAGAAACACCCCCATAAATAGTAGTAAAAAGCATTAATGATATTGTAAGCCTTAATAGTCTAGTGCCTACACTTTTAGTTTTTGGAGAATACCTACGCCTAACGAGTGAATCCACACCTTTAGCAAGTACTCAGAAACGTGTTACGGCCTATAGTAAAGCTTTAGGGGAACTGCGAAAAAAATCGGTACGTTACCAGATTCATAACGCCCTTAACACCAAAAACGGTCTGTTAACAATCAATGTGCTTACTTTGCCTTTATAAAGTAAAGCTCTCATGTAGCGGAAAGCGGGTAAATAGGAGGGCTTATATAAGATATTAAGTATCGTAAACTTTAAAGTAGTTATTAAAATTACTAACAGTCTTGTATTTTTCCGAACCACACAAATTAAACCTTATATTAGGGATACTAAAGATAAAGACCCATTAACCCCTTAGGTAAAGCTACCGAGCTAACACGAACCTCCTTTATCCGTTGTTAACAAACTGATGAAACGCCGCCAGTACGAACGACCCCCCCCCCCCAAAAAAAAAGAAAATTGAAACCGTTAAAAAAGAGGAATACATACTGGGCCGTCTCTACAATACTGCGTATGTAAGTAATAAAGACAACGATAACGAAAACTTAATGGTAAAGCTTAAGGTATAAAGGATTATTAAAATTTTCGAAAGGCTTTTTACAAAAAGTAACAGGATTAATATTAACAGCCTATTAACCCGAAGGGTTATATAATTCGTATCGAAAACCAATTTTAACCTTTAAAACCTAAACGTTACGATCTTTAAGTCGAGGATTATTTACGAGATTAAAAGCAAGACCACGGAGCGACTGTACAAAAAATCACGTCTAATCACCCAAAAATACGGTAATGAATGTAAAAATAAGATTTTTACACAATTGTCAACGATTTAAAATATCAGTTAACGTTTAGTAGTTGTTTTAACAAAAATATCATTAGCTAAAACTAAAGGTAAATTTACACTTAATAGTCGTAATATAAGGTAAACCTATACGTAATTAGTAATAAATTTACAGCGGATCGTATTTCTAAAGCTGTTATAAGAGCTTCGTAACATTTACCCTTTAGGTACGGTAATACGTTATATTAAGCCACTATACGGATTAACTGAAGTAGGTATATACTGATTTTTTAACTCACCAATCGTATTTTAAATTACGGCTGGTGATGAAATCCTTAACGTATGATCCGTACCTATTAATAATATAACAAAAAGACTTTGGTATAGTAGGTATATAAACTAATGATACCTTTTTCATTGGAATGGCTGGCTTTATAGCATTAAAACAACAAGCGATTAAAGACTCCAAGTTTTAAAATTGCAAACTGGTAACGAAATTAACAGAAAACACACAACTGAATTTTAATAGATCGTTAATCCGCATGCTTATTATTAACGCTAACATCAGCTTTTTCCAAAAAGGTCAAGGCGTTGTTTTGGACACAATTAATAAGATTAACGAGGCCAAGGCTTAATGATACCTGAAATAACGTGCTAAAGATAACTATATTACTACCTTATATTAATCGAAAGCCTTTTACAATCTGTCCATTACGGCATAAGTATCATAACCAACGAACAGAGACTTTGATCGGCTTAATAGGAGGGTTGAGTGGCAAATACGGAACTTAGACCGTGAAATTAATATGGTTTTAATCGACCTCTTAAGGGCTAAATTAATGATTTTTACAAATAGATCATTTATAAATAACATCAACGTATCTTTATAAATCAACTTCCTAATAACCCTTATTAATAAAAATAGGTAAAAGGACTAGTTTATCATTATCGGCAACTTAATCCACTAGACCTCCGTTAAGTGTAAAAGGATTACATAAAGCGTATTAGCTTTAATGGTTTATGATATAATAGCAAGCTTTGACATAGGTATACAAATGTGGAAAACCCTTAATATTATTACCAGGCAGCTAAAGATTATTCCTATCCTGGTAGTGATTTGTACCGACTCGAAGAGTCTATTCAAATTTCTCTTAAAACTCGGGACCACTAGTAATAAACACCTTATAATCGACGTAATGGTACTCCGCAAAGTCTACAAAGGGAGGGAAATTAAGGAATTCCGATAAATCGATGGCAAAGATAACCCCACCGACGCTATAACGAAAGCATTACCGAACAAAGCCTTGGAAAAATTTGTGGATAATAATAAGCTAACTATACGAATCGAAGGCTACGTTAATAGATCATCTAGACAGCTCGGATCACGTGACGGTGGGCAGGGATGTGCTGGCAAACTGGAAGATTTCCAGAAGATTGATGATGGCTTGTTTGAGTGGTACGCTTGAAGTGGAGGCTTGCAAGTGGAGGCTTACAAAGATCTGTGGCATAAGAATTTTTTGTGGAAGTTGATGAACTCGGACCTCGGGGCAACGGAGTAATTGAGGTTAAATGGGGTTAATTTGCATGCAATTGAATGCAATTCAGTATAGAAATCAACTGAAATTAACTGGAATCTAGCCAGTTGATGAGGAAGCAATTCAGTGGCAACCGGAAAAGATTAGTCAACCACACTGGCGTGCGCGCACAAACTAAAAAGCCGTCAGTATCGGAATAATATTACATGCAGTGCAGTAAGTCAACTTTACTTACAGTAAAGTTGACTATACTATAAGTTAAGTGTATTGCTTTGTACGAACTTACTGCATTAAGTATAAATCGAGTGCAGTACGCTGCACTTCACTCTAGGGCACCGGCCAAGTAATTGGCCATACAAATTACAGTGCAAACTGGCTAGCGGTTTACTAAACCTAGAACAATGCATCCACCATTTGACTACTGCAATACACCTGTTACTTCGAAGACCAATCGAATCGATAACGTTGCAACATCTAAAGGCTCATTAGGCAAGGCCTATCTACAGTAGGGTATAATTTATTCATTATAACAGTTGGATTATAATTACTTTTGGTTTCTGGTTTGCTGGAGTTTTATAGCTTAAATCAACTTGCGGTTGCAATTGTATCATATCCCGCTATTACGTTCGTTGCGTTGAAGGTTTATAACTTAATCGCTTAAACCCTATTCGTAATTACGTTTGACATTTTTTCGCTCGTTTATAGAGGACCCCGTTTTACGCGTTTTGGAACGAAACGAGATTTTGTGGTAGGGTTTTGTTATAGGATAAAGCCTGACTAATTAGTGCACAGCACTATTAGTAGAAGTTCTACAATATACACTTTAGATCTTTTCCTTTCTCCCTCAATAAAAAATTCATATACATCAACTTGAAGTCTTTGGCTTATAATAGTACCTGTGTTATTACAATTGTGAGCGAAAAACGTATTTGGTTTTAAAAGTTTTTTTAAGTAGCGTAAAAATTTTGTAAAGCGTAATTAAATTCATTGTGACTTGTAAAGCTTGGCGTATTTGTTAGCGTAATCTTCTTCTTTTGATTTTATATTTCCCATTTTGTAGCGATAAAGTATTAGCTTATTAAATACTTGATTGATAAAATTGATTTGTGGTTACGAATTTTGTTATGTTTTAATATATATCATTACTTCATACTGTTTTAGTTTGTGTAGTATTAGACGAGATAGTTATTGTATTCGAAACCATATTTATAACCCTTCTAATTTGTCCGAAATTAAGAGTAATTCATTGAGTAAAAAAAGTAATGATTTTTGATTTAATTGGTAATTATATTGGGAAATAACTGATAAAAACATAGCAATTTAATTCTTATTCAATGTCAAATGTAAAACATTGGTCGTAACTTCATATCCACAAGGTTATACAGCTTTTTTTATACTTTTTTTACTGTGTTAAATTTTTCCAAAGTTGTGATCATTACGTAGTTTGTATTCATTATTGTAATACTTCGAGGAAAGAAAGTGTTGTATTGGTTGTATAGTTTTTTTGACTTTTTTAATTGGCGGTGTAATTAATAGTATTGGTACTGTTGGTAGGCCTTAGACGTTGCAACGTTGTCGATTCGATTGGTCGAAGTAACAGTAGTATTGCGTGGTCAGATGATGCATGTATTGTTCTAGGTTTGGCAGACCGCTAGCCGGTTTGCACTATAATTTGTATGGTTAATTGCTTGGCCCGTGCCTTAGTCTGAATCGAGTACTCTATAATCAACAGACTTGCAGTCAATATAGTCAACTTTACCGTAAGTAAAGTTGACTGATTTTACTGCAATTAACCTGTTAAAAATAGCAGTTAATATTGTTTTAACACTGATGACTTTTTATTTTTGTGTCTGCATATGTTAGTGTAGTCGACCATTTTTTTCCGGTTGCCACTGAATTGTTTCCTCATTAACTGGCCAGACCTTTGTGAATTTCGCAGCCAAGTTGACTTTAATTACCTCCCTTCGCTCCACGATTCCGAGTTTTAACTTTATCAAATCCAACAAACAAGTCTTTCACCATATTTACACCTATATAAGCCTTCAACTCGACCGTGCCAGTCAATCTCACTGGCCTTAATTCCCTGGCAGTCTTTTAGTTTGCTAGGGTACCCCTGTTCTTTGGCACGTGACTTAAACTTGCCAGGTAGCCCTTTTATATAACGTTTCAATTAACCAATGCCTTTAAAGTGTATATCTCGACCTTGATGAACTTTCCGGGCCTGTCGGCCCTGCTGAGCTTTCCAGGCCTGCTGGCTCTATTAGGCTTGCTGTGCCTGTGGCGCTTGTTCCTTAACCTTTTGGACTTGCTGGGCCTGCCGGGCTTGTAGTGCCTATTCTTCAGCCTTTTGGACTTGCTGAGCCTATCGGGCCTATGGCGCCTATTCCTTAACCTTTTGGAGGTCTCGAAGGTCTTCGGCTCGAGGAGGGTCTTCGTTTTGAGGATTGATAGGGTCCTTGTCTTAAAGATCGAAAGGGTTCTTGTCTTGAGGAACTTGAAGGTTTTCAACTCAAGGGATTTGAAGGTTTTCAACTCAAGGGACTTAAAGGTCCTTAGTTTAGGGGACTTAAACATTTTCGGCTTGAGAAACTTGAAGGTTTTCGGCTTAAGGAACTTCAAGGTTTTCGGCTTAAGAAACTTAAAGGTTTTCAGCTTAAAGAACTTAAAAGTTTTTGGCTCGAGAGGAGTTTTAAGGGCAATCTTTAAGTTAAGCCAAGTTAAAGAGGAAATTCGATAGATTGGTTGAGTTTTTGTTTAGCACGTAGATTTTTCGTCGCTTAACCTTTATTTTTCCTTTAGACTTAATACTTTTCTAAATTGTTTTTTGCATATTAATAATGCAGTTGTAAAAAAAGTATCGAAAATCTTACAAATCGTAGGCGTTGTATCCAAACTTTTTACTAATGTCCGAATCGAGGATGTAACAGCCGACGTAATTGGTTAAGTGTTTTTTAGTAGAGGTTTCGTCAATATTTTTGCCTTAAAGGTCGTAGTTGTAGTATTTAGCAAAGATTGTTTTGAGGTTTTCAATCATCTTTTTTCAGGCAGGGTCGGTGATAGCTTAAAAGTGAACACTTCTAATAATCATCTTACCGTTTTAGCTTATTTAAGACGTGTTAAACGTATAAGGAAAGGGACTTAGTAATCTTAGGCATAGGAGACTTGGTATTTTGGCGTAAAGTCGTGAGAGAATTTGGTGACTTAGCGACTTGGCGACTTAGTGACTTGGCGTGAGGTCGCGCAACGTAGCTTTCTTAGCGCAACTTGGTGTTTTCACTTAAAGTAGCGAACTTGATAATTGGCGTGGCATCGGGAGTGAAAAGAGTGAGTGTAGAGCACATGTCTAGTGTAAAGAGTAAGGTCGGAGGTCATTTGTTATTGGTAAAAGGCGAAGGTTGAAAGTTGTTTGGCGTAGGGACTTAGTCGTTTTTCTTATAGTAGTAGCACACGTAGTAATATTGATTTAGCCGTTTGCCAAATTGCCGAACTTTGAGACTTCTAACAGTTAATCTCAACGTTTTTCTTTAAAAATGATTAATGAAGATTTCTTGGTATTTTTAATAGTAATACCATCGCTAACTTCCAGATTGCCGTTGTAAGATTGACATAACCCAGAAGTCTTCTCTGCTTTTTCTGCCGTTTTGAGATTGACACAGTACTAATAAAGGTCTTTCGCAAGAATCTTTCCTTTACTCTAGCCGCTGTAGCCGTAGAGAGTAACCAGAAAGTAGCTTCTTCTTCTACTTAGCTTATCTGTACTTAACCTAATAAGCACTGATCAGTGTTAGTAGGCCTTAGACATTACAACGTTGTCGATTCGATTGGTTGAAGTAACAGTAGTATTGCGTGGTCATATGGTGCATGTATTCTTCTAGATTTAGCAGACCGCTAGCTGATCTGTACTGTAATTTGTATAACTAATTGCTTGGCCCGTGCTCTAGTCTGAATCAGACACTTCACAATCAACCGACTTGCAGTCAGTACAGTCAACTTTACTGTAAGTAAAATTGACTGACGGTACTGCAATTTACCTGCTAAAAATATCAGTCAATATTGTGCCAACAGGTACGCAAATTAGTTACTTTTCGCAGAATTTGAAAAGAAAAATCAGTGGTTGTATTTATCGTAGGTTTGTATATAAAGTCGTTTCTTTTTTATGAGTAGGTTTAGTATTGTTAGCGAACTTATTAAAACTAAATGTATTATGAAAAATTTTTGAAATGTATTTAAGATTATCGCGGATTTATTAATAGTTTCATTGGTATTTAGGAGCCTTTATATGAAGTTTTTATTTAATGAATAGGAAATTTTCAGTATTTTATATGTTAAAATCTATTACGTTTTATTACTGCCAGTAGTATCAATGCGTTCTGGTATTGAAATAGAAGGGTTTTAAGAAATTTGGTTGAGTTTGGTTAAGAATTTGTAAACGTATACATAAGTGTTAAAAGAGGTTCTCGCTAGCAATATTTTTGAGTTTGTTATTATGAATTTATTAAGGATCTTTATTTGTAGCGTATTTGTTAAATATGTTTTTCAGTTTGGTTTTCCTCCCATTCTTCGTTAGAAAGTAATTTTTTGTTTGTATAGTTGAATATTTAGCTTCGTTTTAATTTGCTTATATACTGTTTTGTTATATCTTTCAGCTTTATTTATTACATTCTTCGTGAAAATAGCAAGTGCATTCGGTGTTTAGTTAAATTCTGTTGCGTTTGAATCGAGGATAAATTAGATGATGTAGTTGATTAAGTGTTTTGGAGAAGAGATTTCGTTAACATTCGTTTAATATAGGTTATTATTGGTAAGTCTTTATCGTTACAACGTAGTCGGTTCGAATCAATGTGATTGAAGTAACTAGTGCTGCATTGAAATTGGTTATGTTTTAGTTGTAAGTTCTAAGTTTGGTAGACCACAAGCCGGTTTGCATGCTAATTTGTATAGCTAAACGCTTTGGCCTTTGCCATAGTTCAAAGTAGATGCTTACTGCACTGCATTTACAGTGCAGTCCTATAAATTGTAGCCAATTAGCAGTAGGTCCAATTAACTAAACTGATAGTTTAGTTACCTTGACTTTACTGCATTTGACTGCCATTTCAACACTGGCGGCTTTTTGTTTTGTACCTGCACGCTAACGTGGCCTGCCATTAATTGGTAGCAACCTTTGAAATCCCTTTTTAATCAACAATCCAAACTCCTGTCAATTCCGATTAATCTACACTGGAATTCACATTAATTACGGTCCTTCATAGCCCTTTTATTTTATCCCCCCAAGGTCTCCGTTCCTTATCTCCCGTATACAGGTCTTTGACTATGAACGTATACAAATTACGTATTTTACGATTTTCGTATCTTTTACCAGTAATTTAACCTATTGTTATTATTATCATTACTATTAATATTATTACATTGATAGTTTTTAAGTTTGTTAGAGTAACCCTATTTCTTTACATTATATTCTAAGTGATTTACATAACTTTCTATTTATACGGTTAGAGTATTACTGTGTACAAACCTTTTTAGGGCGCTATTAGGTATATATTTAATTATAACAAAAAGGGGATTATATTCATCGTTAATTTTCTGGAACTCATCGATTTCCCGGGCTTTATATAACTTTTTTGAAGTTATTACGTTTATTATTAAACGTTTTTTCATTAATTATACCTTTTTTAATATGTACTAGTAAAATCTTCGGAGGTTTACATACGTCTTTATAAGTATTGAATCTAATTTTAACTATTTGGTAATAATCCTTAAAATACCATTCGTTACTATACCGATATTAAAGTCTGCCATTATACCGTAACCTTTGAAGGCTAATACGTTTCGCGTTAAATGTTTATATTTAAGGGATATTAAATATATACAGTTTCCAGTACAAATAAATTACCCCTTAACTCATTCTTAGTTAACGAATATTATAAAACAACGATTTGGGATATAAATTTAATGATATTGGTAAATAATCCGTTCGTGAAAATTTTAACTTTATCTTCTTTAAATTAACCAAAATCTTATTAATTTTCAAGTGGTTGAATTACTATTGAAGTTCTCGTTTTATAGATTGTTTTTTCTGTGCCATAAAATATAGATCATATGATACTTCCGATTAGCATAAACAACGATGTAAGTCGTATGTACTCTTTACTTTAGGTTTATTTATCATTTGATTCCGTCGGCTTTATTGATGATCATTGAACTTATAATTGACCATTTTTAACATAAGCTAATACAAATACCAGTTTCAACCTTAATATTACTAATATGGATTAACGATTCATTCAAGTTAAATTATATATTTGTAATTAAAGTTTTGCTTGGTTTACATTTTTAGAGGATTTTGTTTTCGATAATTGGTTGTTTACCCGCCATAAACCTGATGTTTTTAGGGAAAAAGGTATCGTTAATTCACATAACTACGATATTGAAGTTTTTACCCTTCTTATTTAATGGGTATGAGTTAAACGTTAAAGTTTTCATATCTAATTTGTTTGTAAAGTATGACTGGTACGTCAAAAACTAATAAACGTTTGTTTTGGCTAATTCGTATGAAAATTTAATATAACGTATTACTATATTGGTTGGAAACTTATTATTTAGTTTTTTCGTAAATTTTAATAGGATAATAGGTTCAAAATCTGTAGTAAACTACATATAAGTTTACGTTATATCCCGGTTATCAAGCGTAAATCAATCTTTTACTTGAATAGTTGAATTAAAATCAATTACAACGATCAAACGTTAACTAATTTTTTAGATTATAAACGATTCATAAACAATTTAGTTTTGACTTTCATTACCGTATCTTTAAACTATTAGCCATAGCTTTTTATATAGTCGATTCATAATTTTACCCTCAACATAATCAATCATCTTCGACTTCAAAATAGTAACAATCTAGCGTTTAAATTATATTAATAATGTAACTTTAATAATCACTCGTATTAAAATACCGTAAATTTTTACTTGGTTACTTCTTTCAAAGATCTTCGTAATATATTCATAATATCTTCAATATGAAATTTAAATGAATATTTTCCGTCAGAATTTGCTTTTCAAGATATGCACGCAGTTGTATATACCTTTTTAGGTCTATATAGTTTTCGTTACCGTTCTATTTTTCAATAAATATCCTCATTTTAGATAGTTCTCCACGCCTTTAACGTTTTATTAATTGATCAACAATCGACTAAAATGTTATGGCTATTAAAATCTTTATTAAATTGAAAAGGGTTTTTATACGTTTTAAGCCATATAATCCCGAAAGTAGTAAGGATGTTTATACCTTCAATCACCAAATTTAAATTAATAATGTTTAAAATCTTATGCCACCTTTTTCATTTACCTAGTTTTCGCTACCAAAAGACTTTACTTTATAGGGGAAGGAATAATACGTTTATTATTAACGGTTCTTTTCTAATATTAAGGATGTTATTAATCTAGTTACATACCGATTCCTTTCTTAGTTCTTTTAAGACTTTATTATATATTATAACGCGTTTCTGGGTATTTAACGATGGTTGAAATTTACTCGTTATGCATTGGTAGGTCTTAAATACCAGTAAAGTTAATATAAATCCGTTAAAGTTGATAATATCGTTGAATATTTTTATCTTTATTTGAAAATATATTTCTTAATTTGTTAAGATTCCCATTTTCCAGGTATCAATATCGTAATTTTTTCGCAAAAAGACGTAAATCTTTAAAATATTATAAATACCTTAATAGACTTTAGCGAAAACCCTATCATACTAAATCACTATCTATTTAATATTAATATAAAATTCTACTGTAATATAATGAGTACCAGCGTCATAAATTAATACGTTTGATAACCCAAGATACGTATTAACTTACAAAATCTGTAATACGTTTTGTATTGCCTTAGTTGTATTGTTTTAAGGAATTTCACGTCGTAAGAAGCCGTAACGGAATTTATAATGTAAAATACTAGTTTGTTGTTCAAGTAAAACACTTTCACAAAAACCTTGAAATTTAAATTTTTATTTTGTTTGTAGGGCTTTAGACGTTGCAAAGTTATCGATTCAATTGGTCGAAGTAACAGTAGTATTGCTTAGTCAGATGGTGGATGTATTTTTTTAGCTTTGGCAGACCACTATCTGGTCTACACAGTAATTTGTATGGCCAATTGCTTGGCTCGTATCCTAGTGTGAAGTGTAGCCTACTGTACTCGACTTACACCTAATACAGTAAGCCTACATAAGAGAATACACTCAACTTGCATTCTGTATAGTTAACTTTACTTATAGTAAAGTTGACCTACTATACTGCAAATACTACTATTCCAATACTAGTGGCATTTTGGTTTGTACGTGTACGTTAGTATAGTTGACCAATCTTTTCCGGTAAACGCTAAACTGCAACCTCGTCAACTGGTCATATCCTTGTCGGTTTTAATTGACCTCCGTGTTGAAATGCATCTATTTGTATGTAAATCAACCTTAACTGCCGTCAGTTGCCTTATGGATTCGAGGTCCGACTTTATTAACTTTTACAAAAGGTTTTTCCATTACAAACATATGTAATCTTTTACTTTAGCCATATCAATCAAATACGTTAACATATTGAATGCTCTGGTAGTTTTCCAATTCGCTAACATATCTCTGACTCCCGTCACATAACTTGGGTTTGCCGGATATCTTATTAATATAACTCTAGATTCGTATAGTTAATCTAATATTATTTACATTCTTTTCCAGGTCCCTATTCAGCAACAACTTCGTTATAGTATTAATAGAATTATTTTTTCCATCAATCCATTGGAACTTCTTGATATTTTTCATTTTGTAGATTTCGAGGAGTGTTATTACATCGATTATCAGGTGTTTTTCGCTGGTGGTTCCGAGTTTCGAAAGGTATTCGAATAAGCTCCTCTGGTCGGTATAGATTATCACCGGGACTTAAAAAATCTGAAGCTATTTGGTAATAATGTTAAGGTTTTTCTATAATTACATGCCTATATTAAAGCCTATTATTATACCATAAACTTCTAAAGCTAGTATGTTTCATGTAATACTTTTATATTTAATAAAGATTTGGTAAATTTGGTTGTCGATAATGTTAAATTGGTTTTCCCGCCTGTTTTTGTTTATGAAGATTA
Organism: Anisogramma anomala; assembly: GCA_038502455.1. NCBI lineage: Eukaryota > Fungi > Ascomycota > Sordariomycetes > Diaporthales > Gnomoniaceae > Anisogramma > Anisogramma anomala. The sequence continues at coordinate 114,322 of JASMMZ010000012.1, read as the reverse complement.
TTAAGACGATTTTTAAAGATGAGTTGGTGTTATTTGCGAAAAAACTATTCGTAAAAGTCATTAGCTTAGCTTTCGATAGATAGATTGGGACTATATAAATTCCTTAGTTTAGATTCTGTATTTACCACTTAATATTGTTTTTAAGCCGGTCAAAGTCGTTTCCCGTTAGATTTTTTTCTTAAATAGTGATGAAAAGGTTGTATAAGGCCTTCGGTTAGTATAAGGTAGCTATATAGTTGTTGAGGTCTCGTTTTTTTAGGTACCATTAGGCCTTAGCCGCGTTAGTCTTATCGATTATTGCTAAATAAGTACCTTATCTCTTTTGGTAAAAACTAAGACTAATATTAATATTGAAAATACGAATTAACGATTCGTTAAAGTTAAGTTGATTAAATTTCGCTAAAATTATTACCGGTTTGTAATTCTAAAACTTAGAGTCTTTAATCGCCTATTGTTTTGATATCATAAAGCCAGCCGTTCTGACGAAAAGGATATCGTTAATTTATATATCTATTAAACCGAAGTTTTTTTTCTTACGTTACTAGTAACTACAAGTTATATATTAAAGAATTTATACCTAGTCGTGATTTAATGTGCGATTTATAGGTTAAAAACTCGTAAACGTTTGTTTTAGCTAATCCTTATAAAGGCTTGATATATAGTATTACCGTTCTTGAAAGATATATGAGCCGTAATTTCTATGGTAATTCTATCAGTACGATCCTTTTAACATCCGTTGTTAATTACATATAGGTTTACGTTATATCTAGGCTATTAAAAGTGAATTTATCTTTAGTTTTCGCTAATAAACTTGCTATTAAAGCGATTATTAGGCGTTAGTTCTTTTTTTAAATTGTTGGAGACTACGTGAGAATCCAGTTTTTGGTTTCATTACTATATCCTTAAAAGATTAGGCGTAACTTTTCATACGGCCATCCCGAGGTTTTGCTTTTAACTTCGTAGATAATCCTCGACCCGAAGATCGTAATATTCGGGTTTTAAAGGTTTCAATCGGGTTTTGGTACGAATTATATAACTCTTCGAGTTAGTAAGCCGTTAATCTCAACTTTGTCGTTTTCTTTAAAAGGTTTACCAGACGTTTTAATAATACTTTATACTCGAAGCTTCAGTATTAAGTTTTCGTTATCCTTTTATTTTTTACTTACCTTAGTAGTATTGTAGATACGACTTGGTATATATTTCTCTTTTTTAACGTTTTCTTTCTTCAGGGGACGTCCACGCTGGCGGCGTTTCATCGATTTGTCGATAACCGTTAAAGAATGTTAGTATTAGTTCTATCGTTTAACTTAAAGGTTTTTATCGTTAGTAACCTTAATATAAGGCTTAACCTGTGTAGTACGGAAAAATACAAAATTGTTAGTAATTTTAACAACTACTTTCAAGTTAAAAATCCTCAAAGTTTTATATAGACCTTCCAATTTTTTCGGTTTCCGCTATATAAGAACTTTACTTTGTAATGGTAAAGCAAGCACATCGATTATTTTAGGGTTGTTTTTTGTTGTTAATGGTATTATTAATTTAGCGGCGTACCTATTCCTTTCTCAGTTTCCTTATTATTTTACCGTAGGTCGCAGCTCGTTTTTAGGTACTTGTTAATCGAGGAGATTTACTCGTTAGGTGTAGGTACGTTCTAAAGACCAATTGAATTAGCATTAGGCCGTTAAGGCCTATAATATAGTTTAGGTCTTTTACCACTATTTAAAGGCGTACCTCTAGATGCATAAAGATTTTAATTTTCAACATAAGGATATTATACGTTCTATGAAGTAAGGCATATTATTTTTTAACCTTCCTAATGCTCCAGTAGGCCTCCATAGACAACTGTTTATATTACATACCCATTACCATGGCATTTTTTTGAAACTCTGCCTCTGTAAAGTTGGTACCGGTATTGTGAACGACAATGTTAGGTGTATCCAAGTAAGTATTGAATTATTATAATCTTAACGCTTCTTATATATCCTTTACCAAAAGGAATTTTAGAAAATTAGCTTTGTAAAAAGAGATTGAGGAGTTAACGACGTAAAAAATAAACTTATTATTTAGATTAAATATACCAACAAAGACATTTTAATTAAAATCTTCGTAGTTTTCCACGTAAATTTAAATCTTGGGGGGGGGGGGTTGGAAATGCATCCAGTAGTGATAGCAAAGCTTTTCGATAGTTTTCAGGGTAAAGTATTCCACAGTTGCATTTCCTACAGACTTTAGAACTTTTTATAGCCTATTCATGGCTAGGTAATTAAAGCGCCGGTATAATTACCACATTTAAGGCTTCGTTAGGTTTAATATCACTGCTTTATGACCTTAAAAATAAAATCATAAGTGCTCCTACTTAAAGGCGAAGGGAAACCTTTGGATGTTTTTAACTAGTTCGTCGACATTAACGTCAACGTTAACGCTAAAAGTCTTTTTATCATTTAAGTAAAAAAGGAAAGGGGTAGTGAACTTAAAAAAGTAAAATGTAATCGATTTTATCACAATTTGAATTACCGTTATCCCTAGTAACAATAGTTGTTCGCCTGTTATGAAGCTAACTTTGGCTTTGCTAGTATCGTAACGATTAATTTTAGTAGCTTTAGTGCTTTCCCTCCACAATGTTACATATAACGAATGGCCTCTTATTAAATACCTTTTTGCCTCCATATACAATATAATACCTTAGAACGTGTGATCCACATAATGATTACGAAAGTTAAAGGTATATAATAGGTTAAGAGCTTAGTTAGATTAAAGGTAAGGGTTTTGACTACGTAAATGATATAGAATGACGTAGTCAGCTAGTAATTAAGCTACACAAGGAGTAGTATTTTTATATCCCTTAATTTATTTAAGGGTATTATTGCCGTCAATAGGCTTGTCGCCCTTGAAGTTTACGATTTGATTTAAGTAGTCTTATTTAAAAGTAATAAGGTACTAGATGTAGTACGTTACCTTTTTATTATTATACACAGCGGAGGGGTGTCGATTTAACTAATAGCTAGACTTTCTATAGATTTAATATCTCATGCTACTATTACGATGATAGTATTTACTGTTAACAGGTCCGTTTGAATTATATCCTTATTGGTGTCAATGTGGTTGTTACTTTTAGTATGTGGTCGATAGGTTAAAGCTTAGGCGTTAATGGCGCCTGTAGCCGTATTTACGGTCGATATAATTAATAACCACAAGGTCTTTTTCATTTGTGTTGAGGAAGTTGCCAGCTTAAGGGTATATACCAAGCGATTTTAGTATATGTGTTATTACAGTTATAATCGAAAAACGTAACTAGTTAAAAAAGCCTTTATAAATGGTATCTAGGTGTTATAAGTTGTATTCGAATTTGCTAACACCCGTAACTATTACCCGTATCTTTTCGCGAAGTTTAGTTTCGCCAACGTAGGCTTTCTTTATTACTTACTGGGAAAACATTAGCTTATGAAATATCTGGTTAAATATATCCATTAATGTTTTCTCCTTTTTTTTCGCTATTATTGTAGTCCACCGCATGATGTTCTAGTTTATATGGTATTGGGTAAAGTGGATGTTGTGTTTAAAGTAGCTTTTCATATCATTTTAAACTTCCTGAAAAGTGTTTATTCGAGTTATAAAGTTTAGGTAATATTTTTTGGCGTGTCTTGTAGGGATTTTGGAAAACAGTAAGTGAAAACTAGAAGGGGGAACCTTTATCTACTTGTAGATATTTATAAAAGGCATTATTTTTGTATCAAGGAGGTTTTAAAGCTTTGCATTATACTTCTTTAAAGTCTTCAAAAAACGTTGTTAAGGGTAATTGCCAATCGTTTGGCCTGGGTGAGAAAGTCTTATAGTAGGATCTGTAGTAAGCTTATGCATATAGACAAACCTGCTGTGAAAGGGGTTTTGAGGGATTTGACAATTAAAGTATGAGGGGATAATGGGGGCTTGAAGCTTTTGAAAGACTTAATAATTTTATTGGATTAATTGGTGTAAAATATCAACGTTAATACCTTTAGCCGCGTTAACAACTTTTATTCTATGTGCCCCATTACCGCTAAAAACGTACTTCTGTTATGACCAAACAGCTGTAGGTCACACTAGCAGCGGTCCACAGTACTAATGAAGGGAATCAGTTGGACACAGCCTGATGGCAGGCATCTGGTCTCACAGAACCCCCAGGGTTAAGATCGTTAGGGACCCACTCGGCACACCGAGAACCGGAGACTGGATATGTTGGATATGTTGGATCGCGCACATATCCAACATATCCTACGCCACCACGTCAACTGAAGGAACTAGATATAAGGATATGGTCATCACCACATTAGGTAGCTTCATTAAATAGTTCTTCAGTTGTCAATCTAAGTATTCACCTCTGAATGGTTTCAACGCTTTTGATAATCACTCACATATCTTCGTTATTGTTCACTTAACACCTCTGCCACCAACTTGATAACATAAACCCTCTGACACCTTCTATTTACTCACGAGTATTTAGTGTGGTCATTACAACTTCGCGTTATTATGTATTAGTGTCGGACTGCCGAGAAAATTAACAGATTTCTCATCATTAACGCGTAAAAAAAATCAACATAAATAAGGGTAAAATGGAGGTCCCTTCAATCGCGTATAAGGGCGTTAAGAGTTTTTAATGTCTTTACTTTTCTTTCGAGGGTTTTAAGGAATAAGGTTTTGAAGGATATCTTTCCATTAAGCCAGTTCATAAAAGGTTTTAGTTGGTTTTAGCGTAGTATTTTTAGGGATATAAATGCTACAGCATATAACCTCTTTACTTAGCTTAGCCTTAACCGTATGCTGTATTATCTTTTATATATTAAGAGTTTACTAGTTGAAAAATTTAAGGAAGTTTTGAAAAGCGCAAGCGCTTCAGCCGTAGTATTCGCTAAAGTTTACGTTGAAAATATACCAACTAACGTAATTAGTTAGGTAGACTTTAGTTAAAGTTTCGTCAATATTTGTAATCCAGAGCTGTTTGTTGTAGTAGTTAATGAAGACTGTTTTGAAGGCTTTAAATTTTCTTATATATTTTTTACTTGGAGCTGTTTTGATGGTTAGGTTTTTATAAGACGTGTAAAGTGCGTAAGGTGAGGTACTTGGTGATCTTTGGGCATAAGGACTTGATGATTTGGCGTAAAGTCATGTAAGAACTTGGCGATTGAAGTGACTTAGCGTGGGGTCGCGCAATATGGTTTTTTTGACGTGACTTGGTGTTTCTTGGTGTTTTCGATCAAAGTAGCGATTTTAGCGATTGAATTGGCCTAGTAGAAGTGAAAAAAATAAAGTAGGAGTAAAGTTTTGGTGTAAAGGATAAGGTCAAAGGTAGTTTATTATTGTAGGTAGAGGTCGAAGATTATTTGTTGTTATAGGTAAAGGTCGAAAGTTGTTTGTTGTTTTGGTTGTGTGACTTAGTCGTTTTTCTTACATTAGTTACACCTGTAATAGTATTAAATTAGTCGTTTACCAATTTGCTAAACTTTAAGAATTCTAATAGTTAATCTTAACGTTTTTAAAAAAGATTTGTAAAGATTTCTCGGTGTTTTCGATAGTGATACCGTCGATATTTCTAAACTTCCGTAAGAATTGACGCAGCCTAGAAGTCTTTTTTAATTACTGCTGTGAAAACCGACGCAATAATAGAGGTCTTTCGTAAAAATCTTTCCTCTACTTTGGTCTTTTACAAAGAATAACCGGAAAGTAGCTTCTTCTTTTACTTAGCTTATCTGTGATTAGTCTAATAAGTATCAATTAGTGTTGGTAGAGCTTCAAACGTTGAAACGTTGTCGATTCTATTAGTTAAAGTAACATTAGTATTGCGTGGTTAGATAGTAGATGTATTGTTTTAGGTTTGGCAAACCGCTAACCGGTCTTCACAGTAATTTGTATGGTCAATTGCTTGTCCCGTGCCCTAGTGTGAATTGTGTCCTACTGTACTCAACTTACACTCAATACAGTAAGCCCACACAAGACAATACACTCAACTTGAAGTCAGTATAGTTAACTTGACTCACAGTAAAGTTAACCTAATGCACTGCAAATGCTACTATTCCAACAAATTCTCCTTTAACTTGAAATTAAACCTTCAAAGAGTTTAGGAATATATTTCATAATAATGATAAAGCGTTTAATTGTCTTCAATACCGGCAAATAAATATTTTAACTAGTCGTTTTTCAAACTTTATAAAACTTATGAGTCACCGAATAATTCAATTTACGATATAATTAATAAAATTTTAATTTTTTTAGGTGTAATACTATTACCTCCAGCCTCTAAAGTTCAAATTGGAAATACTAGTTTTTAAGAACAACTAAAATCTTTTTACCTTTTTCAATTTAAATTCATTTTTTAATTCGAACGTTAATATTAATACTAAGCTTTTCTATTTTTGAGGTATATGAGATAAAGGGTAAGTGTTGGAATAATATTACATGCAGTGTAGTAGGTCAACTTTACTTATAGTAAAGTTGACTATACTGAACTGCAAGTTGAGTGTATTGCGTTGTGCAGACTTACCGCATTGGATGTAAGTCGAGTACAGTACGCTGCACTTCACTCTAGGGCATGGGCCAAGCACTTGGCCATACAAATTACAGTGCAAACCGGCTAGCGGTCTACCAAATCTAGAACAATACATCTACTATCTGACCACGCAATACTAATGTTACTTCGACCAATCGAATCGACAACATTGCAACGTCTAAATCCTACCAACAGTAAGAGATTTTAAAATATGGAAAATAATAGAACTAATAATAATAGTAAAAGTTGTCGATACAAAAAAAGATTTTTTTCAAAGTCAAAACGAACCTTAACTTTACTAATATCCATATAGCTAAGTTTCGTAACTGTATTGTGATCCTTTTATAACATGATGTATTATAAATAACCTTTTATTAAATACAGAGCTACTTCAATATCTGGTATAATACCCTAAAACCCTTATTTAACATAATTGTTTCGAATAATAAAAAGTATATAAAGTTAAAGTTTTTATCGTTTTATCGGCAATAAATATCTTTATTTATTGGGCGATATGAAAAGGCGTGATTGACGAGTTACTTTGTTATTTTTAAACCGGTGTTATTATGTTTATACTAACCAATAATTAAATGTTTATTTTCCCTATGTTTTACTTTATTACTTTCAAAATTTGTAACGTGTAATTTGTAATTTTAATAAAAAGTAAAAGAAAAATATATATTATATGTCACTTACTTCAATTAGAGTTCTATAAAAAGTAACGTATTAACTAATAACATTATTAATCGTAAATTGATTTTTTTTGTTTTAAATTTAAAATAAACTGATTGAAGTAAATCAAAGATTTTAAAGAAAAATAATAACTTTTTCCGTACGTAAATTAATTACGTCTCTCAAATCAAGTTTATCTTTAACCGTAATAGTTGGGTTTTTTGGAAGTATAGTCGATATAATACGTATAGAAAGGATTTTCTTCATCGTCGCGAAACTTTAAAATTTAAAGGTATATATTAATTGAACCGAAAACTCGAGCTATTACAGTCGTTAAAGAGAAACGCAACTGGTCAAAAAACTCTTTTTAAGTGGAATTAAGGTATTATAAAGTCTATTCAAACTTTTTATAACAAGTAGCGGCCTAATAAACCTATTAATGTAAAGTTCTTTTGCCAGCTTTCACGTTCCTCGTTAATTATTAACAAAACATTAGCATGTTAAATATGAAACTAAAAAGTTTCATTTTACTTTCCATCTTTTTTCTATAATCCAATATGTAAAACTACTAAATAATGTTCTAAGCGGTGTAATATTGAGTAAAATTAATATAGTGTTCGAAATATCTTTTTAAACTATCGTAAATTTCACGGAAGGAGAAATAACTCGTTAATTATCGAAGGTAGTAATCCTCGTCGTAATCGGTAGATGGATTTGGAAATAATAAGTAAAAACCTTGTAATTTCACTTTCATTTAGCGGTATATATTGAAAAATGTGCGTAACTTGATATCGAGGAGGTTGTACGGATTACTGTTATACTTTTTCTTTTATGCCCGAATTTTAACAAACGTAGTAATTACCACATAATCTGTATTTACTATAAGGACGTATCGAGGGGAAAGGGTGGTATATTGGTTATAAATACCCTTTAAATCCTTCGATTAGTACTAGGATTGGTATTAGTAGGCAGGATAATTACCTTTGGTTAAGTTTCAAGGCAAAAGTCAGTAATTGTATCCATAGTAGGTTCGCGAATAAAGACGCCTTTTTCTTAATTTGATTGTTAAAACTAAATATATGAAAAAACTTAAAGGAAAGAGACTTCAGGGTTTTCTTCGCGTGTGAATTAATGATATTTTTCTTAATATTAAGGGGTACGTTGAGGTTTCTATTTAATTAATGAGTAAATTTAAAAACTGTATATATTACCATATACCCTCATAGATAGTATACATAAACCAAGTAGCAGTGCATTGTATTGTAGGGTGCACTCCTGCAGGATGCACAGTATCATCACGCTGCAGCCTACACTCTGGCAAGACACAAAGTACATCATATATGGATTGGTCTGGAATGAATATTTCAAACCGATGGCAATGCATGAATCGGTCTGGAAGGAGTATTCCAGAGTGATATGCTCTGGATGAAGGACGCTCTGGGTGAAGGACGCTCTGGGTGAAGGACTTATAAGTCCTCATCCGTAGTATACACCTCTGAAAGCTTCTTTAAAATCTATATTTATCTTTTCTTTATATTAAAAATACCAATTATTTTGAATACTCTTTTGAGAAACCTTGTTTTACGTAAATAGGTCTTTAGAACTTACCGATACTAATTATTAGCCAACTCGTTCGATTACAAAAAGCTTAGGAAAAAAAGACAAATACTCGTTAAAAACCTATAACGGGATATTGTAGCGGTCCCAACTATTCATACTCTAACTCTTCATTTTTACAAGAATTACACATCAATGTGTACAAGGACTGTAAAAACTAAGTGACTTAAAGAAGGAAAACTTTAACACGATATTATCAACCCCTATTTAGCGCTCTATTTTCTAAAAGCTCCGTTACGCTACTATTAACCCTTGTTTGGCGCTTTAACGTATCCAGGCACTTTTTAAAAAGCGTTCTATCACATATTAGGCCACGTAAGCTAAAACCACCAAGTTTTTTTTCGAAACCTTTTATTAGAACCTATCGGATATAAGGCTACGTAAGCCAAATTACCAAGTTTTCCGAAACCCTTTACTGGGACCTACCAGATATCAGGCTACCAAAGCCACGATCGGTTGCATATAAACAAATAACCTGATCGCCTTATCAAATCGGTTATACACCAAGTAATTAACCGACTCCCTTTACCAAGTTCTGTTATAACACGACAATACAGATAAACCACCGCACCCCGGAGCATATAACGATACGACATTTCCCTTACCTTTCCCAATTTCCCACAACCACCCTGTTTATTTTAAGTCCGATACCTATAAAATTTTAAGTTTGCCTAGACGTTTGGCTAATAAAGCGCTACCAGCGCTATCATAAAATAATATGGGACGTTTAATTAGCTTGTAACGCGATTAAGCACCATTTCAACTATATTAATTACTTTATTCGCGTTGTATTCACCAAACCACCTAAAATTTGGATACACACAGACACATTACGAGATTACCAGACTTGAGTACATTGCCTAAACACCCTAAGATAATCGAAATTATGGCCCCAAATTCAATAAAATTAATGGAGACCAACGCTTCTTTTAAAATCCTGGTTAAATATATGGGAATTAGAAAGGCTATAATATTGGAGATCGACTAGGACCTTTGGGACAACACTATCAATCTACCAGTTAAGGAATTAAACCCCTATATCGAAAACACATGCATCTTAGCCGCTATATACGGTTATTAGGAGTAGTAAATCCAAGGATCTGACTTACTAGACGAATTTTATGATAATTTCTCGGTTTGGACGTTGGATATATAGCATAGAGTAAACCTTACTATTATAAAATCCTTACGAATTTACCTAAAAACCAGAGGAATTAATGCCTTGGAAGGTAGGAATGGGCGTCTTGTGGAGGCCTTATTCGAAATAATACAACTTACCGACGTACCAGACTGGGAGGAAAAAGATTTGTGGCTTACGAACTTTGTAAAAGGATATTACCTTACGGAATAAAAGAGACTAATGCTAGAACTAGGGGGACTATACGTAAAACGATATAGCTCTATACCTTAAACCAGAAGTTGGAACTACGAGGAGAGAGAACGCCTACAATCCTTATCCACTATACAAGTATAATACACCCATACACCAATCCATACCGTGAAGTAGAACCGACTACTAAACCACTTTCCAAACGTAGAGAATAACCCGACCGGCTATGATGGAGTCGGTCGAAGCGTAGAAAATAACCTAACCGGCTATGAGGAAGTTAGCCGGAATGCAGAAAGCAACCCAAATGGCTATGGCAAAGTTACTAGAAACGGAGAAAAAAACCTGCTTCGGAAATCGACAATCTGCCAGAATACAAAAAATAACCTAATCCAAGGAATAACAAGCAACGTAAATCGCCAATACGTGTTATACGGATTAATACCTTTTAATCACGACCCTTACCGCGACCTCCCACTATATCGCTTTCTTACAAATAAAAGCAACCCCACGAAGTTAACTAACTTTTCCAGATTATGGGATAGGGATTACAATTACAACGGCGAGCCATACGACGTATTGGAAAACAAAATACGCGTTATATTTAACATATATTAAAAACTAGATATTGAGCTATTACAATTTCACGTTATCTTATCCAAAATACTTTCCGGATAGGTTGAAGAATAGTATATATACCACCTTATATAAGTGAATATATTCGTCGAGTGTTATTATCGCCTTAAATCTCACTTTAATACTGAAATTAATTATAAGTTATACGACAGGGATTGGATTGATACGACGTGCGAATCTATGAAAAACTAATATAAGAATGTCGATAAAAACCCTTAGGAAATCCTTACTGCCTTGTTAGCAAAATTCCGAAAGTGTTAAGCAGCCTTCGGACCAAAATATAAAGGCGATAAATTGTTTATTTAAATAGTTATGAAAACTTGCCGTTAGCACCCGGATTTTGATCTTATACTTTTTAAATTGAAAAAGGACTTAAAAGCCTTTTATATAAGTTTTAGAATATCATTTGAAACCTTTATACGCCGATAAGTAAACCTCGGATTATTATTTGTAGCTAATAAAACCAAAAACGAAGTTTAAATTACCAAACCAAACTTTACCAAGATAATTAACTATATTTTGGACCGTAGATTTAAGGTTTATCTAAGGTAAAACGAGGACCTAAAGTATAGATAATAAGGAGGAAACCCTGGCGGCAAAAGATAGAGTCATTTATTTGGAAATGGAAGAAATATACAGAAACTATAGTAATACTTACGGAAAGATATACGACGTCTTACAGGTTTATAAAAGCGGTGTATCGTATGCGGTAAAGTCGGTTACTGGTTTACAAACCACCCCGCCTACGAACAGATTCAGATTGAACGACAATTTTAAGCCGAATGTAATTTTGAGGATCGGATAAAAGCCAAATTTACAGTATAGGTAGCTGAATGCGAAGGCATAGATGATGGATTCGATGTATACCTTTACTAAGACATATTTAAAAAAACGACCTTGGATGAAACGATGTCTACTTATTAGCCTACGATGATAAAAACAACTAAAGTATCTTTACTGGCCTGTAAAATACCTCCTTTTTGTATATTATAGGCCTGGATTGTGTAAACGAAGTGTTTAACGTTAATATAACGTTGTAATTCACTCTTTTTAACAGGTACGAGACCAGATTCCAGGGCATTATACCTCATATTAAAGTAACTGAGATCTCAACGGCCGGAAAACGATAATTCAATATACTTGTAACGAAATTTCCAAAGTTTCGGTTAAATTGGATAAAAAAATACTGAAAAGTCCTGTTTGATAAAAGTAAGGCGACATCGCTCGAAACGGTCGTTGTAAATACGCGTTTCGAACCGATTAAGTTTTACATAATAGATTTCAAAACGTTTTTTCTGTTTTTATTGGCTAACATAAATAATCTCGAAATTAAGGTCTGGAATACGACTAATTAGCTTATTCGCACCTTAAATGACATATCTGTACCATTTAAACTTAAGTTCGACTATTTGTGTTTTTTTCCGGAAATACGTATAATTAAGGTTGTTTACTTAATTTAGCTAAAATTACAATCTTTACATCGAAGATTCAGATACTTAGCTGTAAAACGCCTTTTACGTTTGCTTTACGCCGTGGGCTACATAAATATAGAAAAAAACGTACTCAAAGCCATCGAAAAGTTTTACCATAAGTACCAGCTTCACTTACAGGACTTACGAAGGTTTGAATTCCGCCTTTAAAACGATGTGGACTTTAATTACAAAGTGATTATTGATATAATGTACCTAGATAGTTAACCGGTCCTCCACGTCATCGATACGGTTACATCATTTCAAGCTGTTAAGTTTACATAAAGCGCTTTCGTTTCGGACTACTGGGACGCTTTAGTTGACTGTTAGTTAAACGTTTACCTTAGGCCTTTAAACTAGATTAAGTACGACGTTGGCACGGCTTTTAATTTTACAGAATAGCGTACAAAAGCTCGGATAACCGGTAACGAGTGCAAACAAATCCCAGTAAAAGCCTTATAAGGTATTAGAGAGTGTAAACTATATTATAAACTACTGAAAAGAGCGTATAAAGTATTAACAAAAGAATTCAAGGGTGTTAATTTTCAGGAATCTATCCTTTAAATGACGGTTAGTGCCGTTAACAACACTTTTGGCCTAAGTAGGTTTATCCCTACGCTCCTTGTCTTTCGTGCCTACCCAAGGATTTATACAAACTTTGCCTCATTATTATTCATAGTATAAAGTGCCAATGTTATAACCAAGGCTATGGCGTCCTTATGCTTACTGCAAGCAAAGAATAATGTGTTTAGGGCGTTGGGAATAAGGAATGTCCTACGGGAAACTGGCTTGTTGGACCTATTATTGTAATTAAAAGTTTTGGTTTGAAGAACGAAGGATATGTGAATTGACCTTTGGAGGATTAACAAATTGAGGGGCTATAATGTACTCGTTAACTTATTGAACGAAACGAGTTCGTTTCGCTGAATAATGGTGTATGAATATAAGAGAGAGGCAAAAATAGACGACCCGAACGCGTAAACCGAGCAAAACCTCCTACAAAATATCGTCTAAAACGACGAATTTACACCGACTTTAACTTTAGCCTTACCCCTAAAACACGAATCTAACCCGACTACGCTATACGAAATCGGCTTATTTGTACCAAACCCGTCAGAACCTCAACGTCGAGGACGCCCCCTCGGCTTCAAGACTAAGAAACGTCTCAGGAATTTTGTTATAGACTCCTTTGTTACGTAGAAGGAAATGTCAGACTACAAGCTTAGCCTAAAACCCCGCCATAAAAGTATTATCACCACCTTAGGTGCCTTATTTATATAATTTACTCAAACGGAAATCTCAACCCTTATCGAATAAGGCGTATTCCGCTTTAAATGCTTTAACTTAGCCGTTTACAACACCTATAGTATTTTCCCAACCAGCTTTGTTTACAAAATTCAGGATAAAGCCAAAAGCTTTATAAAAAAACCCGCCTAGTTGTAAAAGGTTATAATAACGAAGGTAAAAAAGATGATATAACCTAATCACTTACATTACAATGAGCTAGCTATCGCCTGATTCTTATACTCGTGGCCCCCCTTAGTAATTTATATAATCTGTATGTTAAACCTTTCGATATAAAGCAAGCTTATACCTAATTCGAGGAACGGTTGAAACGACGAATTTACGCTGATATACTTAAAGACCTTAGATAACATTACCTACTTGAGACGATCTTACGTATTTTCAAATTACTTTGCGGCTTAGCCGAAGCTAGTGTCTATTAGTATAGTACTTATTAAAGGTATTATAAGGAAAAGCTTGAAATAACCAGTTTTACTTTCAACCCGTATCTTTCAGTATTAATAGCCCACTCGGAGGGCTTTGTATTAACGGGTATATAGACAGACGATACCTTAACCTTGTGTAACTCCTTGTTTTCCGCATTTAAAAAGAGGAAACTTTTGGAGGCCGGTTTAAAAGCCAAACTCAAGACGTTTTTAACAGAAAACAATGTAATCGAATTTAATGGTATCACGATTACCCTCCGGAACAACACTTTGATTTTTACGTAATAGGGGTAACTAGGTAAAGTTACTCTCATTACCTTAGATAGCGTAAACCGAGCCGACGAATAGAAATATCAACGTGTACGCGATTATTAGGTTGCTTTTGTGGCATAACTAAAAGTAGCATTTGATCTTTTTATCACCGTACAATGCCAAACCAACCTAACAGACGATAAATGTAAGTCGTTTAATGAATGACTTTCATAGCAAATATACGATTTAAAACGAGGTTTGTTATTTATATCGCTAGATATACGTATTGTAAAGCTGTTTGTTTTTATTAACGGTTTTTTTGATAATAATAACGATTGTAGTTTACAAATCGGCTTAGTTTTCGTCTTCGGCAACGAATTGCTAACTTGAAACAGCTTTACACTTTATGAAAATATTATCTATTAAAGCTCTACCAAATGTAAGGGTTACGAGAAGTGTCTTCGCTTTTGATATTTATAGCATAGTTGGAGGTTTCGATTCGGGTATTACTATAGCGACGATAGTTTGGATAATTATTTCCAACCTTGGTTTACGTCCTATACCTCTGAATTTATCTTTTAATAATAAACACCACAGTATGCTTAAAGAAGAAACGGGTAGTAAAGTTACGATAAATTCCATCTAAATCATATATATCGGCTCCTTTTATAATTTTTTAGTTATAATTTTCCTATAGGCTTTTAGTAATTATTTTAACTTCTTCCAGACCATAGGTAATCTTCACAGTATATAATAAACATTTTACGGTTAAACAGAAAGTAAAGTCCATTTAAAGTAACCATTATATGTTTAAAATCAATGTAACAGCGTTTATCATAAGCATTAGCAATAAATTCCTCTATCACGGCATTTGGTAATACCAAACGCTTACGGTTAAATAAGTTACGATTATATAAAAGACGGTTTATCAGACGGAAAGGTTACCAGAGTTTTAAAACTAAAATGGCGTCCTCGCCGTTATTCTTTTTCAATTTTTTCACTATTAATTTCCATATTATATCTACTTAATAACCGGCCTACAAGCTTAGCTTTAATTGATTTGGCACTGAAACTTCTTTTTTATGTATGGTAATATTTGGATTATCTGTAAAAACTAGATAATTATCGAGAATATAATTGAAAACTAATCATCTATGTTTTTCATGTACTGCTTTATCGTTTTGAGTAGGAAGTTTCGATAAAGCATTCGAAATAAAATTAAAGTAGTATATAAAATAAATAACATTTAAATTTCATGCATTCAGATAAATAGATATATGAACTAAACTTTTTAATGAGATCGGTAGATGTAGTGTTTACTTAAATTTGATTTATTATACCCTTAATAAATTTATGGTCCGTAAGAACAATAATTATGTACAAAATGTTAACAAATATTGTACCTAAGCGCATTCAAGATTATTTAAAGTAAACTATTTCGTGTTTATAAGGTCTGTAATATAACTTTATCTTGATAAGATATTGATTTGAAATGTAATTACTTTAATTATTACAAATAAAGAATATTAGCCTAGACTTTAAATATGACTTTTTTTAATTTAAAAAACATAACACTCAATACGTGTTTCAAATTTCGATTAATTTACAAAAAGAAAGGTTTTACAAAATTAGAATCATACAAACGTAATCGCCCGTATAAATATTTTTGAAACTTGTTGATTAAACGTTATCATTCCTTTATAGGCGCTATTTTCAAGGTTTGCATGTAATATTTGCGTTTTCTTTTATTCCTGGTGTTAAATTTACCTAATTTTTGACCTTGCGAAGGTAAATTGATCTTTAAGTTTTGTAATACATTCTATAATTAAGTAAAATATGGAATCATAAGTCGCAAAACGCCCGTCGCACCCAAATACTTTTTGAAAGCCTTTAGGTTTCTTATAAACGACAATTTACGAAAACTTTACGTAAGTTTCTAGGTTGTTCAAAAGCCAAAAACATTAAAGTAGAATCTAAGGAGCTGAACTAACTGAAAGCTAATAAATAACTTTTCTAGAGAAAGTAACAATCAATTTCGAAAAAAAACCCGAATATTTGTTTTAAATAAGTAAAGTGATCTTTGAATTTATTTGAAGAGATAATAATATCGTTGATAAAAGCTTTATAGAAATATCTGAATGGTCTAAGCATGCGATTTATGTATTTTCAAACGTAAAAGGGCGAATTTCGAAATCCAATAAAAGTAATTTTAAAGAGTTTTGGTCCGTCATAACTAATTACCGTAAATCAGTCTCTTAATCGAAGAGGAATAAATAGTTAAAAGAAAAATTTAGTACTATTAACTAATATATTTTAATGCTTTTCACATTACGATTTGATAATGTGCCCTCATTATATTGAAGGGTAATTATCGGGTACGTTTTACTTGTTAAGAGGTTTTAGATTAACTATAATACGTCTTTTCTAACGGTTTTAAATTATACGCCAAATTACGAAAACTAATAAAGCGAATGGTAAAATCTCGTCCAAGTATTTTATACGGTTTTAATCGTAAATATTATGAAACTATTAGTCCAAAAGCCACTTATCACACATCGAAATAAAATAGAAAAAATAATTAAGTTTAACATGTTACTTACCTTTAACCAATAGTAACTTGATTTTCTTTTCAAAAGAAAAACTTTGATTAAACTAGTATTCTCTCACATATAAGGGTATTATTCTCAAAGGCTTTAAATTTTGAATTTTTGTATTGTATTAGTTGTATCAATATAAGCGTATTATGCTATTCAAACCATTGGAATATGTTTTAGTGTTTCAATCCCGAATAATTTGGGTATTACCCGTAGCATTTCGATTTTCAATTCGATCCCTAGAAAAGTAATGTTTAAAGGTTTTTCTTTTAAAAAAAAATTCCTTAATTAATTGAATTACAGCATTTATTAACAAAGTGTTTGTTTTCGGGTTAATAGGCATTTTTCTCGATCTCATAGGATCAGGTAAAAAGGCTTCCATTTGTATGGTAGGAAAATTTAGCTCGAATTCGACTCCTAACATTATAATAGACGAATTGTTTTCTAATACTCTAAATAATTTTAATTTTACCTGATAACCTTTTAAATTTGACTTCATGGATTACGTTATTAATAAGGAGATAGTAACGAAGTTATTAGCTTAAGTTAAAGCTTATAATACTTCGTTTCAATTGGCTTCATAATAAGCTTAATCTTCGAATTTAGTTATAGTTTACAATCTAACCTTCTTAGAAATCTTTACTGTTTTTATCGGTTTGATTATATAACTATGTAACATGCAAAGTAATGGTATTAATGACTACGTTTAACGCGACTAAATATTAAAAAGTAAATATAAACGAAAAACCGTTGGTTAAGTCAATATACTCGATTAGCACCTAGATAATTTATTTAGGTTGTATCGTAGCAAGAGAACGAATTTTCACTTTACGAACTACGGATTTGGCGGTTATCTTTAGTATATTAGATAAGAAATTGAATTGGCTATTGCGAAATAAGATTATATCTCGCGACATAAAAAAATGAGCCTTACGAGGTTTTAATTAACTATTAGTAAGGAGGGCATTAATATAGAATTTTTCTATAACCCAGGCTTTTATCGTTTTCTATAATGGTTCTAGCAAGCCGTTAATCTTATGACTAAAAGCCTAAAAGGTTTATCTAACGTTCGTTTTTAGTTAAATTAAGGTTTTTATACCGCTTGTAATCATATTGCGTTTTTATATTGGTACCTGAAACTTAATAAAGTCAGAAAAGTAATTCTCGAGGAAACGTAATTTTACGAGATTTTTGCTTACATCTATGTCGAGGAATATAATAGTATTTTCGTTTTAATTCGAGATGTACTCGCATCTAAGTATGGAAATATATAAGTATTTGTATCTACCTATTACCAAATCAGTCTCGTCATTAATTTTACGAATCACAATAACTTTCAACTTTTTAAGATTATTGATAACTTCGTTTAAAGTAGGTTTATCGATTTAATGTAAATAACTATATATAGTATGAATACTAATGGTACTGCGAGCCAAATAGATTTTTAGGTCAACAAACATCTGGTTACACGAGTTGAAAGATTCGTAATAACAGCAGCAAGTTCTCCTACTTGGCCTGGGTATATTAATCACGTTGCACATGATACCCTTTTCTGAGTACGTGAAGGAAGAGCGTAAGGAGGCTTTTAAAGACTAAAAGGTTCGATTATCGTTAGTGTATAAATGGAAATTGTAAACCAGACGGTCGCGATCATAGCAGCGCTTACGACTGTTTCGGTATCGTTTGCAACTGCCTCGACAGCGTTTACGACTGCCTCGAAGTTTATAATCTTTTTCTCGCGGTCGTTTATATCGTTTTCACTAACGGTAATTCTAATGAAAACGATTTTCACGGCGTTAATACTCTTATTTACGGTTTTAGTAACAATCATATAAACGAGTGTACCCTCGACCATAATCTTCGTAGCTGTTGGAATAGTACTACATGCAGTGCATTAAATCAACTTTACTTACAGTAAAGTTGACTATACTGACTGCAAGTTGAGCGTATTATTTTTGTGGACTTACTGCATTGAATGTAGGTTGAGTGCAGTACGCTGCACTTCATACTAAGGTATGAGCCAAGAAATTGACCCTAAAAATTACTGTGCAAACCGGCTAGCGGTTTGCCAAACCTAGAATAAGACATCTCCCACTTAATGAATGTAATACTACTATTTTTTGATCAATCGAATCGACAACATTGTAACGATCTAAGGTTCTACCAATACTGATTAGTGCTTATTTAGTTAAGCACTGATTGGTTGAATAGAAGAACAGGCTACTTTCCGGTTACGCTTTGTGAAAGACCAAGGTAGAGGAAAAATTTTTGCGAAAGGCCTTTACTTTTGCATCGGTTTTCACGGGAGTAAGTAGAGAAGACTTCTAGGTTACATCAGTTTTTATGGCAGCTTAGAGGTAGCGATGGTATCGTTATTAAAAACACTAAGCAATATTTATAGATCTTCTTTGAAAACGTTAAGATTGACTGTTAGAAGTCTTAAAGTTCGGCAAGTTGGCAAACGGATAGGTAATTACTATTACGGGTGTTATTATTTCAAAAACGACTAAGTCTCCACGCCAAAAAATCTTTACTATTAATAAACGACTTTTGACTTTACCCTCTATACTAAACCTTTGCTCCTACTTTACTATTTTCGCTCTCTCTACGCTAATTCAATCGCTTAAATCGCTATCTTAAGCGAAAAAAACAAGAATTGCCAAGTCGTACTGAGAAAGCCACTTCGCACTACCTAACGCCAAGTCGCTAAGCCCACATACGACTTTATGCCAAAATAATAAGTCTTCACGCCTAATATTACCACCTCCCTTGCACTACGTATCTTACACGTTTTATACAAGCCAAACCGTTAAGATGGCTCCAGGTTAGAAATAAATAAAATTAAAGCTCTCGGATTAGTCTTCTTTAACTATTACAACAAATAGCTTTGAATTACGGATATTAACGAAACTTTAACTAAGATTTGCATAATTAACTCCGTTAGCTACTATATTATTGACGCGGACCTCGGTAACAACTATAGCCATAACGCTCACGCTTTTTAAAACTTTTGCGAGTTTTTTAATTACTAAATTATTAATATGTGAAAGATGATTTAGCGTACAGTTAAGGCCAGGTTAAATAAATAGGTTACCCGTCGTAGCATTTACATCCCTAAAAAGACCCCGTTGGGCCTGGCGGAAACCTTCTTTGAATTGGCTCAATAAATAAACCCTACTTAAGACCCTAATTTTCAACATCTCTAAGGAAAAGGAAAAGATCTTAAGGGATTTTAACACTCAATCACACATTCCAAGGGACTTCCACTTTATCCTCAACTAATTTAGGCCTTATCACGTATTGGCGATAAAAAACCTGTTAACTTACTCAATAGCTTAACACCTTTACGTAACAACGCGAAATATACTTTTAGCGGTAGTAGTGCACATAAAGCAACGGCTGCCTATGTTTTATGACCCAAGAACATCGGAGGGTCAGAAAACAAACCAGTATGGGGCTAAGCCACTAAGAACCTGATGTCCAACACATCAGGTGGAGATATCTCTTATGTCAGCAACCTTAGGGTTAGGGTTACGCACTAAGGATCATTGAGATCATGTTTCGATCCAACATGATCCAGCACTGAAGGCGTATGAAAGATTAAGGATATAAGGACACGGTCAGAACCACATAGATAGTATTTCCTTCATAGCTCTTCAGTTGTCAATCTAAGTATTCAGTCTCATTATATTCTGAATAGCCTTACGGCTTTTGATTATTACTTACACGGTTGCGATATTGTTCACTCAGCACCTCTGCTACCTTCTTGATAACATAAACCCTCTGACACCTTCTATATACTCACGGGTATTTAGTGTGATCATTACACTATGCGGCTAAAGGTATTGACGTTAACACTTTGGACCAGTTAATTAAATAAGATCGTTAAGTCTCCCAAAACCTTAAGGTACATATCGACCCTTAACACTTTAATCGATAGACCCCTTAAAAACCTCTATATGATAGGTTTATCTATACGCGAGATCCCATTACAGGTTTTACTACAAGACTTTACTCCTCGAGCCAGGCGACTGGTAATGACCCTTAACACTGTGCTTCGGAAACTCCAAAGCTTAAATTTTTAGGAAATACCAATTAAGATAAGAATAACTATCGCGATATGCCCCTAAGGCCTATTAAGATAGTTAACATTAATTACAAAATCCTTACAGAATTTGCTAAAATCTCAAACGACGTGGAAAAGTATTACTAGAAGCCTTATAACTTTTTCGATACCAAGATAATACCCCTTTTAAATATTTGCAAGTGAATAAAGGTTCCCCCTTTAGGTTTTTACTTATTTTTTTCCGAAATCCTTATAGGGCACGCCAGGAACTACTACCTAACTTTTTTTACCTAAGCTATTACGTTTCGCGAAATCTATAACGTTATATAGGGTTACTTCGAATACGACGTCCACCTTGCGCAATATTACACAAATTAGGTCACTTTAAAGTTGGCAATGATAATAGTTTTTTTTAAAAAAAGGAAAAAAAACCGATAGATATGCTTTACCAGATAACTAATAAGTTGATAATATATTGAAAAGTAATAGGAAAAGCGTATGTTGACGAAGCCTTACTTTGCGAGCAGGTACGGGTAACAGTTACGGACGTTAATGAGTTTAAATACGCCTTATAACGCCCAAATACTACCTGCAAAGAATTTTTTAGCCAGTTGCGTTTTTCGTTTGCCACTATAATAACGCGTACACTAAATTCGCTTAGTATATACCCTTAAGCCGGCAACTTCCCTAATATGGATAAAAAAACTTTGCGGTAGGTAATTACATTGACCCTAGGAACAGCTACAGGCACCTCTAACGCTTAAGGTCTGACTTACCGGTTATAAACTAAAAATAACAGCCACTCTAACGCCAATAAAGCTAAGTTTTGGGCGGACCTATTAACTGTGAGAATCATTGTCGTAGTAGTGGCAAAAGACATTGAATTTATAACAAGTCTGAATGTTAGTTAACTCGATACCCACCTGCCGAGCAAAATAACAGAAAGGAAATATTTTATATCTAGTAACCTACCACTTTTAAATAGGATTATTTGGATTAAATCGTATATTTCAAAGGCGACGTGCCAATTAAAGATAACAATGCCCTTAATCAAATTAAGTGGAATAAAGATATTACTCTCGGCGCAGCCTAATAACTAGCCGACCACACCTTCCTATACTGTTTAGGTGGTAAAAAACCTTACCTTAACCCTAATTAAGCCCTTAACCCTTTGTATATCATTAATCTCCATAATCGTTACACGAAACATACTTTTTAAGGTATTATAACAGACAAAGGGATGGCACAGTACTTAACAGAATAATATTCATAATACATAGCATTACAGATGAAAAGTACTATAGCCACTAATATTAATCGTTACAATATTAATGAGGCTATAGTTAGCTTTCAACCAGGCGAATAACTATCGTTATTAGTCATAAAGGCAGTTTAAACTGTTGTGGAAGCAATTACATTTTATATCTTCAAGTCCCTACCCTTTTTTTTCTTTTTTTTAGAGGATATGAAAACCTTTGGCGCTAACTTTGACGTTAACGTCGACGAACTAGTGAAGAAAGACTAAAGGTTTCCCTTGTCTTTAAGTAGAGACACCTATGGTTTTATCTTTAAGACCCGAAAGTAATGGTGCTAAACCTAACGGAGTCAAAAATGCGTTAATTACACCGGCGCTTGAACCACCTAACTGGTGATATGTTATAAAAAGTCTTAGGTCCGTAAGGTATAAAAATGTAGAATATTTTACCTTAATTAAAAGGCTTTATTACCACTATCATACGTATGTTTAAGCCCTTCGGAAATTTAATTTTATATTAAAAGATGACAAGGATTTTCATTACGAGATCTTCGTTAATGTATTTTACTTGGATAATGAGCCTGTTTTTAACGTTATTAATTCTGTAACTTCCTTTTACTGAGCTAAGTTTCTAAAGTCCCTTTCGGTAAAACATACGTGGGAAACGCTAAGGATATTATAAATTTATATGTATATAGATCCACTTAACTTCGTTATTTATAATACCGGTACAAACTTTACGGCGGAGAAGTTTAAAAAAGATGTTAAAATAATAGGTATTTATTGTAAACAGGTTCTTGTGAAAGCCTACCAGAGTATTAGAAAGGTTAAAGGGTATACATTTTATTTCGCCAAACGTATAATATTCTTATGTTAGAAATTAAAAGCTTTACAGACCTGTAGATACGTTTACAGATAGCGGTAAAAGGCCTAAACGAAATTATAGATCTTAACGGTCTAATGCCAACGCTACTGGTTTTTTGAACGTATCCTCGTATAACGAGTGAATCTCTGTCCTCGGCAAGTACTTAAAAGCGTATTGCGGCTTACAGTAAAGCTTTAAAGAAACTGCGAAGGGAATCGGCATGACGCCAGATTAATAATGCCCTTAACACCAGGAAGAACCCTTTAACAATCAATGTACTTGCTTTAACGTTATAAAGTAAAGTTCCTGTACATTGGGGGCCGGGTAAATGGAAAAGCTTATATAGGATATTAAGTATCGCGAACCCCGAAATAGTTATTAAAGCTGCTAACGGTTCTATATCTTTCCGAATCACTTAGTTCAAGCCTTATATTAGAGTTATTAACGATAAAGATCCTTCAGCAAAGCAATTAAGTAAATACAAACCTCCTCTACCCATTATTAATAATCCTATAAAATTCCGCTAGCGCAGACGACCACTAAAGAAGAAAAACATTAAAAATAAGGAATACATACCGGGTCGTATTTACAATACTGCTTAGGTAAGTAGGAAAAGAAGGGATAACGAAAACTTCATATTAAATCATCGAATATAAATAATTATTGAAACTTCTGCAAAACCTTTTAAGAAAGGTAATAAGGTCGAAATTAATAGCTTATTTACTCGAAGGGTTGTATAATTCGTGCCGAAACCCGATTTTAACCTTTAAACTCCAAATATCACAATCTTTAAGTCGAGGATTCTTTATGAGATTAGAGGGAAAACCAATGGGCGGCCGTACGAAAATTCACGCCTAATCGCTTAAAGATATAGCGATAAAGTCAAGGATTAGATCTTTACTTAATCGCCAACGATCTAAAATAATTAGCTAGCGTTTAGAGGTAGTTTTAGCAATAAACTTACTAGCTAAAATTAAAGTAAAGTTGACGTTTAATAGCTATGATATAACGTAAGTTAATACGCAATTAATAACGAACCTATAAAAGATCGCACTATTCAAATTGATATAGGAACTACGTATTATCTACCTTTCGGTGACGGTAATACAGTGTATTAAACCATTATCCGGATTATCTAAGACAAACTTTTATTAGTTTTTAACTTACTAGTCGCATTTTAAGCTACGGCTAACGATAAAGTCTTTAATATACACCCCGTATTTACTGATAACGAAAAATAGAGACTTTGACGTAATAGGTATACAAATTAACGATACCCTTTTCGTCGGAACGACTAGATTTATAGTATCGGAACAACAGGCGATTAAAGACTTTAAGTTTTGGAATTACAAGCTGGTAAAGACGTTGAAGAAAGGTAGCCAATTTGACTTTGATAGATCGTTAGTTCATATTCTTAGTATTAATGCCGAATTTAGTTTTTGCTAAAAGGACCAGGGCACTATTTTGGTTATAATCGACAAAATTAATGTAGCTAGGACTTAACGGTACTTAAAACAACGTACTCGAGACAGTTATATTATTACCTTATATTAATCAAAAGCCTATTACGACCTCTTTATCGCGATATAAGTAAAGGATCCAGCAAACGAAGACTTTAACCGGCTGAATAAAAGGCTCGAGTAATAAATTCGAAACCTAGACCCGGGGATTGATATAGTACTAATGGACCTATTGAAGGCTACGTTGATAATTTTTATGGACAGGTCCTTCATACACAATATCAACCTATCTTTACAAATCGACTTCCTAATAACCCTTGTTTACGAAGATAGGCAGGAAAACCAATTTAACATTATTGACAACTTAATTTACTAAACCTTTGTCAAGTGCAAAAGGATTAAACGAAGCGTATTAGCTTTGGAGGTTTACAACATAATACCGGGTTTTAATGTAGGAATGATACTGTGGGAAACCCTCAACCTTATTACCAGGTAGCTAAAGATTACTTTTATCCCGGTGGTAATCTACTGACTCAAGAAGCCTATTAAAATGCCTCTCGAAGTTCAGAACCACTAGCGAAAAACGCCTGATAATTGACGTAATGGTACTCTGTAGAGCCTACAAAAGGAGGAAGATTAAGGAATTCCGATGGATTAACGATAAAAACAATTCTACAAATGCTATGACGAAAGCTATACCAAATAAGGCTTTGGAAAGATTCGTGGATAATAATAGGCTAACCATACGTATCGAGGGCTATGTTAATAGGCCATCTGGCAAGCATTAGTTATGTGCTGACAGATTGGAAGACTGCTAGGGAATTAATGATGTGGACTTGTTTAATTAGCACGATTAAAATAGAGGTTTGCAAAGGCCTGTGGCGGAAAAACTTTTTGTGTGAGTTAATGAACTCAAACCTTGGAGTAACGGAGTAATTAAGGCCAAATAGGGTCAATCGGCATGCAATCAAGTGCAATTTAGTAAAGAAGTAAATTGAAATTAACAGGGTGTTAGCAAGTGGATGAGGTTGCTCTTTAGCACTAACCAGAAAAGATTGGCCAACCACACTAGTGTATACACACAAACTAAAAAAGCCGCCATATTGGAATAGTATCACGTGCAATGTAGTAGGTCAACTTTATTTACAGTAAAGTTGACTATACTAACTACAAGTTAAATATATTGTTTTTATAGACTTACTGAATTGGGTGTAAGTCGAGTGCAGTACGCTGCACTTCACTCTAGGGCACGGGCAAAGAAATTGGCCATATAAATTACTGTACAGACCGGCTAGCTGTCTGCCAAACCTAGAAAAAGACATCCACTACTTAACCAATGCAATAATACTGTTACTTCAACCAATTGAATCGACAACGTTGTAATGATTTAAAACCCTACCAACAGTAGCGGTTATTAAAGTAACGTATTTCTTCGTATCTTTTATAAAAACTTTCGCGGTTACTGCGAAAGTCGTAAAGTTTTCTTATATCGCCCTTTAAAATAAGCCTATAATAGGTAAACGTATGTTCCTCTACTGCAAACAAGGTAGTTTTATTTTTCTTAATATTAGCTATATACTTAAGCATTTATTATCCTCGATAAAAAGGTGTCGAATATTACTATGTATCCATATTTAATAAAAACAAAATATTAACTATAACTCCTCATCAATTGTCATTATGCTTATATAAAATACTAATAGCTTTAGCATATTGTATTTTGGTTTGGATTTCTCTTTAACCTATACTCGTCGTTTAATAAGTTAAGGAGGAGGATGGTTTATTTTCGATACTTGGTAGTGACTCGCCCACAGTTTATAAAGAATATTGCCACGAGGGCATTTATATTCACCGCGAGGGTACGAGAAAATAGTTAACGATGGTTAAATGAAATTAGCTTTAAGTTTTACCAGCAGATAATTAGTCTTTAAAGTAAGGTTGAAACTATATTAATTAATTGGCTTTCAACATTAAATTTAATATTATTAAATTCATCTAGTCGTTATCAGAAAGACTAAACGTTCGTAAAGACAACGTCCTTACCTACTATTATAATACCAAGGTCCAAAGAATCGGGATATTTTGAGTTAAAGACCTTCATCTTTTCTCTTTTTAAATGCCTTTCTCCTACCGAGTATTGTAAAAAAAGCTATAATGCCTCGCGTTTATTGGCTTCTTCGTGTTTTCGCAATTCGTAATTAGGTTTTTGAAGGCGTTCAGGTACGTGGCAGTTAGACTTGTAGCAATCGGGCTAACGGCGGTGAAGCTTACGATGATTGGGCTGGCAACATTCGAATTCCTCGCGGTTTTGACGGTCATTTTCATGAGGACTATCATTATTATTACGAGGATAACGTTTATCCTCACGACGTAGATATCGAAGCGTTGGAAGAAGAAATTAAAGGGAATTTCACTATATAACAACCAGGGTAGTTTCAACTCCTTTAGCTACTCCTTCCTCCACATGACTCTCTACTTAATTTCTTACTTCGCGAATATTATCATCCAAACCATTGAAGCGTCTATTTACAACATTGAAACTCTAGTTAATTTTCTAATCAATGACTTCGCGAATCTGAGATATAATAAACTCGCTACCGCTGCTACTACTGCCGCTGCTGCCGCTATCTAAAGAGGTAACGTTCCAAAAAATCGTGTTTATTGGCGTATGAAAGCTAACTAAGGCAGGGAAGGAAAAATGAAATGGAATTCGAGATGGCTGTTGCGTTTTTGGAAAAGCTGACCTAAGAAATAAGGCTTAATAGCCTCAGGTTCGTCGCAACAGCGTATAAGGAATTGACTAGTCTGCTAAAAACTTTTGTAGCTGTTTAATTGTCATAAATCCTAATAGAAAAATAGGCAAACCGATGAAGGAAAAAATAGGCTGACTGGAGAGTGTGGGCAGATAAAGAAAAGAGCGCGAAGTCCGATAGCTCAGGGGATTAGTAATCTTTTTTTATAATTTTACGTTTTGCAAACTATAGCAGCAATAAAGTCTAGTGGTGATGTAAGACTGGTGGCAATCAAGCCTAGTTCAACTTCATCAATTGTATCCACAGTTACCATTTGTTGAGTCTTGTTAGTAGCATTGTGATTTACAGTGTAATTGAAAGATAAAAGAGCTAAAACTAGAACTCCAAGCTGCAGAGTTTGCAGAAATTATTTACAATAACAAAAAATAAGGCAGGTGGCGTTTGATACCCCAACTAGGTCCAATAAACACGTAACTTAACGTTGTCAATAGTCTTTTGAACGTAACACTTAATCCGGATAATTAATATATTATTGTTTATAAAATTTTCCAAGTTTCTATTGTGCGTTAACTTTGTTACGGCATTAGCTGGATTGCTTTTGTTATTCATTCATTGGAATTTTCTTAATCATTTTGCCTCCATATTATTTAACACATAATGTTGGAATAGTATTACATGTAGTGCAGTAACTCAGCTTTACTTACAGTTAAGTTAACTATACTGAAGTGCAAATTGAGTGTATTGATTTGTAGAGACCTAACTCATTGGGTATAAGTCGAGTGCAGTATGCTGCACTTTACTCGAGGGCACAAGCCAAGCAATTGTCTATAAAAATTACAGTGCAGACAGACTAGAGGTCTGCAAACCTAAAACAATACATCTACCATCTGACTACTTCAATACTACTGTTAATTCGACCAATCGAATCGACAACGTTACAACGTCTAAGGCCTACCAACACTAATCAGTGCTTATTAGGTTAAGCACAGATAAGTTAAGTAGAAAAAGAAGCTACTTTCCGATTACGCTTTGCGACTACAGAGGTCAGGGTAGAGGAAAAATTCTTGCGAAGGGCCTTTATCAGTACTGCGCCAATCCCTAACGGTAGGAAAATAGAAAAGACTTTTGAGTTACATTAATCCCCAACGGCAATCTGAAAGTAGGCGACGGTATCGCTATTAAAAAAACACCAAGAAATTTTTATTGACCTTTATTAAAGACGTTAAGATTAACTGTCAGAAGTCTCAAATTTCGGCAAGTTGGCAAACGGCTAAGTCAGTACTACTACGGGTACTACTACTGCTATAAAAAAACGACGAAGTCCCTACGCCAAATAACAATAACAAATAACCTTCACCCTTTACCACCAATAACGACCTCCAACCTTACCTTTTATACCAAACCTCGGCCTATAATTCACTTTTTTCACTCTTCCTACATCACCTTAATCGTTCAGTTCGCTACCCTGAGCGAAAAACATCAAGTCGCGCCAAGAAAACCACGTCGCGCGACCTCATACCAAGCCACCAAGTCACTAAGTTCCTACGAGATTTTACGTTAAAACACCAACCATACGCCTAAAATTATCAATTCCTCGCCATATATAAGCTGGAACATTAAGATGTCTATCGCAAGCGCTCACTTTAAAGCTATCAAAGACTCCAAGAGGAAAGAAGTAATTAAAGCTCTCGGAACTGTTTTTATTAAGTTTTACGACGAGAATCTTTGGGCGAAAGATATTAAAGAAAAATTAAACGCAAAATATCTTACCAGCTTTATCGGATGCTTTATCGTTAAGCATAATATCAGTTACAACCCTAACCGTACTTTCAACAAATATCGTGACTTTTTTAAGGACTGGATAATGGATATGTGAAAAGTAGTTTAAAAAGGGGTTAAGTCAAAACTTAAGTTCGAACTGAAGGAATGAGGGATCTTAGTTTAAGTATAGGGCGTTACGGCGTTTACTCAAGCATTCTTCGATTTGTCCAAGCTTGAAAAATGCCCTTACAATCCATTACCTAAGGGAAAAACTGTCAAAAACCTTCACCGGCTCCATACACGATCTAGGGGACCTCTAACTCACCCCCATTTAAGTTAAATCTCTTTATACGTTGGCGATAAAGAACCTGTTAACCTACTTAGCATTTTAATACCCTTACGTAGTAGCATGGAGTACGCCCTTAGCAGCAGCAGGGCACGTAAAATAGCGGCCGCTAACGCGGCCAAAGGCATTGATGTTGGCGCACTCTACTAATTAATTAAGAAAGATCGTTAAGCCTTTCAAAACCTTTAAGTACTCATCGCTCCTTAGTAATTCGATTGTTCAGCTCTTTAAAAACCTTTCTACTATAGATTTACCTATGCGTGGGAGCCTACTATAGGTCTTATCACAGGACTTTACTCCTCGGACCAGGCGACTGGCAATTACCCCTAATACCGTACCTTAAAAACCTTAAGGCTTAAACCATTAGGAAACACTACCTAAGTCTGGGACGACTATCGCGATTTTCCTCCAAAACTTGTTAAAATGGTTAATATTAATGATAATTTCTTAACGGATTTCGCTAAGATTTTGGATGATATAGAAAAGTATGACGGGAAGCCTTACAACCTCTTTAAAACCAAGATAATGCCCTTTTCAAATATTTGCAAGTGGGTAGAAGTTTCTCCTTCTAGTTTTTACTTACTGTTTCCCAGAATCTATACAAGTCACGTGAAAGATTACTACCTATCTTTCCTTACCCAAGCAACCACATTTCACGAAATTTACGATAATATAAGGGGATACTTCGAATACGACGTTCACCTCGCGCAATACTACATAAATTGAGCTACAATACGATGAATTATAATAATAGAGAAAACAAAAGAAGAGGAAATACCAATAAAAGTGTTTAATTAGATGCTTAACAAGTTAATGCTATGCTAAAAGGTAATGAGAAAAGCTTACGCTAACGAAGCCACACTTCTCGAACAAGTACAGGCAATAATCACGGGCGTCAACGAATTCACATACGCCTTACAACGCCCAAATGCCACCTATAAAGGCTTTTTAGCTAGTTACGCTCTTCGCGTACTATAGTAATAGCGCGTATATCAAACTCACTTAGTATGTACTCTCAAACTGGCAACTTTATTAACATGAATTAAAAAGACCTTGCGGTAATTAACTACGTTAACCATAATTACGAGCGCCTACAACGCCTAAGATTTGGCCTATCGACCTTAACCTTAGACTAAAAATAACAGCTACACTAGCGTTAATAAGATTTAGGTGGACCTGTTAACTGTAAGCACTATTGTTGTAATAATGGTAAGAGATATTGGATTTGTGACAAGTCTGGTTGCTGGTTAACTCGGCACCCCTTCGCCAAGCGTAATAACCGGAAAACAGCATACCACACCCAATACCATACTGTTTTGAAATAGGATGACTTAAATTAAATTGCAAATGTTAAGGGTGATAAGCTTATTAACGTCGCCAACGCTCCCAAGAAAATCAAATAGTACGAAGATATTATTCTCAATACGATCCAGTAACTTGCCGACTACGCTTTCCTATATCGTTTAGGTGGTAAAGACCCTTATCTTTACTCTAACCAAGCTCTTGATCCCTGACACACCTTTAACCCCCGCGATCGTTACGCGGACCATACGTTTCAGGGTATTATGCCAAACAAAAGGGTAATAAGGTTTTTAATGGGAGGTTATTCGCAGTATATGGCATTGCGGAGGGAAAGTACTACAGCGACTGAAATTAATCGCCACGATACTGGTAAGGTTAAAGTTGGTTTTCGCTCAGGCGAATAACTATCATTATTAGAGATAACGGTAATTTAAACTATAGTGGGAGCAATTACGCTTTACATCATTAAGTTCCCTATTACTTTCCTTCTTTACTTAGAGGATATAAAGAAACTCGGTGTCAATAACGACGTAAACGCAGATAAACTAGTTAAAAACGGCTAAAGGTTTCTACTTACCCTTAAGTAAAGGCACTTATAGTTTTATCTTTAAGTTCCGAAAGTAATGATATTACACCTAATGGAGCCGGATATACGTTAACTACACCAGCGTTTTAATTATTTAGCTTTTGATAGGCTACATAAAACCCTAAAGTCCGTAAGGTATAATGATATAGAATACTCTACCCTAAAATCCATTGAAAAACTATGCTACCACTGCCAAATATATACCTAATCCCCTTGGAGATTTAAGTTTACACTAAAAGATGACAAAGATTCCAACTTCGAGATATTTGTTAATATGTTTTATTGGGATAACAAGTCTATTTTTCACGTCGTTGATTCTACAACCTTCTTTCACGGGGTTAAGTTTTTCAAGTTCCTTTCGGCAAGGGATACATGGGAAACGTTTAAGATGTTATGGATTAATACGTACCTGGTTCCATCCAACGTCGTCGTCTACGATACCGGTACAAACTTTGCCACAGTGGAATTTTAGGAAGATGCCAAGATAATAGGTATCTAATAAAAACAGGTACCTGTAAAAGTCTACTGGAGTATTAGAAAGGTTAAAAAGGAATACGCCCTACTTTGTCGAGCGTACAATATCTTCACGTTAAATATTAAAAGTTTTACGAATCCGAAGGCACGCCTACAAATAGCAGTAAAAGGCCTTAATAATACTGTAGGCTCTAACGGCTTAGTGCTAACTCTCCTAGTCTTTAGAGCGTACCCATGTCTAACGAGTGAATCTCTGCTCTCAGCAACTACTTAGAAACGTGCTATGGCCTATAGAAAAGTTTTAAGGGAATTACGAATAGAATCGGTACGCCTCCAGGTTAATAACGCCCTTAACACCAAAAACGGCCCTTTAACAATCGACGTACTTACTTTACCGTTGTAAATTAAAGTTCTCGTGAAGCGGGAGCTTAGTAAATGGGAAGGCTTATACAAAATATTTAGTATCACAAACTCTAAATTAGTTGTTAAAACTAATAACAGTCCTATATCCTTCCAAAATACTTAGGTTAAGCCCCATATCGAAGGTATTAAAAATAAAGACCTTTGAGCCTCTTAAGCCAAGCGACTGAACCAATACAAACCTCTTTTACTCGTTATCGTCAAGCTAATAAAACGCTGCTGCCGCGGGCGACCGTTAAAAAGGAAAAACTTTTAAAATTAGGAATACAAACCGGGGTGTATTTACAATACTACTTGGATAAGTAAAGAGGAAAAAAGTAACGAAGATTTGGCACTAAATCTCCTAAAATAAAGTATTATCAAAACCTTCGACAGACTATTTAAGGAAAGTGACAGGGTTGAAATTAACGGCCTACTAACTCGAAAAGTTGTATAATTTGGGTCGAAAACCGACTTTAACCTTTAAATCCTAAACATTACGATATTTAAGTCGAGGATTATTTACAAGGTTAAAAGCAAGACTATGAGACGGCCGTACGAAAAGTCACGTTTAATCTCTTAAAGATACGGTAACAAAAGCAAAAACTAAATCTTTACACAATTGCTAACGATTTAGAAAATCAGTTAACGTTTGGTAATTGCTTTGGCAACAGGTTTACTAGCTAAAGAAAAAGGTAAATTTATACTTAATAATTGTTATATAACGTAAGCCTATACGTAATTAGTAACGAATTTATAATAGATCGTATTACTAAATTTACTATAGGAATCTCATGACATCTACCTTTTAGGCACGGTAATACATTAAATCAAACCACTATATCGATTGGCTAAAGCAGGCGTCTATTAATTTCTAACTTACCAGTCGCACTTTAAATCACGTCTAACAATAAAATTATCAACGTATAACCCATACCTACTGGTAACGTAAGAGAGGGACTTCAGTATAATGGATATGTAAATTAACTATACTATTTTCGTCGAGGCGGCTGGCTTTATAGCACTAAAACAACAAACGATTAAGGACTATAAGTTCTAGAATTACAAGCCGGTAACGACGTTGATTGAAAACACTTAACTGGACTTTAATAAATCGTTAATACGGATGTTTAGTATTAATACCGGTCTTAGTTTTCGCTAAAAAGGCTAGGGCGCTGTTTTAGTCACAATTAACAAGACTAACTAGGCTACGGCTTAACGTTACCTAAAACAACGTGCTCGAGGTAGTTATATTGCTACCTTATGCTAATCAAAAGCCTTTTACGGTATATTAATTACGGAATAGGTATAAACGCCAACAAGTAAGAACTTTAACTGGCTAAATAAAAGGCTCGAATAGAAGATGCGAAACTTGGATCGCGGGATTAATATGGTTCTAATCGACCTCTTAAAGGCTAAATTGATATTTTTTAGGGACGGGTATTTTACAAATAACGTCGACTTGTCCTTAAAAATCGGCTTTCTAATAATTTTTATTAATAAAGATAAATAGGAAAATCAGTTTAGCATTACCGGCAACTTAATTTACTAAACCTTCGTTAAGTGAAAAATGATTATACGAAACGTATTAACTTTAAACGTTTATGGTATAATAGCTGGCTTCGATGTAGGCATGACAATATAGGAAACCTTTACTATTATTACCAGGCAACTAAAGATTCCTCTTATCCCGGTGGTAATCTAGACCGATGCGAAAAGTCTACTCGAATACCTTTCGAAGCTCGAAACAATTAACGAAAAACGCCTAATAATCGATGTAATGGTACTCCTTAAAGCCTATGAAAAGAGGGAAATTAAGGCGTTCCGATGGATTGATAGCAAAGATAACCCGACTGATGCCATAACGAAGTCATCGCCAAATAAAGCCTTAAAAAGGTTTGTAAATAGCAATAAGATGACTATACGAATCGAGAGCTATGTTGATAGACCTCCCAGATGTCCCAGATCACGTAACAGTGGATAGGAGTATGCCGGTAAACTGAAAGATTACCAGGAGATTAATAATGGTAATCTGTTTACGTGACGTGGTTGAAATAAAGGTCTGTAAAGGTCTATAGTAAAGAACTTTTTATGGAAGTTGATAAACTTGGACCTTAGAGCAATTGAGGTCAAATAGGGTTAATTTTCATGGAATTTAATGCAATTTAGTATAGAAGGCAATTGGAATTGAAAGGGATCTGGCCAATTGACGAGAAGGTAATTCAGTAGTAACCGGAAAAGATTAGTTAGCAACATTAGCGTGCGCGTACAAACTAAAAGGCCGCCAATGTTAGAATAGTATTACATGTAATGCAATAGGTTAACTTTACTAACAGTAAAGTTGAATATACTAAACTGCAAGTTAAGTTTATTGTTTTGTAGAGAATTACCGCATTAATTGTAAGTAGAGTGTAATACGTTGCACTTTACTTTAGGGCACGGGCCAAGAAATCGGCCATACAAATTACAGTATAGACTGGCTATCAGTCTGTCAAATCAAGAATAAAACATCCACTATCTGACTACTGCAATACTACTGTTACTTCGACCAATCTAATCGACAACGTTGTAATGTCTAAGGCCTACCAACACATACTATTATATCAGTTATTAGGTTTTTCTTGATGGTAGTACCGAGTTTCGAAAAATATTCGAATTGGCTTCTCCAGTCGATACAGATTACTACTAGTATCAAAATTGAATACAATTCGAATAATCTTTATACACTTAACGGATATTTAATAAATCAGGTTTCCAGTAACGTTAAATTCTTGTTTTAATAACCTGTTTTTAGTATAGATTGTTATAAGATATCCGATTTAAAACGAATTTTCATTATTATTTACGAAGGAGCTGTCCGTCAATATTATTAATTTAGCCTTCGACAAATTAATTAGAATCATATTAATCCTCCGATTCATATTTCTCATCTTGCATTCCAACCTCTTATTTAGTAAACCAATATCTTTATCCTTTAGGTTTTGTATTCATGTCTCAATAGATAGATCGTAAAAAGCCTCCAGTTAATATAAGGTAGCTATGTAGCTACCACAGGTACGTAACTTTAAATACCTTCAAGCCTTCACTACATTAGTCTTGTCAATTTTAGTTTAATAAACGCCCTAACCCCTTTAACTTAAATAAAAATAAGTATCAATATCCTCAATACTATGTTTACGAATTACAGATTCTTTAAAATTAAGATATTTACCTTTTTCCCAAATAGAGACCGGCTTACCGTCCAAATGATTGAGTTCTTTTTTGCTTGTTATTCCGATATCATGAATCCAACAGTTTTAATTAAAAGGTTATAGTTAATTTACATACATATTAGGCTGAAATTTTCATTTTAAGTAACTAGTAAATACAGGTCGTAAGTTAAACATTTCATGCCTAGTTTCGACTTAAATTGTAACTGGTAAGTAAGGACTAATGGAAGTTTACTTTTATTAGTCTGTACAATAGCTTATTACATCGTTTGACCGATTACAGAAGGTATTTATTACGAAGTCTTTACGGTAATTCAATCAAAATCATTATTTGTAAATTAGTTTCGAACTATATATATGTTTAACCAATTTCATAGTTCTAAAGAACAACTTCCCATTTTTTTTTTTGATTAGAAAACTTATTGTTAAAGCGACTATTAAGCGTTGGTAGATTTTTTTAATTGTTGGCGATTGTGTAAGAAGTTAGTTTTTGCTTTTATTATCATATATTTAAGTGATTAGTCGTAACTCCTTTTGCGGCCGCCCCGTGGTCTTGTTTTTAGCTTCGTATATAATCCTGGACTAAAAAATCGGCACATTTGGGTTGTAGAGATTAATCTTCCATTAGTGTTTAAATTTTATAACAGTGCGAATAAGGAGTTTGTCAATCTTCCCCCTATCGCTTTTTTTCAATAGGGTTTCCGAATATTTTAATGATTCTTTATGCCGAGAGCTTCACATCTAACTTTGTATTCTCATTGTATTTCCTATTAATCTAAGTAGTATTTTATATCCGGCTCGTTATGTATTTTTTGGTCTTTTACGCTTCTCCTTTTTAGTAATCAACTGCACTGTTAGCATTTTATCAGTTTATGAATCACTGGTGGAAGGGCCTTGTAATGATTAATTCGTTCGGCTTAAGGATCTTGATTGATATCATGATCGTTAATCGACTTAATATAGGATTTAACTTAAGTTATACGAAACGTTGTAAAACCATCAGCAATTTTGATAATTACTTAAAGCTTAGTGATACTTATGACCCTGAATAGACTATCACATTTACCTAGCTTTCGTTATACGAAAATTTTACTTTATAACGGCAAAAAAAAAAAAAAGTACATAGATTGTTATGAATTTGTTTCTAGTGTTAAGGGTATCATTAATTTGACGTTGTGCCGATTGTTCTCAGAGTGTTTTCAAGGCTTTGATATAGGTTTTAACCCTTTTTAAAATTCTTATTAATGGTTGGTATTTATTCGTTAAACGAGGATATATTTTGAAACCCTGCTGTATTGATACAAAGTCATTAAAACCCACAATATTATTTAGGCTCTTTACCGCGATTGAAAAATGGGCCTTCAGATCCAAAAACTTTTAATGTTTAACATAAGAATATATTACGCTTTGCGATGTCATGTGTATACCTTTTTTATCTTTCTAATACACTATTAAGTCTTCATAGGCATGTATTTACGCTGAATCTCGATTATTTTCGTACCTGTTTAGAAATTTCCTTCTGTAAAATTAATGCCGGCATCGTAAATAACGACGTCTATTGGATCTAAGTACGTATTGATCCACAACATACTTAGCGTTTCCCACGTGTTTTTGGTCGACAAAGATTCAAGGAATTTGGCGTCGTGGAAAAGGGTTGCAGAGTTAATAATGTAAAAAATATACTTTTTGTCCAAGTAAAATATATTAAAGAAGATTTCTTAATTAAAATATTCTTCGTCTTTCAATATTGATTTAAATCTTCAAGAAACTTTGGTATAAATTTGATACTGATGAATTTCTTTTAATAATTCTTAAAGAAACGTATTTCACATCTTCACAACTTATGGACTTATAGACTTCATAAAATTTATCGATAGTTAAGTCATTAAAAACCCGGTGTAATTTACATATATTTGATTTCTTCGGGCCTAATACCGTTATTTTTTGATTATTAAGGTGGAATTAACGATTTCCCTACTTGGAAGTAATAGGAAACCTTTGGCCGTTTTTAACTAGTTCGTTAGCATTGATATCAACGATGATACCAAGGATTTTTATATCTTTTCAAAAAATGAGGAATAGGTAAGGAAACTTAAGGATGAAGAATGTCATCTGCCTAATAAAAGTTTGAATAGTCGTCTTTCTAAGTAACAATAGTTGTTTACTAGAGCCGAAGATAACTTTGGCTTTGCTAATATCTGGACGATTGATATTTATGGCAGTAATAATTTCACTTCATAATGCTACGTACTATGAATAGGCTCCTATTAAGCACCTCACTTCCCCTGTATCTAGAATAATTCCCTTAAACGTATGGTCTGTATAATAATCGCGAAGTTTGAGGATATGTAAGGAGTTAAATATTCGATTTTTATGGTAAATGTAGGGGGTTTCATCATTGAAGCGGTAAAGTAAGTCGTGGTTGGTTAGTTATTAGGTCGCGTTCAGATAATTTTTCTATGCCAAGTTAATTTCTCGGGAATATTGTGATCGTTCATTACTTTCTTACCCTTTTTAATCTGCCATATAGTCTGGGTAGTTTTACCCAGATGTAATAGGGTACTAAATGTGATATATTACCTATTATTGATAGAGTTTAGCTAGAGGATGGCGAATCAGCTAATAACCGGGTTTTACATATATTTAATACCTTTGTCCATTAATATTAAGACAGTTCTCCTGGTTAGTAGATCTGTTTGAGTTTTTCCCCTGTTGGCGCCAATGTTGCTGTAGCTTTTAATCCGAAACATTTGGACCATATTTTAAGAGTTAAGGTTGCCTGTATTTGCGATTAATGTATTGTGTTATTTCGCAGTCTTTTTTATTTCAATCGGAAGTTATTAGTTTGGGGATATATATCGATCGAATTTATCATTCGTGTTATTATAGTTGTAAGTAAAGATTTTAATTGGTCAAAGAAGATTTTATATGTGGTATTAAAGCGTTGTAGAGCGTATTAATATTTTTCAATCTTCGTAACAGCTACCCTTACCTATTCTTGAATTGTAGCTTCGTTAGCATATTCTTTTCCTCTTGTTTGTTTCAATAATTCTAATTTATTAAATATTTGGTTCAGGATATCTATTAACGTTTTTTCCTTTTCTTTTATTTAGCTATTATTTTTCTATATTTTATGTAGTGTAGTTCGTATAGTATTACGTGAAGTGGACGTCATATTCGAAGTGGTTCTTTATATTATTGTAAATGTTTCTGGATTTTTTTGCTTTCGTTAAGGAGTTTATGCAGTAATCTATAACATACCCTGTAAGTATTTCAGGAAATAATCAATAAAAACTTAAGGAAGAGATATCTATTCACTTACATATTCTTAATAAAGGTATTATTTTAGTGTTAGGAAGGTAATAGAGCTTTTTATTATACTTTTTCATATCGTTTCCAATCTTGGCGAAATTTGTAAGAAGTTTGTAGTTAATTTTACTCATTTTGATACGTTTGGGAGGAAGATTACTATAATTTCTTCATTGTTCAATAGTGTGTTGTAATGCTTACAAGTTACGGTAGTAGGATTAATTGACAGTAGTTTGGACTGAAACATAGAGTATTATGGTAGGACTTGTGGTGGGTTTAAGCGTGTAGCTATACCTGTCATAAAAAGTTTCGATTTAAGGAATTTTTGTGGTTTGACGATTTTATGGTAAGTTTTTAAGGATAAAAGGAACTTGAAGATTATAGGAAAGTTTTTCAAGGATTTGATGATTTTGCTTAATTTACTGGCAGATGACGCCAATGTCCATTCTTCTTGCCGTGTTGGCAGCTACTGATTCACGCACACTTCCGCCGTTACGGGCGTACTCCAAGCTATCATATAGAGGTGCTGGACTGCTAAGCAGATCAATAGGTTTTTTATTATCAGTATATGAATAATTGTTGTAAGCGGGAAAGTTA
This sequence comes from Anisogramma anomala, assembly GCA_038502455.1. Lineage (NCBI taxonomy): Eukaryota > Fungi > Ascomycota > Sordariomycetes > Diaporthales > Gnomoniaceae > Anisogramma > Anisogramma anomala. The sequence goes on along the minus strand of JASMMZ010000012.1, from coordinate 75,123 downwards.
AAGGTTTGACTTAACTGTAAATTAAGTGGTGGTTTCTTAAACCGTGTGTAAGGGAGTTCAAGGTTTTCAGAGCCATTACTTTTTTTCTGTGTATCTTAAGGATAAGGATTTTGGGGGTAATTTTTAAGTTAAGATAATTTGAAAAGGGTTTTTACCATCTTAATTAAGTTCTCTCCAAGTACGTAAATTTCTCGTCGGTTAATCTTTGCCTTTAATTTTGACTAAACAGTTTTTTCAATCGTTTGTTATATATTGATAATCTAATCGCTGCAAAATTTACAATACTTTTGAAAGGCGCAAGCATTACGGTTTCGGTTTTCACCGCCATTTTAGTCGAGAATATAATAGCCAACAAAGTTTACTACATAACTTCAAGTTAAACCTTCGTCAAAATCTACTGTGAAAAGATCTTTATCGTAATGTTTAGGTTAAGGAAGGTCTGAAGGTTTTGATTGCCTTCTTTTTGGTAGAGTCGGCGATAATTATAAAGCAAGCGCTTATAGTATCCGTCTTGACGTTTTTTCTGGTATAAAAATTAGTGTTTTGATGATTCAAGAGCGTAGAAATTAGGATATTTAGGATTTAGTGGAGCGAAGTGGCTTTATTAGCGCAACCTGACGATTATTTATATTTTCGCTCAAAATCTTTATTTTAATATATTTAATTGACGATTATAATATAGGGGGATAAAAAAATAGTAGTACAAAGAAAAATGAATTTTTAAAGGCAAAGTTTGGAGTAGATTGTGAAATCAAAGGTTTTATGTTATTAGTTATAGTTGAAAGTTGTAAGTTTTGGGACTTAGTCGTTTTTGCAGTAATTATACCTGTAGCTATTTAGCAACTTAACAATTTTTTAATACTTTTAACGGTAAATCTTAACGTTTATCTTGAAAAAGGATTCGTAAAGATTTATTGTTGTTTTTTAATAACGATACCGTCGCTAACTTCTAGATTGCCGTTGTGTACTGGCGTAACCCAAAAGTCTTCTTTAGTTACTAACTTTATGGATCGATGAATTAGTAGTAGAGGCTCTTTGCAAAAGTATTCCCTCTATCTTTCAATTGAATAAAGGTTGTGAAGGTAATAGGCCAGATCTATCTCTTAAGGTGGTCGAATACTGTCTATAATCCTCGATGAAAAAGAAAAGAGAAATCTCTATTAAAGAGCTGTTACGGAGCTATAGGAAAAGGGATAACCGGGTTAGGTGATAGGTAAGGGCATGTTTCCGAGCGGCTCCGGAGAACCATAGAAGCAATAACAACTACCGAAGATAAATCCCTGGTAACCATTGGCTTAGGCACCAGCCTATAATATTACTCCAGTTTACCTCCACCCCCCCCCCCTCGGTAGCGTAAAAGGCGGTGGAAGGTGTTAATAAACTAAAGAGTTATAAAATATACGTAATAACTACTCTGAAATAGCTTGGAACGCCGTAACATTATGTGAAAGATTCCAGCTAACGAAAGGTTGGGTACCGCGTAGAAGGCACTAGTACAAGCTTTCCTACCACACTCTCTACAATTAGTCTTATGGCCCCCCCCTCCCTAAAAAAAATACAAACTTTTCCATCCTACAACCACCTTTATTTTAGTATTAATATAATTAACTTAATCACTTTAACAAGTGTCATCATCGTGAAGTAAGCGAAAATAATTTTTATAGTCATTAATATTGTAAAACAGCTGATAAGATAAATCCTCACCTTACTACCGCTATTGAAAAAACTGTTTGAATAGCAGTCAAATGCAATTAAGTCAAGTCAACTAAACTGTCAGTCTAGTTAATTGTACTGACTGCAACTTGACTGCAGTTTGTGAGATTGCAATACAAATCCAGTACAAGAAGTACTTACTTCAAAGTAGAGCACAGGCCGAAGTGTTTGTCTATACAAATTAGTGTGCAGACCGGCTAGTGGTCTGCCAAACTTAAAACTTATAACTCAACAACAACCAATTTTAATACAACACTAGTTACTTCGACTATAGTGATTCGAATCGACTACGTTGCAACAAAAGGCCTATATATATATAGGCAGACCTACCAACACTGACCAGTGCTTATTAGGTTAAGCACATGATGACCAAATGGAAGAAAAATCTCAAATCCAGTTATTACTCTTGATTTAGATAAGGTAGAGGAAAGGTTTTTGCAAAGGGCCGTATACGTTTTGTAGATAATCGCGGAAACAATTAAGGAAGACTTAAATCCTGTGTAGCAATTCATGGCAATCTATAAATGAGCGACGGTATCGCTACTACTAAGAATATTAAGAAATCTTTATAAATCCTTTTCAAAATATTTAAAATTAACCGTCCAAAAGACTTAAATATTAAGAAAACAGTAAATTGATAGACGGTTGAGTTAGTACTTTTACATCTATTACTATTACGTATATTACTATTGTAAATTTTAAATCGTAAAAACGATTAAATTTTACGATATTTAACTTATATTGACTTAAATGAGGAACTTACGACTTATTACTTTATACCATTTTTACTTCATATTTTTGAATGTTTATTACGATAACTTACAAACGCACCAAAATCTACATTGTTGCTAATTATAATAAAGGAAAGTAATAATAGCCTTCGACCTCATCTTCGAAAAACACTACGACAACAACTTTTAGTTTACCAATAATATTAAAAAATTACATCTGAGAATTTAACTAATCACATTAGCCGTTTTATCCTTAACCTAAACTATAACGGATGTAACCAAAGACTTAATGCTTTTACCTATTTTACCGGATTATTAAACTAATAAACCGTATAAATATAAAAGATAACAGATAAATAAGTCAAAACGAGAATAAAAAATTCAACCAAGTAAATAAAGGGTTCACCTACTTACGAAAAGAAGTAAAAAGGGAAAATTAGCAAATTTATTTTACAAATACGCCGCCAACGATTTATTTCAATGAAACTTTAAAAAAAAATGGTAAAAGAAGGATCGTTAGCGATAATATCCTCTAACGCCCTTACACACGTTTGTTAAAACCTACCCAAACCCAGATAAGTTTTTTAAACCCATTCGCATGAGTATTTCAAAGAATTAGTATTATTTATTAAAAATAATTATCAATAAACGAGTTGTAAGCCCTTAAAATTACTATTTGATTAAATGAAAACCTCAAAGTACCTTTGAATATTAAAAGGATAATTATTAGGTACGTGAAAGTCCTGAAGCTTATTTCCCCAAAACTCCTTAATATTTTTAATTTTAACGGTTAAATTAGAAAATGAGAAGCTTCACGAGCGAACTTATGATAGGTACGACTATTGGCGTTTTCCCTCTAAACTCGGACAAATGTAATTATTCTGCCTACCAATATCAATACCTTCCCTAACCAAAAGATTCAAAGGGTCCTTACGACTAGTATAACACCCTTCCCTCTCGTTACGTCCCTTTGATAGATACGGATTATACAGTAATCATTACGTTTATTAAGATTTATGTAGGAAAGAAATAGTATAGCGGTAAGCCGTATAATATCCTCAATGTTAAGTTACGCCTGTTTTTCAATATTTACCGCCAAATAAGTGTTAGATTTCCAGGTTTTCACTCGTTATTTCTCAGTATCCTTACTGGATAAGCCGAGGATTACTACTTTCGGGAACTAAAGAATTGCTTTCATTTCTATAAAATCTACGATTGCTTTAAAGGTGACTTTAAATACGATAAGAATTCTACTCAATATTATATCGATTGAAACATTATCAAATAATATTACATATTAAATCATAAAAAAATGATAAAACTAGAAATATACCCCTCAAATTACATATTGGATAATATGATGTTATGCTAATGAATAATTGGGAACTTAGAAGTTAATAAGGGTACTGAACGTTAATATATCTACTAAGTTATTACAGTTTATAAAAAGCTTGAATAAGAATTATAATATTTTAACGCTATTTGTAAAAGGTGTTTTTTTAGCTAATTACATTTTTCCTTAACGATCGTAACAATTCGAGTTTTAGGTTCAACTGATATTTATCCTTAAGTTTTAATGTTAAGCGAAAACGAAAAAAAAACCATTTTATAGGTATTATATTGACCGTAAGTACGGAAACATCGACCAATACGATAAACGGAAGGCCAGGATTTAAGAATGTAATCGAATCACATACAAAAAGGTTATTTCTTCAACTTTAGGTTTTTGAATTGATTAAAATGATGTAATTCAAAATTGAACATGGAAAAATGTTAAATTTACGGTAAATAAAGTAATTAATTAATACATTACATTGTTACTGACCGAAAATGAAAATAGGTAATATATATTATACACTTTCCATTCAATTCGAACTAAAACTACATATAATGTGTTGATCAATTCGAAAGGAATAAAGTAAAAGGAGAGAAAAATGAAACTAAGGATATAGATTAGTATAAAGATACTGGTAACGGATTAAAAGCAATATAATAACTCGTTAACTATATTTTTATATACCCTTTACTAGATGCAAACCCCTATCGCCGACATCACGATATAAATTATTGCCTTATATACCTTTTTACTATTCAACATCATTACACAAAGCAGGTTTTTCAAGGTATTATATTGGATACTGGGGTAATATTGTTAGAATAGTAGTAATTTCAGTGAAGTAAGTCAACTTTACTTATAATAAAGTTGACTATAATGACGGAAAGTTGAGTGTTTTGTTTTGTGTGAGCCTACTGTATTGGCAGCAAGTTAAGTACAGTACGCGCCTACTTTACACTAGGGCATAGGCCAAGAAATTGGCTATAAAAATTACTATGCAAACCGGCTAGCAATCTGCCAAACCTAGAACAATATATCCACTACTTGTCTATTTCAATACTATTGTTACTTCAACTAATCTAATCGATAAAGTTGCAACGTCTAAAGCTTTACCAATACTGATTAGTGTTTATTGATTTAAATACAGATAAGCTAAGTAAAACAAGAAGCTACTTTCCAGTTACGCTTTGTAAAAGGCTAAAACAGAGGAAATATTTTTGTAAAGGGCCTCTACTACTGCGTCGGTTTTCTCGGAGGTAAGTAGAGAAGACTCCTAGGCTACGTCGGTTTTTACGGCAGCTAAGGGGTAGCGACGGTATCATTATCGAAAATAATAAGAAATCTTTACAGATCCTTTTTAAAGACGTTAAGATTGACTGTTAAATACATTAAAGTTTGGCAAGTTGACAAACGGCTAAGTTAGAACTACTACGGGTGTTACTACTGTAAAAACGACTAAGTTTTACAACTTATAACTTTTAACCTTCGACTTTTACTAATAACAACAAACGACCTTTTACGTTACCCTTTACACTAAACCTTTGCCCCTATTTCACTATTTTCTTATCCACTACGTTGATTATATCGTTAATATTGTTTCCCTAAGCGAAAATACCAAGAATCACCAAATTACTAATTTTTCATATGACCACATATTAAAATACAGCGTTCCTACACCACCAGATCTTTATGCCTCTCGCTTATCAAGCTATATAAAATCCAAAACGTTAAGATGGCTACCGCAAGAGCTTAATTTTAAGCTATTGCGGATCTTATATAAAAGAAATAAATTTAGGTCTTTTAAATAGTCCTCTTTAATTACTACGACAAATATCTTTGAATTAAGAATATTGTCAAAACCTTAACTAAAACCTATCTAAATAATTACGTTAGCTAGTATATCTTCGACGCGGACCTTAGTAACGACTAAGGAAGTAAAGCATGCTCGTTTTGAGATTTTGTTAAGTTTTTTAACTATTGAACTTCTGAAATGTGGAAGATAATCTTACGTATGGTTAAGGCCAAACTGAAAAAGGAAGTTACCCCCCGTAGTATTTATATCTCAGAAAAACACCCTATAGAATTGGTTGAAAGCTTTTTTAACCTGGATTAACAAAATGACCCCCTTTAATATCCTAATACTTAAGACCCTCGAAGAAAAGGAAAAGGCGTTAAAGACTTTTAACGCCCTTATATACGTTTAAAGGGACCTCCCCTTTACCCCTAGTGAATTTAAGCCTTTTTATACGTGAACAATGAGAAACATATTGATTTTCTCGGTAATTTAACACCTCTACGTAATAACGCAGAGTACGTATTTAGCTGTAGCAGAGAGCATAAAGTAACAGCTGCTAACGCGGTAAGAGTTATTAACGTTAGCGTCCTCCACCGGTTCATTAAGCAAAATAGTCAAGTTCTTTAGAACCTCCAAGTTCCTATTGCCCCCTAACCCCTTATTTTGAATCGCTAAGCCCCTTAAAAACTTTCCTACAGCAGGTATATCTATACGTGCGAGCCTACCACAGATCTTACTAGAGGACTTTACCTTTCGGGTCAAGCGATTGGTAATTACTCTTAACACCGTGACTCGGAGCCTTTAAGATTAACATTATAAAGAACTACTAATAAATATTGGGACTATTATCGCGATCTTTCCTTAAAATCTATTAAGATGGTTATTATTAATTATAAGATTTTTACGAACTTCTCCATTATTTGAAATAACGTATAAAAGTATGACGGAAAACACCATAACCTCCTTGATACGAAAATAATACCTTCCCAAATATTTGTAAGTAAATGGAGATTCTTCTTTCTAGTTTTTACTCACTTTTCCCTGTAATCCTTACAAAGTATACCAAGGATTACTACCTGACTTTACTAACAAGAACAACTACTTTTCGTGCAATTTACGATAGTATAAAGAGTTATTTCGAATACGATATCCACCTTACATAATACCATATGAATCAGGCTACTATAAGGTAAACTACGATAATAGTTAAGAAAAAAGAAGAAAAAATACTAATGGACATATTAAACCAGATACTTAAAAAGTTTATATTATACCAGCAAGCTTTGGAAACGGCCTATATTAGCGAAGCCACACTTCGCTAGCAGGTACGCGTAGCTATCACGGGTATTAACGAGTTTTAATAAGCCTTATAACGCCTAAATACTATTTGTAAAGGCTTTTTTAGCCAATTTCATTCTTTGTTTATAATCGTAATAACATGTATATCAAACCTATTTTCTATATACCCTTAAGCTAAAGATTTATATGACTTAAATGAAAAAAACCGTATGGTAATTAATTATATCCATTCTAAGTACGATTATAAGCGCCCCTAGAGTTCAAAATCTAGTTTAATAGCCCTAGACTGGAGGCCATAATCACGTTAACGCTAATAAAGGAAAGATTTAATCGGAATTATTATCCGTAAAAACTATCATCGTAATAGTAATAAAGGATGTTAAATTTATAGCAAGCCCCTCTATTGATTAACTCGCCACCCTCTTACCGAGCGTAATGACAAATAGGTAATATATTATATCCAGTAGCCTATTGGTTTTGGGCAGAACTATATGGAATATATCGAAGACTTTAAAGGTAAAGAGGCTTTTGAAGACAACGATACCCCTAAGTAAATTAAGTAGTATCACGATATTATTTTTAACGCGGCCTAGTAACTACACGACTACGCCTTTTTGTACCGCTTGAGTGGTGAAAAGCTAGAACTTTGTCCTAATTAAGTCCCGGACCTATTATATATCTTTAACTTTCGCGATCGTTATATAGGTCACATGTTTTAAAGTATTATATTAAATATAATAGGAGCATTGTAATTGATAAAAATGTATTTGTAATACGAGGAATTAAGGAGGGAAATCACTATGGTTACCGAAATTGATTGTTAAAATATTAGAAAAGTCAAAGTTAAGTTCGCATTAAACTAATAATTATCGTTATTAGGAACAACAATAATTTATATTATTATTTGGAAAATTAAGGTTTTTATCTTGAAGTCCTCTACCCCCCCTTTTTTTACTTGGTGGATATAAAGACCCTCAATGTCAACGTTAATGTTAATGCCAATAAGCTGGTTAAAAACGGCTAGAGGTTTCCTTTTGTTTCTAAGTTAAGGCATTTGTAGTTTTATCTTTAAGGCTTAAAAGCAACGGTGTTAAACCTAATCAAGTCAGAGATACTTTAATTACACCAGAGTTTTAACTATCAGGATGTTTACAGGCTTTATAGAGTCTTAAAGTTCGTATAGTATAATGATGTGGAATATTTTACTTTGAAAGCTATCGAGAAGCTCTGTTATCATTGCTAAACATATACCCAAAACCCTCGAATATTTAAGTTCATATTAAAAACAAATAAGGACTATAATTTCTAGATATTTCTTAATATATTTGACTTTGATAATAAGCCTGTTGTTTTGCATCGTTTACTCTGTAAACTCTTTTTACGGAATTATGTTTTTAAGGTTTTTATCGGTAAAGAATACATAGGAAATATGAAGGATGTTTTGGATTAATACGTACTTGAGTTCGCTTAACGTCGTTGTTTACAATACCGGCATTAATTTTACGGCGGCTAAGTTTCAGGAAAATGCTAATATAATGGGGATTTAGTGCAAACAGGTGCCTATAAACGCTCATTTGAGTATTAGAAAGGTTAAAAGGACATACTTACTACTTCTCCGAACGTATAATATTTTTACGTTAAGGATTTGAAGCTTTGCAGATCCAGAAGCACGCCTTTAAATAGTGGTAACGGGTTTGAACGATACTATAGGCTCTGACGGTTTTGTACCGATACTATCGGTCATTGGAGCGTACTTACGCCTAACGAGTAAATTTCCGTTATTAGCAAATACCTGAAAGCGAGTTATAATATATAGCAAAACACTAAAGGAACTGTGAAAGGAATTGCTACACCATTAAGTCAACGACGCCCTTAATACTAGGAACGGTTCCACGATAATCGATATATTAGTTTTTCTACTGTAAAGTAAAGTTTTCTTATAGTGGGAGCCGGAAAAATGGGAACGCTAATACAAAATTTTGAGTATTACCAACTTCAAAGTAATTATTAAAACTATTAACTACCTTATAATATTTCGTACTTCTCAAGTTAGGTCTTATATTGAGGTAACTAACGATGAAGATGTTCAACTAAAATAACCAAGTCAACACGATTTTTTTCTACCCATTATTGATAATCCGATGAAATGAAGCCGGCGCGGACGACTTCCGAAGAGGAATGTTAAGGAAGAGGAATATATACTGGGTCATATTTAAAATAATATTCAAGTAAGTGAAGAAGAGAAAGAGAACCAAAACTTGTCACTAAAACTTCAAATACAAGGTATTATTAAAACTTTCGGTAAACTCTTTAAGGAAAGCGATAAGGTCGAGATTAATGGCTTTTCAATTCGAGAAGTGGTACAATTTGTATTTAAAACCACTTTAATCTTCAAAATCCAAATATTACGATTTTTAGGTCGAGGATTATATACAAGGTTAAAGGAAAAACCACGGGGAGACCGTATGAAAAACCACGTCTAATCGCTTAAAGATATAGTAATAAAAGTAAATATTCGATCCTTATGTAATCCCCAACGATTAAAAAAATCAATTATCGTTTAGTGGTCACATTAGTGATGAGTTTATGAAACAGATTCAAATGAAAATTTATACTTAACAGTTAATATATAACGTAAGTATATATGCAGTTAACAATCGATTTCCAACGGATTATTTTACTGGAGTTTTTATAGGAACTGCGTATTATATACCCTTCGGAAAGAGAAATATGATATATTGAGCTACTATATAAACAAGCCGAAGGAAGCGTCTATTGGGTTTGAACTTATTAATCATATTTTAAGTTATAGCTAGATATGAAGTCCTTAATATAAGATCCGTATTTACTAGTAACGTAAAAAAAGGATTTCGACCTGATAGATATGCAAATTAACGATGAACCTTTCGTTAAAACGCCTGGCTTCATAATATCATAACAGCAAGCGATTGAGGACTCTAAGTTCTGAAATTATCAGCTGGTTACGACTTTGGCAAAGGATAACAAACTTTACTTTAAGAGCTCTTAATCTGTATAATTAGTATTAATGCCGGTTCTCATTTTCGCTAAAACAGTCAAGGTACTAATTTATCTATAATCTATAAGACTAACGTAAATAATTTTTAACGATACTTGAAATAGCGTGCCCGTGATAACTATATTGTTATCTGATGTTAACTAAAAGCTTATTATAACATATTTATCATAACATAGGTATAAGATCCAATAGATAACTATGTTAACCGGTTAAATAAAAGGCTTAATTTATAAACGATAAACTTGAACCGAAGTGTTAATATGATTGCGATTGACTTGTCGAGCACTAAGTTAATAATTTTTATGGATGAATCCTTTACAAACAGCACCGACTTGTCTTTACAAATCGGAGTTTTACTAACCCTCGTTAATAAAGATAAGCAGAAAGATTACTTTAACATTATCAGAAATTTTATTAACTAAATCTTTATCAAATATAAAAAGATTACATGAAGCGTATTAACTTTGAAGGTATACGGTATAATAGCTAGCTTTAATCTAAGTATAGTAGTGAAAAGAACCATGAACGTTATTACCAAGTAGCTAAATATTTCTCCTATTCCGGTGGTTATCGATACAAATATAAAAGGCATATTCTAATTCCTTTTAAAGCTCGAAACTGCAAGAACAAAACGTCTAATAATTGACGTAATAACACTCCGCGAAGTTTCCGAAATCAGGGAGATTGAGTAATTCTGATAAATCAATCAGAAAGAAAATCCTGCTAAATTTATAACAAAGGATTTGTCAAACTAGGAATTGAAAAGTTTTGTAAATAGTAATAGATTAATTATACGTATTAAGGGCTACGTTGATAGGATATTCAGTAAGACCAAGTTTCGTACCGATAAACAAAGGTATATTGGTAAATTAAACGATTGCTACGGAACTGATGATAACGACGATCTGAATTAATACTGTTTTTTTGGAAGTTTTTAATAACCTATAGTGCAAGAACTTTTTGTGGAAATCAATAAAGTCGGACCTCGGAGACGTGAGGTCATTAGAGGCAAATAGGGTTAATTTTAGTTTAAATGAATTTAGTTTCGTAAGGAAGTCAACTGGAATCGATAGGGGTTTAAACAATTGAAGAAGATGCAATCTAATAGATACTGTAAAAGATGGGTTAACTACACTGGCGTATACGTACAAAACAAAGAGCCGCTATTATCGGAATAGTAGTAATTGCTGTGCAGTAGGTCAACTTTACTTACAGTAAAGTTAACTATATTGACTGCAAGTTGAGTGTATTGCTTTGCATGAGCCTACTTTATTGGCCGCAAGTCAATTAAAGTATCCACCTACTTTATACTAGGGCACGGGCCAAGCGATTGGCCATACAAATTACTGTGCAGACCGGCTAGCAGTTTGCTAAACCTAGAATAATACATCTACCACTTGACTATTACAATACTACTATGACTTCGACCAATCGTATCAATAAATTTGCAATTTCTAAAGCTCTACCGACAAATATGGTATTAAATAAAAGGCTATTTAAAATATGACACGTTATAAAGTGATACGAATACGGTTATAAAATTTAACTATACGAATATTAGTAAGGCTAAAGTCGGCTTTAACCTTAGAAAAAAGTTTTTTTTTACTAAGATCGAGGACAGTTATTATTATCATTAATTTTGTTATTTTAATCCCAAAATTCCCCAACCCTTTTCTTTTTTATTTTAAACATGAGAAAAACATGAATTTTGACATTAACGTTTAAATGAATAAACTGGTTTATATTAAGAAAGGTAAGAAGTTTTTTTTTGAGTTTAATAAGGATTACTTTTAATTTCACTTTTGAATGTTAAACATAGTAGTGTTAACCCTATCGAAGTGGAAACATTTTACATTATATTGTAGGGTGAATTATCTAGCGACTCATGGGCTGCATAAAATTTTGAAGGCAACTAATTATGAAAATATATACTTACAGACGTTAAAGGTAATTAAATAGCTTTTCCACTACTATTAATAATACTTTGAGACTCTTTCAAAGTTTAAGTTTTCGTTGAGGGAAAATTATAAATTTAATTTTCAAGTTCTCATAAATATATTTCATGTAAACAGCAAGTTAAATTTTCTAGTTCTAAACTTTGTGACCGCTTTTTACATCGTAAAATTCTTTAATACTATTATAATAAAGGAAAAATAAAAGGTATTATGTGCTTTGTGGATTAATACATACTTTATGCTATTAAACGTATTAGTTAACTATATTGGTACCCATTTTATTACTATAAATCTTTAAACTAATGTTTAGTTAAAAGGAGTTTAATATAAATAGGTTTTCTTTAAGGTTTACTAGGATTTTCTCAATGTCGAAAAGACTGACTCCATTTTATAGATTGCTTAGGATATAATTAATTTCAAAATCGAAAGTTTTATAGATTGAAAAACACGAATTTGAATATTGGTAAAATATTTCAACGATATTCTTAGCTTTAACGACTCTATATTAAATTTATTTTTAATTGGGTCCTAACTATATATAACGATTAGATAACTATCATAGGCAAATCTTAAACAGAGCGTTGTAGACTATAGTAAAGCTTTCAAGAAACTAAGGAAGAAATCAGTATGCCATTAAATTAACGACGTTTTCAACACCAGAAACGGACCGTTAATAATAAACGTCCTATACCTCTCCTTTAAAAGTAAAGTATTTACGTGGCAAAAGCCGGGTAAATAAGATAAGCCATGAAAAATGTTACATATTACCAATGTAAACAACGTAATAGAAATTATTAACGGTTTTATTACCTTTCAGATTATATAGGTTAAGCCGAATAAAAGACCCTCGAGGTTTGATAAAGATCCTAACAACATTAACCCCCAATTTTAGCGAATTAGATATTATAACTTTTCCGTGCCGATCGTTCATAAGTTAATGGAATGTTGATGGTATAAAAGACCACCAAAAATAAGGATATATATTAAAAATCAGAACGGTAAAAAGAACTATAAGACTAATAAGATATATATAACGACTTAAATATTGTAAAATAAAAATATTTGACCAAGAACTTATCTTTAAGTTACGTATTAAAGGTATAATCGATATACTAGGTAAACCTTTTAAAAAAGCGATTAGGTAAAGGTTAACGACTCGTTTATACGAAGGGTTGTTTAACTTATTATGTTGACGTAACTTGAAGACTTAAACGTTATTTTCTTAAATTTGAAGATAATTTACGAGGTTAAAGATCAGACTACGAACCATCTGTACGAAAAGTCATAGCTAATTGCTTAGGAATACGGTAATGAAGGTAAGGATTAAATACTTATTTAATCGCGGATAATCGAAATATTAGCTAACGTTCAATCATCGTAATTACTATTGATCCAATTATCAACGTAAAAGGTTAGTTTACTTTTAATATCCGAGATATAACGAAAGCGTATACGTAATTAGATACCGATTTTTAACGGATTATACTAGTAAAATTGCCAAAAAAAACTAAGGGATTACTTTTCGGCCGATATGGTAATACGTTATATGAAACCTTTATATATACTAACCAAAAAAAGTGATCAATTGGTTTTAACCTATTAAACGTACTCTACAAATAGATTGGGTACGAAGATTTTAATGTTTAACTCGTACCTATTCATTATGAAAGGAAAAGAATTAGTATAGTAAATATATAAACTAACGATACTCTTTTTTCAAAGTCACTAGGTTTATAGAGGCGGAATGACATACTATTGAAAATTTAGGCTTTTAAAAGTATAAGCTAATTAAAAATTAATTCAAAGGTATATAATTTGACTTTAATAAATCATTAATTTGTATTTATGATATTAAAGTTAAAAGTGACACTTATATCAACTTAGCTCGAAAATAGTAATATACGAGCCTAACGACTATCAATAAGACCGACAACGAAAAATTACAGAAATACCTAAAATAAAAGGCTTATATAGCTTACAGTATTACTTTATGTTAACCAAAAACATTCTACAACTTATCAATTATGGTATAAGAAATAGCTTTATGATATAAAGACTTGAATCAATTAAATTAAAGAATTGAGTAATAACTAGATTATAAAAAACATTTAATATGGTTTTGTTAGATCTAATGAAGTCGAAGTTTATAACTTTTATAAACGGGTTATTTGTGAATCATATTAATCTTATGTCGTAAATCGAGCTTCATTTAATACTAGTTAATGAGACAAGGTTTAACCGGCAATTTATAATTACCGGAAAATTTATATATTAAATACTACCTAATTATAAACGTATAATACAACACGTATTAGCTTTCAAAGTATACAGTATAATGGTTAACTTTAATATAGACATAATATCTTCTAGTATAGTAAGGATTGTTTTCAAATAGCTGAAATTATTGCCAATACCTATAAAATATATATAAACTCTCTGTTAGAATAGTAGTAATTGAAGTGTAGTAGGTCGACTTTACTAATAGTAAAGTTGACTATACTAACTGTAAGTTGAGTATATTGTTTTATGTTGGCCTAAGGTATTGACTGTAAGTCAAGTAGAGTATGCAACCACTTGAAACTAGAGTACGAGCCAAGTAATGTGCCATACAAATTACTGTTTGGATTGACTAGCAGTCTCCCAAACCTAAAATAATGAATTCACTATTTAACCACATAATACTACTGTTACTTCGACCAATCGAATCGATAATGTTGTAACGTCCCAAGCCCTATTAATACTGATTAGTGCTTATCAGTTTGATCACAGATAAGCTAAGCAGAAGAAGAAGCTACTTTCAGGTTACTATTTGTGAAATATCAAGGTAGAAAGAAGAATTTTTCGAAAGATCTTTACTGTTGCGTCTGTTTTCAATGGTAAGTAGAGAAGACTTTCGAGTTGCGTTGGTTTTCAAGGCAGCTTAGAGGTAGTAACGGTATTATTATTGAAAACACTAAGAAATCATGACTAAAAATCCTTTTTAAAGAACGTTAAAATTGACTATTAAAAGTTTTAAATCAATAAGTTGGCAAACAGCTAAATTAGTATTATTAAAGGTGTTATTAATGTTAAAACAACCAAGTCATACGGCTTACAACTTTTAACTTCAGCCTTTAACCAATGATAAACGACCTTTAACCTTGTCTTTAACTTCAAGTTTAACCCCTAATTCACTTTTTTTCCTCTTCTCCTACGTTAATTCAATCGTTAAGATCGCTGATTCAAGAGAAAACACTAAGAATCGCCAAGTAGCGATTAGAAAGCCACGTCGCGCGATTCAATGCCAAGTTCCTATATTCCCACGCAACTTTATGCTAAACCACCATGTCTCTACGCTCCTAAATCACCAGGTTCCCTTCATTCAACTCTACCAATTCATATATAATCTAAAACTTTGTGATGGCTACCATAAGCGCTTACTTTTAAGTCATTAAAGACTCTGCTTAGAAGGAAGCAATAAAGACTCTCCGAACTTTTTTCGTTAATTACTACAATAAATAGCTTTGAATTAATGATATTGACGAGACTATAACTAAAGCTTACCTGAATAATTACTTAGGCTAGTATATTCCCGACACGGACTTCAGCGACGACTTCGACCATGACACTTATTCTTTCAAAGACTTTTATAAATTATTTAACCATTATATTCTTAATATGTGAAATATGATCTAGCGTACGGTTAAGATCAAGCTGAAAAAAGAAGTTACTTGTCGTGGCATTTACATTCTAGAAAAGAACTCTTGAAAACTAGCTTAAACCTTTTTTAAACTGGCTTAATGAAAACCCCCCACTTAAAATTTCAATTTTTAAAACCTTTAAAGAAAAGGGAAAAACTTTAAAAACTTTTAACACCCCTATATACGTTTTAGGAAACCTTTCTCTTATACTCAATTAAGTTAAACTGTTTCATACGTTGTCGATGAGAAACTTGTTGATTTTCTTGGTAGCTTAATACCTTTATATAACGGCGCGAAATACCTATTTAACGGTCAGAAAGCGCGCTTGGTAGAGGCTGCTAACGCAGTAAAAGGTATTCACGTCGGCACCATCTACCAGTAAATACTAATAAAAATTGGGATTATTATCGCGATCTTTCCCTAAAATTTGACAAGATGGTTAATATTGATTATAAGTTTCTTAAGGATTTCGCCAATATTTGGAATAATTTCGAAAGGTATGACGGAAAACTTTACAACCTTTTGGATACAAAAATGATGCCCTAATTAAATATTTGTAAGTAAATGGAAGTTTCTCCTTTTAGGTTTCACATATTGTTTCCTGGAATCCTTATAAGGCACGCTAAGGATTACTACTTTGCCTTTGAAATCCGAGAAACTAGCCTTCACGAAATTTACAATAGAATAAAAAGTCACTTCGAATAGAATATACACCTTACCTAATACTACACTAGTTAGGATATTATGAGATGGACTACGATAATGATACAAAAAAGAGGAAATACTAATGCATGTGTTAAATGAGATACTTGTTGAACTTATATTGTGTTAGCAAGTTATGGGAAAGGTTTACACTGGGGAAGCTATATTTTGCGAACAGGTACGGGTACCCATTACGGGATTTAATGAGTTTCAATACGCTTTATAACGCCCAGATGCTATTTTCGAGGGTTTTCATTACTAGTTGAGTTTTTTACTTATAATCTTAATAACACGTATACCAAATTTACTTGGTATATACCCATAAGTTGACGACTTGCATAAGGTCAATGATCAAGATTGTGCGTTGGTTAATTAAGTCGACCGCAAATAAAACTATAGGCGTCTTTAGTACTTAAAAACTGGTTTGACGTCCTTAAATTAAAGGGTACAATCACGTTAGCGTTGATAAGTATATGATTTGAGCGGATCTATTAACCTTAAGAACTGTCGTCGTGATAATAGCAACAGATATTGGGTTTATAGTAAACCCGGTTGTTGATTAACTCGTCACCCTTTTATCAAGTGTAATGATAAACAGATCATGTATTATATTCAATACCTTATTGCTTTCGGACATGATTATTTGATTTATATCGTGGACTTTAAAGATGAAGATATTGTTAACGGCGACAATGCTCCTAAGTAAACCAAGTGGTATAAAGATACGGCTTTTAGTACGGTCGAATAATTAGCTGACTACGCCTTTTTATACCGCTTAGGTGGTGAAACCCCTTATATTTTCCCTAACCAAGCCTTTGACCCCGTATTTACTTTTAACCTTCGCGATCGTTACGCGGAGCATACCTTTTAAGGTATTATGATAGATATTGGAGTCATACTGTACTTCATAAAAGGATATTTGTAATACGTGGTATTATGAAGGGAAGGAATTACAGCTACCGAAATTAATTGTTAAGATTCTGGTACAGCTAAAATTAGCTTAGATTTAGGCGAATAATTATCGTTACTAGAGATAAAAGTATTTTAGACTGTTATTAGGCCGATTATATTCTATTTATTTAAGTCTTCTATCTATTTCCTTTTTTGCTTGAAGGATATAAAGACTCTCGGCGTTAATGTTGATGTTAATGCCGATAAGTTAATTGAAAATGATAAGAGGTTTCCCTTCACCTTTAAGTGTGAGTATGTATGATTTTATTTTAAAGGTTGAGAGATAACAATGTTCAATATGACGGAGTTAAAAAAATACGTTAATTATACTTAAGTTGTAATCACCCAGTTGTTAATAGGTTATATAAAGTCTTAATGTCTATAAGGCATGAAAATGTGGAATATTTTGTTTTGAAAGTAATCGAAAAGCTTTGTTACTATTTCTAAACGTATGCCTAACCCCCCCCCCCCCAAGATTTTAATTTATATTGAAAGATGATATAGATTTTAATTATAAGATTTTTATTCATGTATTTCACTTGGATAACAAGTTTATATTTTACGTTGTTAACTTCGTAACCCTCTTTCTACGAATCTAGGTTTCTGAAGTTTTCATTGGTGAAATATACGTGGGGAACGTTCAGAATGTTTTGGATTAATACGTATTTAGGTTAACTTAACGTCTTTGTTTACGATATTAGTACTAAGTTTGCAGTAGCAGAATTTTGGGAAAATGTTAAGATAATATAAATTTAATGTAAATAGGTGTTTATAGAGGCCTACTAGAGTATTGGAAAGATTAAAAAGGTATATATACTACTTTACCGAACGTACAATATCTTTACGCTGGAGATTAAACACTTTATGAATCTAAAGGCACGCATTTAAATAGCGGTGAAGGGCTTAAATAATATTATAGGCCTTGATGATTCTATGCTAACATTAACGGTTTTTAGAGCGTACCTAATCCTGACGAGTAAATTTCTATTACTAGTAAGTACTTGAAAGCGATTTATCTCCTACGATAAATTATTAAAAAAATTGCGGAAAGAATCGGCACTTCGTTTAGTTAACGACGCCCTGAATATTTAGAATGGTATTACAATAATCTACGTACTTACATCAACGTTACAAAGTAAAATCCTCGTATGGAAGGAGCCGGGTAAAAAGGAAGGTTTATATAAAACCTAAAGTATCGCCAATTTTAAAGTAGTTATTAAAATTGACAACAGCCCCGTGACGTTTCGTATTACTTAGTTTAAGCCTTATATTAGGGAAATTGATAATAAAGATCCTTAAATTAAGAGACCAAGGTAATACAACTTTTCTCTATACGTTATCGATAAGCTAATGAAACGTGGCTAATGCGGACGACTTTCGAAAAGGAAGGAATATTGAAAAAGAGAAATATATACCGAATCGTATTTATAATAATACTTAGGTAAGTAGAAAAGAGAAGTATAACAAAAACTTAGTATTAAAGTTTAGAGTATAAAGTATTATTAAGATTTTTTGAAAACCCTTTAGGGAAAGTGATAGGGTCGAGATTAACGGCCTTTTAACTCGAGGAGTTGTATAATTCGTGTTTAAGACCGACTTTAACGTTTAAACTGCAAATATCAATGTTTTTAAGTTAAGGATTATATACGAGGATAGGGGTAAGATTATGGAGCGTCCGTATGAAAAGTTACGCCTAATTTCTTAAAGACACAGTAATTAATGTAAAGATAAGATCCTTATGTGATCGTTAACAAATTGAGAAATGAGTTAGGTTTGGTGGTCGTAATAGTAGTAAATTTGTTAACTTAAATTAAAGGTAGATATATACATAATAGTCAAAATATAATGTCAATATATACATAGTTAGTAACCGATTTAAAGTGGATCGTTTTACTGGAACTGCTATAAGAATTACGTGTTATTTACCTTTCGGAGTCTGTAATACAATATATTAAGATATTATACGGATTGGCAGAAGTACTCGTTCATTAGGTTTTAACCTATTAATCGTATTTCGAATAAGGGCTCTGTATAGAGTTTTTAACATATGACCTGTATTTGCTATAAATATAAGAAAAGGACTTCTTCCTAGTAGGTATACAAATAAACGATGACCTTTTTGTTATAACGACCAGTTTTATAGTATCGGAATAATAAGCGATTCAGTACTTGAAGTTCTAAAATTACAAACTGGTCACAACGTTGGATAAAGATAATAAATTTAATTTTAATGGATAGTTCATCCGTATATTTGGTATTGATACCGGCTTTAGTTTTCGTTAAAAAGAATAATATATTAATATAACTTAAATCGATAAGAATAATTTGGTTAAGATTTAACGGTTCCTGGAATACCTTGCTCTTGAAAGTTGTATCGTTACCTTATATTATATAGAAGCCTTTTACAACCTATTTCTTGCAGCATAAGTATAAGACCCAATAAATGAAACTTTTAACCAGTTTAATAGGAGGTTTGAGTAGAATATACGGAAAGTGAGCAGAGAGATTTATATAGTCCCGATCGACTTATCGAGATCTAAGTTGATAATCATTACGAAAAGATCTTTTGCAAATAATACCTACTTGTATTTGTACATCTATTTTTTAATAAGTTTCGTTAATAAAGACAGGCAGAAAAATCAATTTCACATTATCAGCGATTTAATTCATTAGATCCTTATTAAATGTAAGATGGTTATTTGAAGCGTATTAGTTTTGGAGGTTTATAGTATAATGGCTGTCTTGAATGTACGTATAGTTTTGTAAAAAAAAAAAAAAAAAACTTTAATGTTCTTACCAGGTAGTTGAAAATTCCTTTTATCCCAGCGGTAATTTATACCGACTCGATAAATCTGTTCGAATGTCTTTTAAAGCTCAGAACCACTAATTAAAAACTCCTAATAATCGACTTAATATCATTCCGTGAAGATTATAAAGGTTGGAAGATCAAGGAGTTTCGATGGATCGATACGAAAGATAACACTATTAACTTTATAACGAAGAAGTCGTCTAATAAGGCTTTCAAAAGGTTTGTGGATAATAATAAGTTAATTATAAGTATCTAGGATTACGTTAATATGCTACTTGATAAGGTCAAATGACATGTAGGTGTAGACAGGAATACGTTGGGAAACTGGAAATTGTTAGGTAATTAACGATGGCGTCCTCTTTAATTGGCACGGTTAAATTGAAATTTTTTAAAGGATTATAGAGGAAAAGCTTTTTGTGGGAATTAATAATGTCAGACCTTGAAACTGTGGGGTAATAAAAAGCAAATAGGGTTAATTTGAGTGTAAATGGGTTTGATTTTATATCGAAGTTGATTGGAACTGACAGGAGTCTGTCTAGTTTACAAGTTTGTAATTCAGCGGTTACCGGAAAAGATTAGTTAATTACACTGGTGAGGGGATACATAATAAAAAGCCGCCAGTGTTGGAATATGATTAATTATAATACAGTAGGTTAACTTTACTAATATTAAAGTTGACTATACTAGATATAAGTTAAGTGCATTATTCTGTGTGGGTCCATTATATTGGCTATAAGTTAAGTATAATATGCGCTCATATTACAAGAGGGCATGGGCCAAGCAAGTAGCTATACAAATTACTGTGTAGACCGGCTAGCGGTCTGCCAAACCTAGAACAATGCATCTACCACTTGATTACGTAATACTACTGTTACTTCAAATAATCGAATCAACAACGTTGCAACGTCTAAAGCCCTACCAACACTCCCAAAACCTTCAGGAATGCCTATTGAAGCAAGGTACAAATAATGAAAAACGTTTAATAATGAAACCAATAGGTATGAAAAAAGGCATACAAGCTTGTGAAATTAATAAATTACAGTAAATTAACGGTAAACATAACCTCGCTAACTCTATAACTAAGGTTATACGTAATGATGTCTTAACAAGGTTCTTAAATGTTAATATATTAATTGTACGAATCGAATACTACGTGGGTCGCCCGGCACATAACGTAGAGGTATATGTTTTTTTTTTTTTTGGCAAACTTAAAAACTGTCAAGTTAATTATTATAATAGTAAAAGTAGCGATAGTAAGGTTCAACTATTGGCAAAAGGTATGTAAGGGGTGGACTATGTGATACGTATAAGTTTGTAGCGAAAAACCTATGTACGGGCGTTTAGAAGCAGAGGTTTCGAAGGGATAGAGTAAAAAAGCTACGAAGAGCCGTAATTTATATTAATTTCAATAGAAATTCATTTGGATTAACAGTATTTTGGCTTGTTATTCGCTTAAAGATTAAGGAGGGATTTCAGAGATTACTATCAATTGATAACAGGCTACGCTAACATATAAACACAAAACAAAAAGCCGCCAGTGTCGGAATAGTAGTAAAATATAGTAAAGTCAAGTTAATTAAACTGTCAGTTTAGTTGATTGTACTGACTGAAAATTGGATGCAATATGTGGAATTGTACTGTAAGTGAAGTGCAGTAAGTGCTCACATTAAAGTAGGGTACAAACCAAAGTGTTTGGCTATACAAATTAGTGTAAAAACCAGCTAGAGGTCTTCCAAACTTAGAACTTAAAACTCAACAACAACAAATTTCAATGCAGAACCAGTTACTTCGACCATAGTAATTCGAATCGAATATGTTGCAACAAAAGTCCTATATCTATAAGCAGACATACCAACAAAAACCATCAAAAACATAAGTGTATCTATTTTTAAGCCGTTGAATCCCCGTTAACAAACACATAATTCCCTACAATACGTAGAATTAATATATACCCATATAATACTCGAAATAAACATGTTTTAACCACGTTGACCGAATAATTTATGACTCGAGGAAGTTTTTCCAAAAGACAAAAGGTAAATATAAACCCAAATAACAGCTGAAAAACTGCTAATAAACGTCTAAATACCAGTATTAAATACCGACTATACTTTATTAAAGCGACTAAACGTAGTTTTAGCTACATATATACCCCTTTAAATCTCAATGAGGATATAAATAAAGTGATTGAGGAGTCATTCAAGGCTTATTTAACATTGAACGTCCAACACCGGAATAAGTTATTTATATAAAAGCCGTTTCCTAAATCTTAAAGAATAGCTAAATAAAATGTTAACTTAGGTTAATATTTCAAAAATGACTATACGAGTTCGTTAATCTACGTAAAGGAAGATGGTGATACTAGTAAAGACGTAGGATTGGTTCCTATCACACCTATTAGGTCTGGCGGCTTCCAGGTCATACAGAGTCTGAACGAGGAACGTAAGTTTTAGGTAAGTAGAATAAACTGAAAGTAAATGTACATGTTGGGGTTAACGAATAGGTAAAAAGCCTAACTAACGGTAATTAAATAAGTGGTAGAGTTTTTGAATATTATTAATAATAAGTTGAGTCGTATTAAGCGTATGTTTAACATATTAGTTAATATAGGTAAAAAGTTTTTAGTTGTTAACGGTTTCAGTGATATCTCGTGGAACTATAAATACGATTATATAGTTCAATAATTTCGGTTATAGTATCAATACAAGTTTAGTACATATTTGATATCCATAAAGTAACGGATGTTATACCGTTTAATAATACAAAATGTAATGGTTTAAATTAGTTTATAAGATGGATAGAAGGGCTGACAATTATCTGTAGGATCTAATACGTTAACGTGAAGGTCACTGTATAAAATTACTCGTAGAGATTAGTAGTGTATATTGAAATAGATAGTAAGCTTAAAAAAAGAAAAGAGGCATCCGGCGAGTGCATACCTTAGGTGGGAGCTTATAAGCTCTTACTTGGGCAGCGTCACTCTATTATGTTCTCTGCTAATCTCCCCTTTTCGCAGTGACAATTTACTATACACTCTGCCAATACTCCTTCCAGGAAATGGCACGCTATTATTTACTTTACAGGAATACATCTTTCAAAATGGAACGTTCTCGTATACTTGACAAAGGTGTAGCCTGTAACATAGCCGCCTACTAATTGTAAAGATACATAATAATATCTATATAGGTAATTTTTTCTTTAATTAGCGCGGCTCGTATTTATAATCCACTAGTAATAGATTAGTTTATAGTATGGTTTATATGTATAATTTAGTAGTGATAGTTTAGTTTACAATATAATTCAGCTCAAGTTTTAATTAATGGTTTTAGAAACGATAGTAGTTGTAGTGTAAAATCGTAAAGGTTCGGATTAATAGATTTCACCGCGGCAATAGTTATGGTGCAAAGCTGTAAAAGTTTGGATTAGCAGTTCAAACCGCGATAGTAGTTATGGTAAATACCTAGTTGATTTAGGTAATGAATAGCGATATAATTATTCATAACGCTATGGTTATTAATCCCTATAAGGGCGTAACTAAAAAGGTGTATGATGATTATCGTTGTAATATATTCTAGGAGCAATATAAGAAGATATATTTTCATTGGTTTAGGTAAAGCCTCTTTTCTCTTTTCTTTTAATTACGCGAGTTTTTGAAACCGTAAATCCATAAGTAATTAATTAATATATATACACCTGAAATATTATTCCAATCAATTATTCGTACCGTTACTATAGGTAAGTTATTTGACTAACGTCATATTTTAACCGCTTCCAAAAATAAGCAACACGCAAAAACCGCTCCCTAAGGCGCCGTTTGGCGCGGCAGCGTAAGAAAAAAGAAGCCTCCGTTATTCCCACCCACTGCGCCACCACTAACGCCAATGCCATCCCTACCTTCTCTGGCAATATATCGTTTATCCTTACCTTTATCTTCGACTTTTCCCCCGTCGCCGCCGCCGACAATACCCTTTCCCCTTTTCTTTCTCCCCCTCTCTCCTCCTCCCCCTACCCTTTGAGGGGATAAATAGAGGGCTTTTAAGGTTATTAAATTTACCCTTTCACTATGAGTAAAACACTAATTATTCGTAACGGTTATATCCCATCATTATAAACGCAGTTAAGCCGAATTGTAACGAGATCCATATTATTAATTTCACTCTTAACTTATATTATACTCATATCTCTATAGACGAGGTGGAGGAGGCTGACCTGACTCGCCGAATCGAGTTGCAACAGTTATAGTTCAACCTATAATAGTAATTTAATTAGGTGCCAAATGGAGTTTACTGTTGAGGTACAGATGGAAAACTAGAAGGGGCTATAGTGGTCCTTCGTACAAAGCTTATGCGCATGGTCAGTGCCCAGCCCGTCACGTCCCTTCGTACATACCGTATGCGGACCGCACCTGGACTGGACCCCGGTCGAGTACTTTATATTCTGGGAGATATATAGTTACGTAGCCAACAAACTTGATATTAAATGGGTTAAGTTTATAATATATCATTTTCTTTATGAAACGCCGCAAGTGCCGCGATATCTCGTTAGCGAAACGTATAGCGCGATTCGTATCCACCTAATACACGAGCCTGGCGTAAGCTGTGCGCGGGTTTATAACGTATCTCCTAACGTACCATATAACTTTTCTGCCGGTTTAACTTTAATCCACCGACGCCGTATAACGTACCCTTTAACATGCCATATAATATATCGTTTTTTCCGCAAGCATCGCATAACACGCCCCTTAACGTACTATATAACGTATAACCCTTAACGATTCCGGTTAATCTATACTTACAAATGCGGTATTTAGCGAAGTTTTTAAACCCTTTTTCCTTTTTTTTCGCATTTCTCCCGTTTTCCTTTAACAACTTCCATTTACATAGTGTCTTTCATAATAAATATAACAAGAATTATCATTTCCCGCTTTCTATTTTGACTTTTAATTACTACTCAACATTCCATATTATATTACTTTTCCACTTATCGTTATAATCAATAGTATAATGGTTTTAACCTAAGTTATACCGTTATAAATGCCCTTAGTAGAGATAATTAGTCATTTCATAAAGTATGCCGCCTAATTATATTTCAATACTTTACCGTAAATTATATTTTCAACTTTTTCGCATTATAAGTGACATTATTATGTTGACCAATAACGAAAATCAAAATAAGCTCCCATAATATATATGAAAAATATTTATATATTCTGTATTAATAGTTTTTTTAACTTGGAAGTACCTTTTATTTGCAGTAGTGTTGATTATACGTAAAGATATTGTATTTGTTGGAAAGTTTATAACATAGTTAGTCTAAGAAATTGATTTTGTAGGAAACCTGATTATAAATTAACCTTTTCTATCTGGTTTTGTGGAAAATAAATTTGTTTAAAACTTTAATTGAGTTACGGGCCTTATTAAAATAAGTAGTCGAAGTTTTCGAATACAGTAGTTATACCTCATTCCCCATTCCCGCGATATTACTCGAGTTTAAGGAGTCTTTACCGTGCCGGTAATATAAGCTATTACCCCTTTAGCTATACGTCTCCGTTATCCTTGTTTTCCGAACCCGTTATTTTCCAAGACTCTCCCGTTGTTATCGATTGTTTCGTTTATTTATCGCGATAGAATTTCCTGCGATAACCGGGTATTAATACGAAATGGTTCTACTTCGGTCCCTTTTAATATATGTCATGTACCTTTTTGTAGGTTTAGCTCAAGTAGCCAAAATAATATAGCTACATAAGTTATGTCTTTTATAACAAATACAGGCTATGGTTTAAAAAACGTTGTAAGTAATGTTCAAGGAATAACCATATGATCCCTTAGTTTACCCGTATCTAATTTATTAACCTTTATTAAAAGCGAGTCAATCGAGTTAATTGTAAACGAGCTAACGATTGTGCCTGCATCTACCGTATCGTTTGAGCCTAAACTAATATGTTATAATTTTTGGTATTTTGTTTAAAAGGTCGCTTTCACCGCTCCGCTTTTCGTTATCCATCGTAAAAAGCCTCGCCTAGTATTCGCCCAGCTTAAAGTTACCCGTTATCGTTAACATCGTTTAATACCCACCCCGTTCCTCATCTATCACCCTCGACAGCGTTATCCAATACCCGTTTAACCTTACGCCACCCGCTCCTACCAACCTTTCCCAATATTTGATGTTAGTTGTAATAGAGTTCCCAATGTTAACGGTGTCATTACTCGGAAAACACATATAAAATAATGAAAATAAGTACGTAAAACTTAATAAACCGTAATAAAAGTTGCCTCACGGTTATATATTGATCCGAAAAACACGGTTAACGTATATAGGGCCCAATATATCGTATTATATCATAAAAATATTAAATTTTCCTTTTTTCTTATGAATATTATACTTACACTGAGGTAAAGGCGATTCGCTTTGCGTAAGTTACTTAATATATACTTAATGGTGATATCGGAATACTGGGTTATTATTAAATAGGATGTCTTCTTATTCCGCGTCGAATTTATTCAAAGCTATTATATACTTATAGCTTTTTAATAACTTTTACTTCGGCTTATTATAACCTTTTTACTTAACTAATATATATTGGATATCGTTTCGCCCCGTTTTTGTAACGAAAATTCTTAAACTTTAAATTTTTAGTATATATTCTTTTCCGTATTATTAATAACGAAATTAGTATCGGTCCAACATCGGATAAAACTTATAGGGGAAAGGATCCGTAACCATATGTTGAACTAACTTTATATAAAATACAAGGTATTTTTAAAAATATTGAAAATAATATTGAACAGGTTTAAAACTTTATTAACCTTATATTAATTTTAAAATTAATTGAGGTTTTTACTCGAGCAATTATTTTCAATATTATATAATCTAAGTAAAACCTAATGTCCCATTTTATACCGTTTCGCTAAGCGTCGTCAATAGTTTGCCGTTATTTCCATTTATTATTAAATATATACTATTATTGCATAGGCTAAGTACACACCTTCACATACATATACCAGTAACACCAAGGTTCATTTTACCCGATGAATGAATAACTTTATATTCCTATTTATTAACTAGTTGGTTTCATATGGAATTCGGTAACTTTTGACTTTCGGTTATTTAATATAAATTAATAAGCGGGTAAATATAATACCTAGTTGTATTACGAAAAAGCGACAGCAATCCGTAGGTAGTTTTTAATTTTTTGATTTATCAACTAGCTATACGTATTTGTTTTAAAGTAATACGCAGTTAATAATGATAATTTAACATATATCCAAAAATATAGAGTCTTTTAAAATACGTTTACTTAAACCGAACTGTAATCGTTAATAATAAAAGCCTAAATTTATAAAATCCTTACTATATATCCCGAAAACTTTCCTTATACGTATCGGTGGTTATAAACTATATGGTCTCAAGTAACTAAATTTGGAAAAGCGGTCTGTAGAAACTAATAAATACTGAAGGCCGCCGTCAGTAACTAACAGATTAACTATAAAGTTTTCGAAAATATAAATGAATACCTACTTAAACTAGTGAAGAGTTAAAGAAAGCTTTATTATAAAATACAATAAAGTTTTATACCGTTATATTACACATATATTCGATATAACCGTCAAATATTTACGACTATGCTTTCCTAATATATATTCCGTTAAAGGTTTCGAAACGAAACGTATTTACCTATATAACCTATAATAGACGAGTTGTGAGTTTATTATAAAAATTAAATCGTTAATAATTTCTAATTTAGAATCATAATCTATTATGATGACGTAAATTTCCCTTCAAAACCATTAATAGACGAACTTTGTATAACGGGTCGTTTGTTATTTTTTAGTTTTATAATTTGGTATGGGTGTCCGACCCGAAAATAAAGTAACTATTCGACGTTAACAAAGTTAACGGGTTTAACACGAGTCGGATCCGCGGCGGTATTATTATCGTCGACGTCCCGGTATCCCCAGACGTTGTTATAGTTGGCGATACGGGTGTGGGCTGAGCCCAGGACGATTCCGCTAATATGAATACCCTAGAATTCTCCGGTTTTCCTTCAAGGTGTATATTTTCGCGATTGAATAACTAGGCCTTCGTTTCGGAAAATTTATTTATGTATTTTGTTGCAATATAAGTTTTAATAGTATAAACTTTTATTACTATTATATTAAATATAATAATGGAAATTAGTTGAAAAACTCGTACGCGGTGGTTTTCAACTTTAAGTTTATGTTAAAATTTGCGGGTTAATGTATTTGGGCGGGCGTTTTAGGTCGCACGCAGGTATCATAAGTGGTATCGGAAAAGCGAAAGAATTTCAGCCCATCGAGTTTGGTGTTCCAAGATCAAACGTAGCGAGGAAAAACACTCCAATACCTTATAATACGTTAGGATTGTAAACGAGGTTCGTATCCTATATAATTCTGAAAACCACGCTTTTAAGAAGAATACCACCGCGAAAAGCTTTTTGTCATAAATGGTATAATTGCGTTCCAAGTCCGTTAATCATACGGAATAATAAGTTACTAGCTTTAGGATTCTATCTTCGTCCCTTTATAACAAGCACTTTTCTAACGCTATTTTCGAATGATCGGTTTCCACTACAGTTAGCCGATCTGGATTTTAATATACAAAAATTGGGGCCGTGACGAAAATATTTTTCAACGTTCAAAATATTCATTTCTTCTGATCTGTCTAGACCTAACGGATTCCTTACTTTATTAGTCAAATATAACAATTAATTGAATCGAAAAAAAAAAATCGAATCCCGATAAAAGTTCCTAAAACCTAAAAAACTTTTTATCTTTTGAATAGTACTTAAAGACTTTTATTGACTTATTAACTGTATTTTTCTGGTGTTGGCCCGGATAATCATACTAATCGTTATGATAAACCCAAGGTATTTCGTTTTTTTAACCACGAAATTACACTTTTTTAAGTTTAAGTTTCACCCGGTATCGCTAGAGCCTCCAATAATCACGTTAAATTTCGCTATATAGTTCTATTTAGTATTGAAAGGAAACAATAAAAAGTTACGTAGGTAAATTACAATAAAATGATCTAAGATATCCGTTATAATATAATTAACATACTTTTAAAACTTCGTTGAAGTTTTCCTCAATTTAAAAAAAGCAAATGATTACTTGAATAGCTTAAAACGTATATAAAATTCCGTTAACCTTTCCTATTCGGGTATAACCAGGATACGTTAAAAGGTTGTTTGAATTTCCAGTTTTATAAGTTACGTTGATTTCGACAACACACAAAGGTTTTTTTAATTGAAGGTAGAGGAAAATAATCCTATTCATTAATCTTATTTAATACCCGGTAGTTGATATGAAATAATTATTAAATTCTCAGCTTAAAAATTAGTAATATCGGTGCCCCAGTCGATAAAAATCTTACGCGAACCTAACCTTTTTCCATTAACTTCGTAATTTGACGTTTAAATTCGAAACGTTGATCTCGTAGTATCGAGTACGATAATTCCTATGGTTCTTTTTAATAGAGATTTATCTTTATTCGGTTCAACGAAATGTGGTATTTGAATATTCTTTTATACAGGGGTAAGGTTATTGTCTTTACCTTATCGAATAGATCGCGGAATTTTGCTAATTCACGTAAAAGAAACAATCAATCCTCATTTTCTTTTGTAATAATTAACGTCGTCGGTTGTAAAATCCGCGTTATATTACGAAAACTTGTAATAAAAAATCCTAGTCGCCTAGCCCAAGGGGTAAAGTCTTGTGGTAAAACCTGTAATAGGCTTGCGCTTGTAGGCAAATCTGTCGTAAAAGAGCTTTTAGAGACTTGGTAATTCTAATTAAAAGACTGTGGGGTAATAGAAACTCGAAAGTTCTAAGGTATTTGACGATCCTATTTGATGAACTAGTGGAGAGCGTTAACTTTAATCCCTTTAGCCTTGTTGGCGGCTGCTGTTTCACGTGCTTTGCCGCCACTAAAAGCGTACTCCGCGCTGTTACATGAAGGTTCTGAGCTTCCGAGCAGGTTAATAGGTTCCTTATCGTCAATGCGTAAAGAAGCTTGACTTAGCTAAAGGTAAAGAGGAGATCCCCTTTATCGTATATAAGTGCGTTAAGATTCTTTAACACCTTCTTCTTTAGGGTGTGGGTTTTAAAAGCAGTCCTTAAGCTAGGCTAAATCGAAAAAGGCTTGTAATAGCTTTGTAGTACCCTATACTTATACGTGAATCCCTCGTTACTTAAGTTCTGGTTTAAGCCTCAACTTAACCCCCTTTTTAGATTACCTTTCAAATATCAATAGTTCAATCGTTGAAGAAGTTACGTTACTTGCAGAAGATACAGTCAGAATTTTCACTGTCGTTGTAATTAACGATATAGTAGCCAATAAACTTGGTTAAATGTTTATTCATTAACGTTTTGTCGATATCCTACGCCCAAAAATCTTCGTCATAGAGCTTATTAAAGGAAGTTACAATTATTTCAATTTTCTTTATCAATTTCTGGGGAGGTACTATCTTGAGGTTATGGCTTATATAGAACTTGGTGGGAAAGGGACTTAGTATTTTGGCATGAAGTCGCGTGGAAACTTGGCGAATTGGCGTTAATTCGCGTAACGTGGCTTTTCTCGGCGCGACTTGGTGAATCTTGGTGTTTTTCGCTTAGTGCAGCGATCTTGGCGATTGAATTAGCGTAGAAGAAGTGAAAAGAGTAAAATAGAGAGAAACTTAGTGTTAAGAGCAAGGTTGGAGGTCGTTTGTTGTTATAGGTAAAAGTCAAGGGTTGAAAGTTGTAGGCTGTAGAAATTAGTTTTTTTTGCAGTATTAGTACCCGTAGTAATACTGAGTTAGCCGTTTGACAACTTTCTGATTTAATACTTTTAATGGTTAATCTTAACGCTCTTCAAGAAGGATCCGTAAAGATTTGCTAGTGTTTTCCAATTAGCAATACCGTCGCTTACTTCTAGATTACTGTTGTGGACTGACACAACCCAGAAATCTTCTCTGTTTTCCTACCGTTATAGATTGGTGCAGTACTAATAGAGGCCCTTCGCAAGGATTTTTCCTCTACCTTAGCGGCTATTTATTTCCGTGAAAAGTAACCAGAAAGTAGCTTCTTATTTTATTTAGCTTATCTGTACTTAACCTAATAAGTACTGATCAATATTGGTAGGGCTTTAGATATTGCAACGTTATCGATTCGATTGGTTGATGTAATAGTAGTATTACAGTAGTAAAGTAGTGGATGTATTGTTCTAGATTTGGTAGACCGCTAGCCGGTCTGCACTTTAATTTGTATGGCCAATTACGTGGCCCTTCCCCTAGTGTAAAGTGGGCGCATACTGTAATTGACTTGCAGTTAATATAGTAGGCACACACAAATCAATACACTCAATTTGCAGTTAGTATAGTGAACTTTACTGCAACTAAAGTTGACCTTCTGCATTGCAAATACTACTATTCTAACAGAAGTTAATAACTTTTACGCATGAGCTATTCACTAATTGTACCAACTGTTGGCAGGTTTTTAGATCGTTGCAACGTTGTCTATTCGAATCGTGGTCGAAGTAACAGTAGTATTGCATTAGTTAGGTGGTGGATGTATTGTTCTAGGTTTGGTAGACTGCTAGCTGGTCTGCACTGTAATTTGTATAGCCACTTGCTTGGCCCATGCCTTGGACTGAATCGGGTACTCTAAAATTAACTGACTTGCAGTTAGTACAGTTAACTTTACTTACAGTAAAGTTGACTGACTATACTGCAATTGACCTGCTAAAAATTTCAGTCAATATTGTTCCAATGATGATATTATTAGTTTCGAGGTGAAATACAGTATTTAGGTGTTACTCTACCCCCTTTAAGTCTTAAAAATGGTTTTGAAACCTGGTTCTTTCATCCGAACCTCTATCGTTAAAAATAAAGCGAAAGACACCATAAATTGACAATAGTTATTTAAAAAACGCTTCTCGTAAACTTTGACGTTTACAATATTCATTATCTTCCAAACAATTATAAGGTAAGGTGGGTTATTGTTTCGTTTTTAAAGGAAATCGATTATAAATTTGATTGAAAGTTTGTTTCAAAGCTTTTGAGAATTCGTAAGGGGCTTGAAAAGCTCCTTTCGACGATATCGCTAATAATTCGTCCATTTATAAACGTTAAAATTTCGGTAACAACTTTGGATTATATCGTATAATATGGGTTAAAAGTACGTTTTAAATAAAATAACGATAGTAACGATGCGGCCCAGGTATCCGGTAAAAATTAAATCGTATGTAACTTAAATTAAGGTAATAGTAAACGCTTTGTAAGTAAGACCCTGAATACGGTTACGAAACCGAAAAATTCTATTATAGTTCATTAAATATTTCGAAATAAAGATTTTAATATATTTATTTCAGTATTTGGTTTTCATTAATATAAATATTAACGGGAAAACTTCAGTTGCTCATACGTATCACATAAACCAAAAGGAGGTAAGTGGCATCTCCGTTAATAATAGCGTTTCATTTACTTTAAAGGTTGATATTGGTGAAAAGTTTGTAACCTTTGAGAATAGATTCATTAGTAACGGTTGATTAGGAGACGTATAAGTGTTTGAACATCTTATAAACAACTTATTCGAGGCATAGAAGTTGTAGTTTCCGACCTAAAAAGCGAGGGTTGGAAAGATTTTTAGGAATATCTTGGTTTAGTTAAGATATTGCATAGTTCAGTACATAGTTTACTTTTTCATTATAAAATAATTAAGAAACAGAATGGGAAAAAGAGTTTTAATTAAGGGGTTTGTGGTTCGGAAAGCCGTTAGGTGATCATAAAGTATTCCAATTTTTTATAATCCATAAAAATAGTAAACGAGAAGGTCGTAACCCGCAACTTCGCGTTCTATATTTCCAAATAACTTATAATCCTTAGTGGTTCCCTATCGTGAATTTTGCAATCATATTTGATAGGTCATAAACGACGAAAGTCATAGGTTATCGAGAATTCGTTCGAAAAAGAAGGAAAGTTTAATTCACTCGAAAAAAAAATTTTCTTTGTGCCCTCAAGGAAAAAACCGGTGCCTCTTTTCATCAATGTTATTAAACGGTTGGCGACAATAAATTAATTTCGAATAAATTTCCGGTAACTATTGATAAAGTTTAAAAGAACCTGTATTTTCATTATAAACGTGGAAACCGCTTATTTTCGGATAATACATAGTTTTGGGGGGGTTATACGTACCTCAATTCCAATTTCGATAACTAACTTTAAATAATTAGTTTTTTTAAACATCGAATTCGTATTTGAATATGTTGAAGTTTAATTCCACATTGCTTAAAGCATTTAATACCTCTATAATCTTAGAGCTATAATCTTCGAAGATGTTTTTAAGTATATCAAAATATCATCGAATTAAACGATATAAAAATGTTGAGAAATCGTTTTAACAAATTATTAGTACATTGTTTAAAAGTAATTGGTATACCAAAAAAGTCGAAAAGTGTAATTAGGTATTTAAAAAGTACAAAATATATATAGAACGTAATTTTTACTTATAGCCCTCCTTAATACGAATCTTGTAAAAAACGATATTAATATTGATTTTAATAAATAATGTTACTCGTAAAATATTTGCGATCGGTTTTTTACTTAGGTTAAAGTTATAACGATCGGTTTTTATAATAACGTTAATTTCATAGTAATCGATATAAAATTACAAATTGCTTGCGCATTTTTTAACGAAGAGCACGAAGGCACCCGCCAAAAAACTACTCGCGCGAATATAACCTTAATTGAATAGTTCAATTAATGCTTTCCGTTACACCAGTTTCTTTTTTCGTGATATGCTTGATAATAGGCTTTAAAGAACTTTTAGAAGCTGACCTTAATTATCGGTTTGAAAGATAATTTTTTCATTCGTTTTAAAGCGGCGAAAAAGCAGGTTTTTTCCTAGGTTTTCAATGGTTTAATTTCTTCGGTTTTTGCGGAGTATGACATAAAAAAGAACGGTATCAACGCCTTTAGGTAGCTTTTGCGTTGGCGCGAATCCCTATTAAAATATGCGGTGGTTACTCATTTATCCCAGGAGCAATATTTGTTCCGGAATGGTGTAAGTTAACAATTCTCGTTTCATTTAAGTTTATATAAAATAACGCTCTATTATAAGTAGGAACTAATATAGGCTACGATTTGATAATGATATTCATCAATGTTAACATCCAAATAAGTTATAAAAATAAGGGTTAAATTAGTTCCAGATACATAAAGAGTAACTTTATTAAGTCTTCGGATTAGAATAAGTATATACGATAATTGTGATTAGCGGTTAAGCTATTTATTTATCACGTTGTAACATTCATGATTTCTAGTGACTAAAACATGAATAGATCAAATATAATAGTGAAGTGAATTCACTTTAAACGGTAAGTTATTTAAAAGGTAAAGGTAAATTACCGGATCAAATTTAAATCTTTTTTACTTTTATACACAACTATGTATAAAGGTACATTTTTTCCTTTCAAAGATCGATAAAATCGTCAGCGAAGGTAAGGTAAATATTTGTATTGGTTTTGTTATTAAAGTGGCCTATGAGCGAGGTGAGATTTGACAAGTAGGTATGAATTCAATCATTATTCGCGTCATATTTTAAATAAAAGTTAAGGCTTTTGCGGCAGGAGAGTTCAAAATAGTTAAATTAAATAACGCTTCACTTAGTACCGGCTTTAAAATCGTTTACACCAGTTATCATACCATTTTTCTAACTATTACAAACGGGTGTATTGTCATTACCATCCCCGTTACAAATAATACCGCCGTTACTAGTATTACTAATATAATTAGTATTATCGTATCGAATACAAAGGTTATAAAATTGTTTATTAATAAGTTAAATGCAGGCGACCCACTTTTTGTAATTTACGGGTATATTAAAGTATACTAACGTATCAGTTCTTTCATTGTTAATAGATTCCTTAGAAATAAGGAGTTTAGCGGTGTATTTCCAGGCTATATCGTCAGTTTTGGTAGGTAAAGCCTTTGATACGTTGAAGAAAACGTAAAACCGTTCGCAAACCCTTTCTTTCAAATTTGTAAGCCGGGAGATATAGGCTTTCGCGGTGTTTATACTGTAGTAATATACGCGAAGTATTGTTATAAAGGTGTTAGAGTCGTTATTACCACTGTTGTAACCGCGAACGTAATAATTCTTCATAGCAGTTTTTTCAAAGCTATCTAATTTTTAAAAGACAGTATAGAGTGTTTTTATATATTAACAAACTTTCGGGTTTCACGTAATTTACGTAATATCGAGACTTTTAATGCTAAAAATATAACGTAATACCGGAAAAATTCACCGGTTAATTGAAGGATTTACGTTTAGTTTGTTAACGGTTAATGTTATCGAGTAGAATAATATTATTGTAGTCTAAATTGGAGGAGTTCGTGTTGTCTTCATTGTTAGGTAGGTTGACATAGTCTTCAATAAGAAGCAGCGCGATAGTTACATCGTTTATAGGTGACGTAAAAACTGGACCCCTTTGGAGGAAGGTTGTTTCGAAGACATATGTATGCTAGCAATAACTCTAAGTTGCCGGATTATATTTATTAACGTAATTAGTATATTGGTATTATGTTATTTCATATGTAAAGCGTATTCGCAAATGGTTTGATCTCGCCTAACGAACTTCGTATATAAAGTTTCGGTAAATCGTTTATATTAGGTTATTAAATGGTCGTATAATATTACCAAAGTACCCCGAAGCTAGTTCCGTATAAACGTGTCAAGTAACTATTCCAAAGCTTAAAGGTCCAGGTTCAAAGGGTCGGAAAACATAACCCTGAACTATAGCCTCTTGTAAGTAACTAAAATACTATTGGGAAGAAAATATCGAGGATTATATATGAAAGAACTAGGCCAAAGCTGTTGCTTAAGGCGATCGAATACTATCTATAACCATTGATGAAAAAGGAGAGATAAACCTCTACTAAGAAGCTGCTATAGAGCTAGAGAAAAGAGGTGGCCCAGTTATATAACAGGTGTGAGCGCATGCTTCGGAGCAACTCCAAAGCATTGTAGGAACATAGCAACCGCCAGAGCTAGATCCCTGGTAACTACTAACCCAGACACCAGTCCATAAAAATCTACTAAACGTCAATACACCTTATGATTTCCAAAAACATATATATACAAAAGGTATTACGCTCCTCAAATTCATTACGAAACTAAATACTCAACTATTCCTTTTAAGTGACCTAAGTTTTCTGAAGCCGTATATTAAAAATACCAAAAAACCGCCTAATCAACAATTATAGAGCTATTAAAGATTCGGGTTCTTAAATGTAAAAAATACGGAAACTGTTGGTAGGCTTTTATTGTTGCAACATAGTCGATTCAAATTTCAATGGTCGAAGTAACTGGTGCTGCATTGAAAGTGGTAATGTGTTACTTCCAAGTTTGGCAGATCGCTAGCTGGTCTACACATTAATTTATATAGTCAATTGCTTTGGCTTGTACTTTACTTTAAAGTGGGTATCTACTGCACTTGACTTGCTGTTAATATAGTTAAGTCCCACAAACTACTGTCAATTTGCAGTCAGTACAATCAACGAACTATAAGTATAGTTGATTTAATTTTACTGCAATTAACTACTATATTAATATAAACCCCTATTAATTTATTAAAACGATTAATGTTAGCAAATATTAAATTTGAAAAAATTGAAAATTTTATAAAAAACAAGAGAAAAATCGAAATTAGAAATGTTGAATAAAGTGGATAAAACAGCTTAATTAACGCATTAACACTTTTTATAAGGCTAGTATAATAAATGTAACATAATTGTTACGTATTATTACATACTTTATTTGTTATGTTAAAAAAGGGTAATAATAGTGAAAATAACAACATTATTGAAATTTTCGTTAAAACGTAGGCTATTGTTAGGGATACAGTGGGTTTTATACCAAAGATGTAAAAAAAAGTGGGGGACTTGGTCGGTGCATGGTTGCCAACATAAAAGTATGTACAGGAGAGGGTTGGCCTAGCGCGTGGCACATCACTGTGGGGAAAGTCCAGGCCCCACCAGCAGGGATTCTTAGCCCTGATATGCTGTAGCATCCCTCCCAGTGTCACCACCGCCTTGCTGGATGTTCTGGTATTTCAAGGCCGTTCAGCAACATTGCTCAGAGGCGAAAGGGAGACGTGAAATTTTCGAGTTAGGAACCCAAGCTACGTAGTCTTAAAGCACAACAAAAACACTTGCTGATGACCGCTATTGGGAATTAGAGAGCTCCATGGACTCCAGTACGCCCATGATGACCCACCGCAAGGCTGTTCAAGGAATTGTCTACGTGGGTTGATTCTTGAGTGATTCTTCTGCATCCCAGTTCACCCATTTCAGTCCTGTCGATCCTGTCGAGTCCTGTCCACCAAGACAAAAGGCAGTCCGTCCCTCCTCACTGGGTGATATTATGTGCGAAACCCCCATAGTTCAGCCACCTTTGCTCTTGATCCTTGCTTTGTTCCATCTCTCTCTCTCTCTCTCTACACAAAGTGCTCGCTGGGAAGGTTGATCTTGGGATCCTGGTCGTTGTACCATGACAAGAACTTCCAATCCCGATCCTTGTTTGCGAGGTCCCAGTGTCCATACTGGCCAGGCACTGGAGGGAGGTCACTGCGGCTGGCGCCCTGTGATGGAGATGCCGGAGAGTCGGGCCCCTCGTCATCGTCGTCGTCATGCTCGCTGCTGTCACTGCCGTTACTGCCGCTGCCGCCGCCGCTGCTCTGCTCGCTGTCGATGTCCTCGTGAGGTAGCGTCTTGAGTTTCCTAATACGAGCAGCATCCAGCGTCAGTCTCGCTAGAGCGACCGTCATGTGCAGTGTGTGCCAAACTGTGTGCAAAGCCCACCTAGTTGCTT
Source organism: Anisogramma anomala (assembly GCA_038502455.1). Taxonomy (NCBI): domain Eukaryota; kingdom Fungi; phylum Ascomycota; class Sordariomycetes; order Diaporthales; family Gnomoniaceae; genus Anisogramma; species Anisogramma anomala. Next base: position 37,248 of record JASMMZ010000012.1, on the reverse strand, counting down.
TGCCGCCAACGCTCTGTTCGCTGCCCTCCGCTGCAGCCGCCGCCGCGGCCGCCGTGCCGGTCGATGACGACGATGAGCATCCCGTGGCTGATCTCGCAGCGTCCATGAGCTGCCGCCGGCGCCTCTTCTTGAAGAGGGCCAACGCTCGGGTCCGGCAGTACTTGCAGTCGACGGTGCTCAGCTCGGTGGGGAAGGCCTTGGCGGCAGTCTCGGCAGGGCTGAGGCGGACTTTCCTGTGGTCGAAGGGCATGGGGTGAACGGGGTGGGAGCAGTGGTGGAACTGGTTAGTGCGGCAGATGGGGCACTGAGGCTTGTCGGTAATGGCGAGGTAGGTCTTGATGCAGATGCTGCCGAAGACGTGGCCGCACGACAGCACAGAGTAGCCCTCCTTAACACCTTCGGGAGACTTCTTGCCAATGGGAACCTGGCAGATGGGACAGTCCGGGTCGAGGGCAGCGCAGTGGTCTTTGCCTTTGCAGTGCTCCTCGTGGCGCACAACTGAGGCCTTGATGGGCGACATGGGCACGCGCAGGATGGGCGGCATGGTGGCGGTATTGGTGGTGGTGGTGGTGGTGCTGCTGCTGATGGAGAGCAAGAGACAAAAGTGAAGGAGGTCGGCGGTGCTCGCAAATGAAATAAGGGGAAAGACAGAAGGGTGGACGACAGCGGCTGAGAGAGAGACGATCCAACCCCAGCGTAAGGGGGCGGCGCGAGTCTGACGGTAGAGTGTTTGCTGGGATGACGATGTTGTGGAGGTTGGTGAATCTGAGGTGGTGGTGGAGGTGGAGGAGGAGGGGTAAGGCAGCCTGCCTAAGTCACCAAATGGCATGACAGTGGAGCTGCGCTGTGCCAACTACCAAGGTAGGTGCAAAGGTGTGATCGCGGCCAAACCAGATGGAGGTAGCAAGTATCAGAGCTGACCTGGGACAACTAATGACCTTGGTGGTGTCGGTGCGCCAGGCTCAGCAGTGTGCTCATCGATCGGCCTAACAACCTGAAAGTACCGGTGTCGTTGCTGCAGCTGTTGACGCTGGTGGCTGGTAGTGGACTGTTGGATGTAGGATGACGATAGTGAGTGGTGTGGGAGCCTGGGGGCTGACTCGACACAGAAGAGTGCAGAAGGATTGAGAATAATGTGGGAGTGTAAAGGGTGAGTGAAGTGTGAGAAGTGCAAGTTCAACTACTTGCTGGTGTTACTGACGAAGGTGAAGCCTGTCAGTTTGGCGCCTTCAAGCTGTTAAATTAGGCGCCCCTCGGAAGCTAACCAGTGCTGCGGTCAGCATCTGCACAGTGCAAAGCAAGTGCTTGGCTGGTTGATCGACGTTTGGTGCAGTGCATTTTCGAGACTTGCTACAAGAGATCTAGTAAATATTCGAGGTCCGACGTCAAGACTAGGCGGTAGGCCCGGTCAAACGGGCCAAGCAGGTAGACATTACTCATAATACTGTAAGTACGATGTAATGACAAGGCTGGGCCTCAATGTCACACTGCACATTCAACAAGTTCAACAAGTGCACATGAGGCGTCATATGCGCTGGCAGGGGTCTTCGCACATATTGAAATAGCACTTTGATGAACGTTTAGAGATCAAACAATCGTGCCGATGCGATTCTCTCATCTATCTGCTGGCCCACGCCACTTTGCACGCCAAGTCAAAGGAGGCATCGCTCTCATGCATGCACTTAAAGCCTTGAAATTGACCGCGGTGCCTGTGTCACGGTATCAGATTGCGGTCCAGCTCCACCCAAAGATCCTTGTTCAAGACCATAAGACCGTAGTGCCTCGGTACGTCTTCCAATCCTGTGCCTGCCTACCCTTAACGTATGAGCTGCTGGTAGCGATGACCAGCGGTGTGATCTCTTGAAGGACTCGCCTCTAGGTCATGTCGAAATCACAAAGATCAATGATAGCCGCATATGGAGCCGTGCGATCGCGTGTCGACCGTTGGCCCTCCTCGTCTCGCATCAGGGCGCTATGTGTGTATTTCGGACCTTCACCGGCTCCCAGTGCCCAGGCCGCCTGACGTCTCAAGTTGTCTTGTGGACTGCCACCGGCGCCATCTACCAAGATTAGAGATTCTCGAGGTCGGTGATCATGGATCCACAAGTGGCTGCTATCGCGAACGTAGGATGGCGAGCATATTTCTTGAGACGTCTACATCGGTAAGCTGGCGAGAGTTAAGCGTGCATCTGCTCCGCGTCTCGCGTGGTGAGGTGGGAAGAACAGAGATGGCCAGCTCGCGAGAATCTCGTCAAGCTCCTCTGAAAACATCGATTAGCAGAAAGCGGCAGCTTCCTCCATGGTACGTATGGCCAACTAGGCTTTGTCCATTGTTGGAGATTGTGGTGATGTTTTGGTGGATGTCTTGAATGTGGCGGGCCGGGGAGGGGTTTGTATCGAAGTGGGAAGGATGGAAATGGCCAACACGCGGCAAACACATCGAGTTCCTCTGAAAATATCGGATGGCAGAGGTCGGCTGCTTCCTCCAAATCATGAGTAGCCAGCTAGACCTTGTCCATTGTTGCGGATGAGATTGTTCTGGTGAACATATTGAGCAGACGGACGCATAGGTGCATAGGTAATAATCACTGCATTTGGAGGGCCAACTGCGGACAGGATCTCCAGGGAGAAGTCGCACTTGCCTCCAGGGATGGCTCAAGGCTACTGAGGACTGGTGATGACCAGGTCCTTGTATTTACGGTCGATGCAAAGAATTGCATGAACCTTCTGTAATGTGGGATTGGCACCGAACATCCAGAGAACAATCCAAGTGGGTGCGTTCCGCAATTTGGCCAAGCTTACGAACATTTGAGAAGGCCGGATCAAGTGCGGCCAGGATCTGGGCCACCGGGGTGAATTGACAGGCTAAAACGTACCTGGGCAAGGACACAGTTGTCGTCAGCGCTCGATGGCCGGCATGACTATGAGGCGTCCTCTGAGTTTGGGATATTCTGTCGAGCTTGAGGAGTCGGGGGAAAATTAGACCCTTTATTTGCGATCAGTACCAAGCCCATGCGCCCTGTCTAAAGACTACCGCGTTCGAGAGGCACCTCAGCCTCGTCATCACTATCATCCCTGAAGCCCTCTTCCAAACTAGACCCACTGTTAGCATTCGGCATCCGCGCCGCCTCACAGCACCATCCGCCGGAAACACTCACTCCCGACTGAGCCGCCTCTCCAGATCCGGCCGGCCACTGCTCCGCGACCGCCGCGCCTCCCGCTCCAGCCGCGCACGCATGTCCCCGTCCTCGGGCACCTCGTCCAGCTCCTCGCCCTCGTCCGAGTCGTACCCGCCGGCGTCGGACCCGCCCGCCCCGCCGGCGCCACCGGCCGTCGCGACGACCAGCCGGTCCTGCAGGCGCGCGCGCCACGCCGTGGGCACGAGCCACGCGGCGACGGCGTGCTGCAGCCGGTGGCGCAGGGACACGGTGCCCGTGGTGAGGGTGTCGAGCGGGAGGTAGGCGCCGTAGCGGCTGGAGCGGTAGCGCGCCCATAGCGGGTAGAGGATGTAGGTCGCGACGAGGAACACGAGCAGGGCGATGATCGCAGGGACGATGAGAGTCTGGGGCGAGGTTGTTAGTTGGGGTGGTCTGCGGTGGTTTGAGTTGGTGTTTGCGTGACGGTGCTGGGGTGTCACCAGGCCTGGGACTTCACCTTGAAGGTAGACAGAGTCGAGCCCATCGTGGAGAACGTATACGGTGTTCAAGCCGTCGAACGGCAGGCGGTCGGATAGGCGGTGGTCAGTGGGATACGTTGGGGAAAGATATGCTTGTGGCCTGTGTGTTCAAGCATATATGACGCCAAGCCTATACATTATGACAGGGGCAAAGCATGTACTATGTAGCCCGTACGGCAACTTTGCTGACAAAGCCGGGATGGCTTTTACCTCAGTACCCCAAATGTCAGTGTTACTATGCTAGACACATTATTTATTACCTGATTGACTTACTACCTAACCACAATTGTAGCTACGCAATATTCTTATCAACACATACTGTGTATTTTATATTTTTTTACATGTCGTATTGTATGCCTTGTTGTAATTTTTTTTTTGTATTGTATGCTGCATCAAATAGCAGTATGCACTCCATGGCACCGTAATACTAACCTAGAGACCATGCCACTAGACATTAATATTGTATACGGCCGGGTTGGTTTGACAGAAACCGAATGAGGGGCGGTAATATTCCACAACCCCGTTGAGACCACAGCGGAGGAGGGCTTTGTGATGAGTTAGAAGAGTTGGCTCTCATGGCTGGCTTAAACGAATGTCTCCTGTACGTGTGGGGGGATTTGGTGTGCTACTCGGGGCCAATCGTGGCCTTCATTATATCTACTACTAACTTTTCACGTGGCAGTCTCTCGTCATAACCCTATGGGGTCCATACGAGTAATGAAAGAAACAAAATGTTGTCCCGATATTGGAGTGGTTCTACTTTGAAACCTGGCCGGTTTCATTGCCGAACATGGGTATGAGCATAGGTATGAACATCGGTTGTTGTATGCCATTGTGGCCAGATCAGTGACTTGTGCTTGCGGGTGTTTCACAACGGCTGCAATTTGTTGACATCGTAAAAGACAATAGTGAGAAGCCACCCCTGGAATTGTGTTGCGGTTGACTGCACAGGCCACCCGAGATGCGAACATAGCAGCTAAGTAGCGTAGCAGCCAGGGCACCAGGACAGCAGGGCAGCAGGGCAGCAGGGCCCCTGGTCGGCCCAGTACCGCTTCCTCCACTTCACAACGACTTCCCCCCCGAAGCGAGCCCAGAGCCCACTTGCTCGCACCCTTTGTTGAAGAAAGTCGTCTGTGTTATCGTCCGAACTGCACTCAGTCTTTCGCAGGGCGGGGCTGTCAATTGATGATTATGCCACGGCCAGACCAGCAAGACTGACTGTGACTCACCGTTGAACTGAGCGCATCGCCTCCCTCCAGGTCTACGCCGTCATCCAACTCTCGTTCAGGCAGCAACTGGACTCTGGACGCTGGACGCTGGACGCTGGATGCTGGAACGACTCGACACCGTGAGCATCACATCACCTGCACCCACCTGGGCGCACATGCCGATGTTGACACGACTATTCGCTGGCCGGGTATCTACCATGCGACCGACCTCGGCTTGTGCCTTGACCACAGAGACACCTTCAACTATTGAACTGCAAACACCTGCTCGACACCACCATCTGCCCTCGACTCCCCCAAGAAAACACTGATACTCGGTCGAATCGATACTTGCCACATTACTACCGACATCATAGGAAAATTACCCCCGTCAACCGCCTCGCGACGGCCGCCATCCAGCCGCTCGCACCATGGCCTCCCTTTTCTCTAGGGGCAAACACAAGGACAAGAGGCACACGAGCGACGAGGGCCGGAATCTGGGCGCGTATCAACAATTCAATGACGCCGAAAGTATCAGGTCGGGCTACTCCTCACGCCACACCAGAGACTCGTCCGTATTGTCGGTCGATCGTCCAGAGTCGGCAGATGGAGCGGGCATCAACGAGAGGGCCGGTGTGTTTTCAACCATACCTTATGATAGTACGGACAATCGCCGCTCCCCCATACCAGTCGACTACCTGCCCAAGGGGGACCAGATGCCCATGCGGAGAGAACCGCTTCCCCACCAATTAAATAAAGCCACGGCCGACTTTCACCAATATCCTACCTTTGACCCGGCCATACTTCAGCAACAGGGTTATGGAGCTCAACCTTCCGGCCCGCGGCCGCCGCCGGGTCAGAATATCTCCCTGTCATCGACGGCTCGCCAGACCCAGTACCAGAACCTGGGGCCCTCGAGGGACAGCGGATATCCTGGGTCCCACAACTCCAAATACAGTACATACGCGCCTTCGCAGACTTCGCAAGGCAGGAACTCAGCAGATCAGTCTAGTCTATATTCAGGTAATGGAGGATCCTATGACAACTCACGCATGTCCACCCGCTCATCAAGAACAGCACTGCCTAGTGCCTCCTCCCTAAGTAGTTATTCCTCCCAACCTTTCAACCGGGAATCCCATCGCCTGACCAGATTTCCAGGAGGACTCTCGCCGACCAACCCGAACGAAGGGATTTTCAACTTTCCGAAGCCGGACGAGAACCTGATTGATACCATGTTTCTGCAGCTGATGCAAAAGCGCGGTTGGCACAATCTCCCGGAACAGGCGCAGCGCCAGATGCTCGCTTACCCATCTTCCAAGAAATGGACCCTTATTTACCAGGACAAGCTCACCGAGTGGCAGGGCGAACAGAAACGAAGATATACGACAAAACCCGGATCCTACCAGACGTTTGATATCGCGGCATCTGCGGCCGAGGAAGGCAGTCCTGAATGGTATGTTAGGAAAGTCATGGACAACAGTCTTGACATGAAAGGGTTCGGAAGCTTGGAGGTCAATTTGCGAACACAGCAGATCGGATGGGTCCGGCGCTTCATCGAATGTCAAGGCCAAGTCGCACTCACCAACGTCCTCTTGAAAATAAACCGAAGGACCGCGGCTGGACCGGCAGCATCGGATGGATCAGGCCCCAAGGGAGACGCAAAGAGTCTCGACCGCGAGTACGATATCGTCAAATGCTTGAAGGCGCTGATGAACAATAAGTTTGGCGCAGACGATGCCCTGTCGCATCAACAGGTCATCGTAGCTCTAGCTACGTCGCTCATCTCACCCAGGTTAAGCACTCGAAAACTGGTCAGCGAGGTCTTGACATTTTTGTGCCATTGGGGTGAAGGCGACGGACATGTCAAAGTCATCCAGGCTATGGACTCGGTCAAGGCGGCAAACAACGAAAATGGCCGGTTCGACGCATGGATGCGGCTCGTGGAGGTGACCGTGGATGGCCGAGGCAAGATGGGCAGCCTGGTCGGTGCAAGTGACGAAGTCCGGAGTGGTGGTGTAGGCATGGAGAACCTGCTCATGGAATACGCCGTTGCGACCTTGATTCTCGTCAACATGATCATCGACGCCCCGGAGAATGATCTCCAGCTGCGGATGCACATCCGCGCCCAATTCGGGGCGTGCGGCATCAAGCGTATCCTCTCCAAGATGGGAGCGTTCCAATACGACCTGATTGACAAGCAGATCGAACGGTACCGCACCAATGAAGCCATCGACTATGAGGACATGCTCGAGCGGGAGAACAGCAGCATCAAAGACAGCGTAGAAGGTGAGGTTAAGGACCTCAACAACCCTGTCCAAATTGCAGATGCTATTCAACAACGCCTGCAAGGTTCCAAGACGAACGACTATTTCGTGTCTGCGCTGCAGCATCTGCTGCTCATTCCTAACAACGATGGAGAGGAGAGGTTGCGGATGTTCCAGCTTGTGGATTCAATGCTGAGCTATGTGGCCATGGACCGGCGGCTGCCGGATATGGACCTCAAGCAGAGCCTCAATTTCACTGTGCAGAGTCTTTTGGACAAGCTGCACACGGACTCGGAGACACGTCAAGCCATCGACGAGGCCCTTGAGGCTCGGCAAATCGCCGATGCCGCTATGGCCGAGCGGGATGAAATGAAGGCGCAGGTGGAAATGGGCGCTGATGGGCTCGTGGCCAAGCTTCGGAGGCAACTGGACGAGCAAGACAGGTTCATCGACGCTCAGAAACGACAAGCAGAGACTCTCAAGTCTGAGTTGGAAAATATACAAATTATCCGGGCCAAGGAAGCCCAGAGGTACGAACTTGAGACCCGGGAGCTCTATCTCATGCTCCGCGATGCACAAGACGTTGCAGCGTCCAAGGCTACTAAGGGCGGCGCCACGCTTGATGAGGAGGACCCGGCACTTGCCAAGGGTATACTTGACCGCGAACGCTTGATGCAACGCCTGGCCACACAGCTTGAGCGGCAGAAGACACAGTACAAGCTGGAAGGCAAACGATGGGGCGAAGAGGTGGGCCCTTCAGACGAGCTGCGTGCGTTGCGTGAGGAAATGGATGAACCTATACCAGATACACTTGAGCCGGTATCCAGAGACCTCGTCCATAGCATACTGGGCAGCGTCAACCGCAGCACACGCGTGCAGAAACAGAAGAAGCGCGACTCCGATGGCGAGCTTATTGACGATGAAAATGAGGATGTCATCTACGAGAAGCCCCGGATGGTCGAAATTCGTCGTCCGGTTATGGATCCCAAACAGAACGTCAACCTCATGGGCGAAATCAGAGGCACATTCAAGAAGATCGGAGATAGTGACTCCGAGGATGATACCGCGACAGGGCCGTCTCATCCCAGTGTGGAGCTTCAGTCACCGATTACGCCAAGCGATGAAACCCCCAAGATCGAAATCACCGGCACCGGCGTGCCGGCCCCGCCTCCGCCGCCTCCGCCGATGCCTGGTCAGTTGGCTGATGCACATCCACCGCCGCCGACTCCGCCGATGCCTGGGCAGTTGGCCGATGCACCTCCACCGCCGCCGCCTCCCCCGATGCCTGGGCAGTTAGCTGGGGCACCTCCTCCGCCGCCTCCGCCTATGCCTGGGCAGTTAGCTGGTGCACCTCCTCCGCCGACTCCGCCTATGCCGAGTATAGGGATGCTCTCGCCGGGCTCAGCGAATTTTCCACCGCCACCGCCGCCTCCGCCTCCGCCTCCTCCACCTATGCCGGGCACTCTAGGACGTATACCTGGCGCGCCACCGCCACCACCACCCCCTCCTCCAGGGATGCCCGGCGGTGTACATGGTCACTTCTTGCCACGACCAGGCCTGCCGCCACCAACTTCGGGAATCGGATTGCATGTCAGGCCGAAGAAAAAGCTCAAGGCCCTCCATTGGGACAAGGTCGACGAAGCCACCTCTACACATTGGGCAGCTCACGCTCCCACGACAGAGGAAAGAGAAGAAAAGTATGCTGAACTTAGCCAAAAGGGTATTCTGGACGAGGTCGAGAAGCTCTTCATGGCCAGAGAGGCCAAGAAACTTGGTGGTGCCTCAGGCAAGAAGGATGACAAGAAGCAGGTTATGTCGCATGATCTGCGGAAAGGATTCGGTACGTTGTCCCGCCTTGCTGCCGCTGTCCTAGCCCTTCCGACTAACAAACGCATCAGAAATTGCCCTGGCCAAGTTTTCACAATACTCTGTGGATAAGGTTGTGCAGATGATCATTCACTGTGACACCGAGGTCCTCGATAATCCCGTTGTTATGGACTTCTTGCAGAAGGATGACATGTGCAACATCCCGGAGAACATCTACAAACAGTTGGCACCTTACAGCAAAGACTGGACGGGCCCCGACGCCATGAATGTTGCCCGTGAGCAAGATCCGGCGGAACTTACGAGGCAAGATCAGATCTACTTGCAAACGGCGTTCGAACTTCACTACTACTGGAAGAGCAGGATGCGAGCCCTGGCCTTGACACGGAGCTTCGAGGCCGACTACGATGAGATCACCGACAAGATGCGACAGGTTGTCGACGTATCCGAGTCGCTGCGAGACTCAGTATCGTTGATGAACGTGCTCGGTCTCATCCTGGATATCGGTAACTACATGAACGATGCCAACAAGCAGGCCCGTGGTTTCAAGCTCAGCTCGCTCGCCCGGCTTGGAATGGTCAAGGATGACAAGAACCAATCCACACTGGCTGACTTGGTGGAGCGGATTGTCCGACAACAATATCCAGAGTGGGAGATCTTCGTCGAAGACATCCAGGGCGTCATGACTGCGCAGAAGATCAACATCGAAGCACTCACGACCGACGCCAAGAAGTACATTAACAATGTCCGGAACGTCCAAATGTCGCTCGACAGTGGCAATCTGTCGGACCCCAAGAAGTTCCATCCGCAAGACCGCGTCTCACAGATCGTGCAACGCACAATGAAGGAGGCTAGGCGCAAGGCCGATCAGATGGATCTGTACCTGGAGGAGCTGTCGCGGACCTACAACGAAATCATGGCCTTTTACGGTGAAGATCCCACGGACGAAAATGCGCGCCGCGACTTCTTCGCCAAGCTGGCCCTCTTCATCAGCGAGTGGAAGAAGTCTCGCGAAAAGAACACGACGTTCGAGAAGCAGCGCAAGCTTAACGAGGAGTCGATGCGCCGCAAGAATGCCAATTTGCAGGCCTCCCTCAATGGCCGTGTTGGCGATGCTGGCCCCGTCAGTTCTAGTAGTGCTGGGGCGATGGACAGCCTGCTTGAGAAACTCCGAGCCGCGGCGCCGCAGGCGAGAGATCAGCGCGATCGCAGGAGGCGTGCACGACTCAAAGACCGCCACCAGGTGCGCGTTGCCTCGGGCCAGAAAGTGCCCGACGTCAACGAGATACCTGAGATCGAAACCGGTCTACAGAGCGCCAAGAGCGTTGACAGCCACGGCACGGACAACACGGCGGGCAACAGAAGCGTGGCTGGCGCGGTGCTCTCTCCCACGTCGCTGGCGTCGCCGCAGGAAGACGGAGAGGACGACGTCGCGCAGCGGGCCGCGCTTTTGCTGCAGGGCATGCGGGACGGCGAGGACGAGGGCGATGGCAAGAAGCGGCAAGAAGACAGGCTCGAGGCGAGGCGGCGGACGGCGCTGGACGAGCGGCATCGCAGGCGCGGGCGGCGCGAGAGGGCGGCGAGTGCGCAGCCTGATGCGCGGGAGAAAGCGGCGAGCGTCAATGGCGACGAGGACGACACGGGTACTGCAATTGCGACTGAGGATAAGCCTGCCGAGGCTGCTGGAAATGGGGAAGCGGCCGAGGGGACGGCTAATGGGGTGCGGGCGAATTAACACCAGGCTGTGCCAGCGTAAGATGAGTGGAGAAAGAGAGGGGGCATTGATGATGGGCTAGAGTTGCATTTACGTGTTTAATATAGCATATGAGTGCATGTCTTCCGCTTCAAGACTGACTGGGACTACAACTACTGAGATGCAAAGTGGCTTCTTGATGGATCCCCCCTTTGGGCGGCATGGGTTTATGCGTAATAAATTAGTTTTACCGAGCTTTACTTCACAGCTCGGTGCTTATGCAGGTCTCCGTTCGGATGTGTACTGTATACGTGACTGGTGTCACTGATTTCCACGGCTTTGGGCCACAAATTACCGGACTTATGGTCGACAATGAAAAATATGACGCCTTACCTTTTGGGACAGGGGAGAATAGCCCGGCTTGTGCCCTTCGTCACATGCAAAGTCACAAGGGCCAATAGCCCTCAAATTGTGCTATAGGCCAGATTCCATAATTGTGTGGAGAGGTAGGTGGTGGTAGTGGAAGTGTTTAACGCCGCATAACCATAAGGCCAGTAGAACTATTTGCTAAGGTATATTACTCCTAATCCAAAATAGATCAGTAGTGTGATATTATAAAAGTAGTTTATGTTTAAGGATCGCAGTTATATCTCGTATTGTTATCGATTTCAATATATTAAAAATCTGTGTATATTATTATATATCTCTATAGTTAGTAAGCGGCCACGCTGCAAGTTACACCCTTGCAAAGTGTACGGTAACGTGCCACTTTGCGAGGTGCACTCCTGCAGAGTGCATGATAGCATGTCACTGCCCGGAAGGGGCATTGGCAGAGTGCACGGTAGAGTGTCACTGCCCAGAAGGGAGATTGGCAGAGTGTATGGTAGAGTGCTACTGCCCGGATGAGAGCTTATAAGCTTTCACCTGAGGTGTGCACTCTCTGGATGCCTCTTCTCCTTTCTATTTTACTATCTACTTAGATATATACACAATCTTTACGATTACTCTTGTAACGTACCTAGTATAATAAAGACCTTACCGATAAAATCCAATTTATTTCGGATTATTCAAGCAAAAATTTACTTGCATTTACAATTATCCCCCATTTTTAAATACTATAATAGCTGTTGATCGGACTTTCGATGTTATAACGTTGTCGATTTGAAGTGTGGTCGAAGTAATAGTAATATTGCGAAGTTCAGGTAGTGTATTGTTTTTTTTTTATGTTTGGCAAACCACTAGTTGGTCTGTACCCTACTTTCTATGGTTAATTACTTAGTCTGTAACTTATATTGAATTGGGTACTCTACTGCAATTAACTTTCAATAGTGCAGTTTACTTTGATTATACTGCACCTAAAAGCTATTCCAACACTAATAGCTTTTTGTTTTGTGGTGTTAGTGTATTTTGTTGGGAAAGTTTTTGCCAACGCAAATGCTTTCCTATACTTTCTCCACTACCATTTGAATGCCAGTTTCACTTTCTACTACTTGCAATCCCGCAAATAAGTACTGCCTCACTTTTGAATTCCAATCCCTCAATATACAGGCGATTCAACTATACCAGTTAATTGAGTCCGTATCATCAATAACCTGACAATCTTCTAGTTTACTAGAGTATCTCTTTCTTTCCCTTTATCCCCTAGTAAATTATACCTTGCTAAATAGACTCTGGATGTAATCCTAGATCCGAATAATGAGTTGATTACTATTTATAAACCTTTTTAGAGCTTTGTTTGGTATAAACTTCGTTATACTATCAATCGCGTTGTCTTTATCATTAATTTATCGGAACTCTTCATTTTTTTTGCCTTCGCAGGCTTCGCAAAAAGCTATAACGTTGATTATCAAACATTTTTCTTGGTAGTTCCAAACCTAGAAAGACACTCGAATAGGCTTCGTAAATCGGTATAAATAGGGACTAGAATGAGTGGAATCTTTAATTATTTGTTAACAATGTTGAAGGTTTCCCACATATATATACACATATTAAAGCCGGTGATCATAAAGTAAACTTAGAAAGTAAATACACTTGGTAGAACCCCTTTTTACTTAATGAAAGTTTAATATATCAAGTTATAAGTAATAACTATCTGGTTAATTTATGATATATATTCCTTAACCGATATTATAAAGAATTCGATTTATCAAAATAAATTAGTATTATTGGCGAAGGCGCCGTTTCTCAAAATTATTACCTTGGCTCTCATTAAGCCAATAAGAACTATATTAATACCTCGATCGAAATTGTTCATTTACTACTACAATCTTTTTAAGCGGTCGTAATTCTGATTGTCTGGGTTTTTTTGGTTTATGCCGTAATTAATGGGTTATATGATACCTTTTGTTGGTATATGATCGCAATATAGTTACTACGCATGCGTTATTCCAAGTATTATCAAGTTTTCGTGACGCCAGTTTTATTAATATTAACTAAGTTAATACTTTAACCTTTTTAATAGTGACTAAGTTATTTAATATCAGTATCGTCAACATTATATATATAGATCAACGATTCGTTAAAGTTAAAATGTTTACACTTGGTTGAAATCGTAGTCAGCTTGCAATTTCAGCAATTCAACTTCTGAACCGCGCGCTACTTTATTGACACGAAGTTAGTAATTTCAACAAATATTATAGCTTTTGGAATAGTATTACATGCAGTGCAGTAGGTCAAATTTACTTACAGTAAAGTTAACTGTACTGCAAGTTGGGTGTATTACTTTGTGGAGACCTAGCGTATTGAGTGTAAGTCGAGTGCAGTACGCTACACTTCACTCTAGGGTACGGACCAATCAATTGGCTATACAAATTACAGTGCAGACCGGCTAACGGTCTGCCAAACCTAGAACAATACATCTACCACTTAACCACACAATACTACTGTTATTTCGACCAATCGAATCGACAACGTTGCAACGTCTAAAGCCTACCAATACTGATTAGTGCTTGCCTGCTAGGTTAAGTACAGATAAGCTAAGTAGAATAAGAAGCTACTTTCCGGTTACGTTCTAAGTCAAACAACCGCTGGGGTAGAGGAAAGATTCTTGCGAAGGGCCTCTATTAGTACTGCAACAGTCTTCCAATGGCAGGAAAACAGAGAGAACTTTTGGGTTTCGTCATTCTTCCAATGGAAATCTGAAAGTTAGCATCGGTATCGCTATCGAAAACACCAAGAAATCTTTATTAATCCTTCTTAAAGACGTTGAGATTGACTGTCAGAAGTCTCAAAGTACGGCAAGTTGGCAAACGGCTAAGTTAGTAATACTGCGGGTACTACTACTGCAGAAAAACGACTAAGTCTCACGGCCTACAATAAACAACTTTCGCCCTCTACCACCATCTTTCGCCTTTAACCTACATAAAAAAGACCACCGACCTCATCTTTTACACTGAACCTCTACCCATACTTCACTCTTTTCACTTCCTTTACACCACGTCAATTGTCAAGTTTGCTACTCTGAGCTAAAACACTGAGAATCATCAAGTCTCATCAAATTACGCCAAGAAAACCACGTCACGCAACTCCACACTGAATCGTCAAGTTACCACACGACTTTACGCCAAAACACTAAGCTCCTACGCCTAAGATCACCAAGCCCTTCGCCCAACACGCCTATTAAAATGTCTGTCGCCAACGCCTACTTTAAGGCTATTACTAACTCTATTAAGAAAGAGGTAATTAAAACGTTTGGAACTGTTTTCACTAAATTTTACGACGAATAACTCTGTATCATAGACGTTGACGAAACCTTTGATAAAGTTTATTTGACCAACTACGTTAGCTAGTATATTCTCGAGTTTGATGGCGGTAAAGAGTTTGGGTGAGGCAATCGTGCTTTTTAAGACTTTTAGGAATTCTTTAACTACTAAACTCCTAATATGTAAAAGATGATCCAGCGTGCGGTTAAGATTAAGTTAAAAAAGGAGGTCATACGCTGTAACATTTATATTTTTAACAAAATGTTAATAAGATTAGCAAAGACCTTTTTCGAAATAACCTAATATTAAGACTGCCCTTAAAATCCTAATCCTTAAAACGTCTGGGGAAAAAGGAAAGGCATTAAGGGATTCCAACGTCTATATACACGTTTTAAAAGATCTCTAACCTACCTTTAACTAAGTTAAACCTTTTTACATGTTAGTGATAAGGAAACTATTAACCTGCTCAGCAGTTTAGTACTGCCACGTGATAGCACGAAGTATATACTTGGCGGCAGCAGAGCACGCAAAGCAGCGGCTGTTAACACAGCTAAAAGTATTAATGTTAGCATTTTTACCAATCAATTAAATAAGATCTTTAGGCCCTCCAAAACCTTTAAATAACTATTACCCCTTAGAAATTTAATCGTTAAAACCCTTAAAAACTTTTCCCTTTTAGATTCACCTACGTGTGCGAACTTACTACAAGTTTTACTATAGGACTTTACCCCTCAGACTAGGCGACTGGTAATTACCTTTAACACTGTGTTTCGAAAGCCTTAAGGTTTAAACCACTAGGAAACACCATTTAAGGCTGAGATAACTATCGCAACTTTTTTTTTAACCTGTTAAGATAATTAATATTAATTACAAACTTATAACGGATTTTGTTAAAATTTAGGATAATATAAAGAAATACGAAGAAAGGCTTTATAACCTTCAAGGTAAACTGCAATAATAGCGAAGAAAAAAGAGGAGGAATTACCAATAGAAATTCTTAATTAAATGCTCGACAATTTAATAATGTATTAAAAAGCAATAGGAAAAGCCTAAGTTAGCGAGGCCACATTTCGCGAGCAGGTACGGGCAATAGTAACGGGTGTTAGCGAATTTGAATACGCCCTACAACGCTTAAATACTACCTATGAAAGCTTTTTTAACCAGTTTCGTTCTTCGTTTGCCACCGTAATAACATGTATACCAAACTCGTTCGATATATATTCCCAAGCTGGCAACTTCCTTAACGTAAATAAAGAAGACTTTACGGTAGTTAATTACGTCGACTGTAAGTATAAGCGCTTATAACGCCTAAAGTCAGACCTATTAACCTCAACCTCAAATTAAAGGTAACACCTACGCTAACGTTAATAAGATTTAGGCAGACCTGTCGACTATGAGCATTATCGTTGTGATAGTGGTAAGAGATATTAGATTTATGGCAAGGCTGGCTGCTAGTTAACTCGATACCCCCCCTCCGAGTGTAACAACAGAAAATCAACGTATTACATTCAATACTCTATTGTTTTAGAAAAAAATTACTTAAATTAAGTTGCGGGCATTAAAGGCAATAAGTTAAATAACATCTTAAACGCTTCAAAATAAATTAAGTAACACGAAGATATTATTTTTGGTACGGTAGCCCAGTGATTAGCCAACCATACCTTTTTTACTGTTTGGTCGATAAAGACCTTTACTTTTACCCTAAACATACCTTTACTCCCTTACACACCTTTAACCTTCGCGATCGTTACACGGATTACACGTTTTAATGTATTATATTAAATACTAAAACAATAAAGTACTTAATAGGAGATTATTCGTAGTATGTAATACTATAAAGGGAAAGCATTTTAATCACTGATATTAATCGTTATAATGCCGGTAAAGATAAAGTTAACTTTAGCTTAGGCGAAAAATTATCGTTATTAGGGATAACGGTAATTTAAATTGTTTTAAAAGCAATTACATTCCACATCCTTAAGTCCCCCACCCCTTTTCTCCTTTATTTAGAGGATATAAAGACTCTCGACGTTAACGTTAACCTTAACGTAGACGAGCTAGTTAAAAATAGCCGGAGGTTTTTACTCGCCCTTAAGTAGGGGTACTTATGGTTTTATCTTTAAGGCCCGGAAGTAATGGTGTTAAACCTAACGAAGCCGGAGATACGTTAACTATACCGGCATTTTAACCACCAAGTTATTAATAGGTTATATAAAGTTTCAAATTCCGTAAAGTATAACGATATATAATACTTTATCCTCGAAGCTATTAAAAAGCTATACTACCACTATTAAACGCATACCCAATCCCCTTGAAATTTAAGTTTACATTAAAAAACGATAAGGAATTTAATTATAAGATTTTTATTAATATGTTTTTCTTAAATAATAAGCCTATTTTATACTTCGTTAACTCCTTAACCTTTTTTTACGAAGCTAAATTCCTAAAGTCCCTTTCGGAAAAAAATACGTAGGAAACGTTAAAGACGTTGTAGATTAACATGTATCTAGGTTCACCTAATATTGTTGTCCACGATACTGGTACCAACTTTTCGGTGGCGGAATTTTAGGAAAATGCCAAAATAATGGGTATTTAATAAAAATAAGTACCTGTAAAAGCCTATTAAAGTATCGGAAAGGTTAAAAGGGCATACACGTTACTTCGCCGAGCGTATGTCATCCTTACGTTAGAGATTGAAAGCTTTACGGATCCGGAGGCAAGTTTACAAATAGAAGTAAAAGGCCTTAATAACACCGTAAACACTAACGGCTTAATCTCCACTTTCGGCAAGTACTTAGAAACGTGTTATGGTATACAGTAAAGCCCTAAGATAATTACGAAGGGAATTAACACGCCGCTAGATTAATAACACCCTCAATACCAGGAACGGTCCCTTAACGATCGACGAGCTTGATTTGCTGCTGCAAAGTGAAGTCCTTATATAGTGGAAGCCAGGAAAATAGAAAGGGCTATATAAGATATTAAGTATTACAAACTCTAAAGTAATTATTAAAATTACTAACGACTTTATACCCTTTCGAACAACTTAAGTTAAGCTTTACATTAAGGGTACTGAAAATAAAGACCTTTAAACCTCTCAAAAAAAACGATCGAGCCAATACGAACCCCCTTTACCCGTTATTAATAAGCCGATGAAACGCTGTTAATGCAAACAACCCACAAAGAAAAAGGATAACGTTGAAAAGAAGAAATATATACCGGGTTTTATTTATAATACTACTTAAGTAGATAAGAAAGAGAAGAATAACGAAGACTTATCAGTAAAACTTAAAGTATAAGAGATTATTAAAACTTCCAGAAATCCTTTTAAGGAAAACAACAAGGTTGAGATCAACGGCCTACTAACTCGAGGTATTATACAATTTGTACCGAAAACCGATTTTAACCTTTAAAACTCGAACTTTACGATCTTCAAGTCGAAGATTATCTACGAGGTTAAGGGTAAAACTACGGGGCGGCCGTACGAAAAGTCATGACTAATTGCTTAAGGATATGGTGATAAAGTCAAGGACTAGATCTTTACGTAATCACCAACGATTTAAAAGATAAACTAATGCTTAGTAGTTACTCTAGTAGCAAACTTACTAAGACTAAAAGCAAATTTCTACTTAATGATTGCGACATTATGTAAGCCTATATATAGTTAATAATGGATTTATAAAAAATTATATTATTAAAACTGCCGTAAGAGCTACATGCTATCTACCCTTTAGAAACGGTAATACGGTGTATTAAACTACTATATGGATTAGCTAAGGCAGGTGTTTACTGGTTTTTAACCTATTAGTTGTACTTGAAAACACTTCTAACGATGAAATCTTTAATATACAACCCCTACTTACTAATAGTACAAAAGAAGGAATTTGGCATAGTAAATATACAAATTAATGATACCCTTTTCGTCGGAATGGCTAGCTTTATAAAACTGGAATAACAAGCAATTAAAGACTTTAAATTCTGAAATTACAAGTTAATAACGATATTAACAGAAAACAACCAATTTAACTTCAATAAATCGACAATTCGTGTACTTGGTATTAATACCGGCCTAAGCTTTCGCTAAAAAGACTAAAACGCTATTCTTATTACAATCGACAAAATTGATAAGGTTAGGGTTTAATGGTACTTAAAACAGCGTATACAGGGTAATTATATTGCTACTTTATACCAACTGAAGGCCTTCTATTATTTATCCATTACGACATAAGGATAAATATTAACGGATAAAGACTTTAATCGGCTGAATAAAAGATTGAAGTAATAGATACGAAACCTGGACAGCGGAATTAATATAGTGCTAATCTACTTTTTAAAAGCTTAGTAAATAATCTTTATAAATGGGTCTCTTACAAATGATACCGATTTTTCCTTATAAATTGTCTTTCCAATAACCCTCATCAACAAAGATAGGCGAAAAGATCAGTTTAGTATTATCGGCAATCTGATTTACTAGTTTTTTATTAAGTTTAAAAGGATTACACGAAGTTTGTCGGTATCGGAAGTCTATAACATAATAGCGGACTTTAACGTAGGCATGACATTGTGGGAGACCCTTAATATTATTACCAGGTAGTTACGAATTCCTCTTATTCCGGTGGTAATCTGTATCTAATTAAGGAACTTCTTTAAATGCTTTTTAAAACTAGGGACTACTAGTGAAAAACGCCTGATAATCGACTTAATAGCGCTCCAAAAAGCCTACGAAGGGAGTAAGATTAAGGAATTCCGATAGATTAACAGGAAAAACAACACCGCCGACGCTATATCAAAAGAATTACCGAACAAAACCTTAGAAAGGTTTGTGGATAGCAACAAGCTAACCATACGAGTCGAGGGCTACTTTAATAGACCGCCTAGACAGCCTGGATCACATAACGGCGAGAAAATATGTGCTGGCAAACTGGAAGACTGCCAGGGAATTAATGCTAGCGAGATTAACTGGCACGGTTAAAGTTCAGGCCTATAAAGGTCCATAGCGAAAGAACTTTTTTAGGAGTTGATAAACTCGGACCTCGGGGCAACGGAGCAATTAAGGTCAAATGAAGTCAATTTGTATGTAATTGGGTACAATTCAGTATAAAAGTAAATTAGAATTGACAGAAGTCTGGCCAGTTAATAAGGAGGCAATTTAATGGCAACCGGAGAAGATTGGTTAACTACACTAACGTGTGCGTATAAACTAAAAAGCTGCCAGTATTAAAACAGTATTACATGCAGTGCAGTAAGTTAACTTTACTTACAGTAAAATTGACTGTACTGCAAGGGTATTGCTTTGTACAGACTTACCGCATTAAGTATAAGTTGAGTGCAGTACGCTGCACTTCACTTTAGGGTATACGCCAAGCAATTAGCCATATAAGTTACAGTGCAGACCGGCTAGCGGTTTGCCAAGCCTAAAATAATACATCTACCACCTGACCACGCAATACTCCTGTTACTTCGACCAATCGAATCGAAAATGTTACAATATCTAAGGCTTACCAACAATAGGGGTATTTCTATTAATAGGGAAGCGGTATAGTGAATGGTTACGAAGGAGTTATAATTAATGGATATTAGTCCGTAAGGTACGTATTAGCTTTTTATAACGCGTATTATTTCTTAAAGCGAGGCGTTTTCTCTATTTGGACTGCATTTATCGTAACTAATTTAATTATTAATGTCATTTGGGGCTTGATTTTATCTTGGACTTTATTTAAAATTTCGTTTTAGAAAGGGTTTGTATTCAACCCGCGTCGTAAATAATCTTCATGGTACTTCCTCCTTTTTTGTCAATTCTTCCAACTCCATTTCCACTTCGCAGCGGGTGTTCAACCTTACTAAGCGCCTCTTTTCTATATGCGAAGGCTTTTCTAGTTTTCGATCTGTTATTTAAAATAGGTGATATTAGCGCTTTTTTAGCCAATATCCCTCCAAAAACTTCACTTTTATCATTTTATCATGTCTACTTCGTTATTTGTATAAGTTTGGCCGTTACTAATAGATCCTTTATAATACGGTTATTGTTTCCACCGGTCTGTTATAATCCAAAGACTAACTGCAGACTATGGAACAGGTCAGCGGCCAGCTGCGCCATCAGAAGCTTGATGTCCAACATATCAAGCGGGGATATCTCTTATGTAAGGACCCATGGTTAGGGTTGGGACCGCAAGGACCGAAGAGCGGTCCAGTCGATACTACATAGGACCGTAGGAAGCGACCAGTGACTTCAGTGGTCCAGTACTGAAGATGGTATGAAAGCCATAGGATATAAGGACACAGCCATCACCATATAGATAGTATTGCCTTCTTAGCTCTTCAGTTGTCAATCTAAGTATTCAGTCTACACACCTGAATAGCCTAACAGCTAGTGATCATTCTACAGCACGAATAAACATCTTCTTGATATTGCACCTTTGTTATCTCTACTACCTTACTGCTAACATAAACCCCCTGACACCTTCTATTTACTCACGGGTATTTATTGTGATCATTACACGGTCGTATTAATACCTTTGCTCCGTAATTATTCTTTATCGGTAGGGTCTAAGTACTTGTTCACGTGAAACAGAGTAAGTAGAAGAGTAATTAAAATATGACTGGTATTGTAGCAAAGTAAGTTAAGATAATCGTGTCAAAGAAGAAGCATCTAGGGGTTTATGCTACAGGTGAGGTCTTATAAGCCCTCGCTCAAAGCGTACCACTCTGGAATACCTGATTCTAGACCGCTCCACGCATGAGAGTATAATCTGCAGCATGTCACGTTATCATATACTCTGCAAAAGTACAGCCTGTAGCATAACATGTGATCGTATCATATTACAGGAGTATACCTTATAGTGTAATGTACTGCTACCTATATATACTATCTATGAAGATATATAATAATATCCACACAGGCAATCTTTTCTTCTTTCTATGTACGTTCCGTATCCAGTAGTAATAGTATAGCTTTAGTTCGTATTCGTAATCCAGTAGTAATAATATAAGTGGTGCGATCTATATTATTTATATAGCCTTTCTTTGTGCGTTCCGTATCCAATAGTAACAGTGGTATCTACCATCGTTTCAGACAACACTTCTTTTCTTTTTCTATTTTTCTTTTACTTATAGTAAAGCACTGATGTTGAAAATTAGGTTACTTAACTTTCTTCGTAAAGTCGATAGTTATAGTAAGTATTGAAAACATTATATATATTTTAAATACGTACTTTAGGGCGTTATACGTAGGTGAAAGCGGTAAAATACTGTTGTAGGTGATTTGTTTTCGTGGTAATAAAAGTGCTTTTGTTTTCTTGTGGAGGCTTAATTGCGTATAAAGCATATAACCATTTCTCTTCCTAAAGTATCGGCTCGGATTGATGTGATGTAACAGATTCCGTTAAAACGATCGGCGTAAGTATTGTAATTGTAGCCAATTTTAAAATAAACAAGCGATACTTTTATTGTATTTGTAACACATCTTATAATTTATAGTCGGTTAAAAACTGTATTTACGGTAAATCCGGTGGTTCGTGGTCAGTTAAAAGTTTTATTCGTAGTAGATCTGACCTTCCTCCTCCTATAACCCTTTTCCTCCTCCTTGCGGTTACGGCCTAAACTGTGTATTTAGGCCTTCCTTCTCTTTCTTTCGTAACCCTCCCTCGCCTTAAGGCTATAGCTTAAACTTTACATACAAGCCTTCCTTTCCTAACAGTTCTTTTCCTTCTTACGGCCTCGGCCCACATAGACCTTCCTTCCCTAGTAGTCCTTTTCTTCCCTTTTCTTACTCGTAGTCCCTACTCTTAACCTAGGGTATAGAACTATATCGTCGTACGAGTAGTTCCTCTCTTTCCAACAACAGTCTATTTGGTTCCGTAAAGTAATACCCCTTTACAAATTCCGTTAAGTACAATTTTTTATCCTCCCAATCTGGCACGTTAACGAGTTACATCATTTCGAATAAGGCTTTCACGAAACATCTATATATGCCTCCTAAAGTATTAATACATTTGTTTCGCAGTTGGATTAGTAAGGCTCAGGTAATAAAGGGATTCACTACTTGCTATATATCTAACGTCCAGTTCGAAAAATCTTTGTAGAAATTATCCAGTAATTCAGGTAATAAAGGGATTCACTACTTGCTATATATCTAACGTCCAGTTCGAAAAATCTTTGTAGAAATTATCCAGTTATTCAGGTCCTTGGATTTTCTCCTCTAAATAGCGAAACATAACGGCTAAAATGCATATATTTTCCGTATATAGGTTTAGTTCCTTAATTGACGAATCGATAGTATTATTCCAAAGGCTCAGGTCGATTTCGTTTATCATAGTCTTTCTGATTCCTATATTTTTGACCAGAAAGTCGAAGAAAACGCTGGCCTCCTCCAATGGTGTTAGTTTCAGAGCTATAACGGGTGTCTTAAATTAGTAACGCTTAGTAGCGTTATATTAGCTAAACGGCTAGGAAAACCTAAATCGACTTAAAATAAACAAGGTAAACGAAACAAAAAAAACGAACGTAGAAAACTTTTGTTAGCGCGTAGTAGCGCTACACTAGCCAAACGACTAGGAAAACTTAAATAAACAGAATATATAAGGCAAACGAAATTAAAAACAAAGCGAACGTAAAAAGAGTTTTGTTAACACGTAGGAACAATATGCTAGCTAGGCGACTAGAGAAACTCAAAATGTTACAAGTACTAAATTTAGGAGACATAAGGCGAACGTAGGCAAACTTAAAATAAATAGAGCGAATATAGAAAATTGGGCAAGGCAAAGGAAACATCGAATTGTTATATGCTTCGGGGTACGGTGGTTTATCCGCATTAACGTGTTGTAATAGAACTTAGTAGGGGGAGTCGGTTAATTAATTAGTATGTAACCGATCTTAGTGGAGCGATCGGGTTATTTGTTTGTGTTCAACTGATCGTGACTTTACTAAAGCGAGTGGTTCGTAAAAAAAAAATCAGATAGGTCCTAGCAAAGGGTTTCGAAACTTGGTAGTTTTGGCTTACGTAATCTAGTACGTAATAGGACGCTTTCCAAAAAGTGTCTGGGTATGTCAGAGCGCCAAACAAAGGTTAATAGTAACATAACGAGGCTTTTAACAAATAAAACGCCAAATAAAGGTTAATAATATTGTGCTAAAGTTTTTTCTTCTTCAAGTTACTTAGTCTTTACAGTCTTCGTACACGTCGGCGTGTAATTCTTGTAAAAACGAAGTGTTGTAGCACAAATAGTTGAGACCGCTACAGAATTCCGCTATAGGTATTCAACGTGTATTTGTCTTTTTTTCCCTAGGCTATTTGTAATCGACTGAGTCGGCTACTAATAAGTGTCGGTAGGATTTAAGTACTTGTTCACGTAAAACAAAGCAAGTAAAAGAGTAATCAAAAAATGATTGGTATTGTAATAAAGTTAGTCAAGATAATTTTGTCAAAGAAAAAGCATCCAAAGGTATATGCCATATATGAGGGTTTATAAGCCCTCGCCCAGAGCGTACCACTCTGGAATATCTGCTTCTAGACCGCTCCACGCATGAGAGTGAAATCTGCAGCATGTCACGTTATCATATACTCTGCAATAGTACATCCTGTAGCATGACACGTGATTATGTTATATTACAGGAGTATACCTTACAGCGTAATGTACCACCACCTCTATATACTATCTATGAAAGTATATAATAATATCCATATTTTAGTAATATTCTGAAGATTGTACTATCAACTATATGCCTCATGTTTGGCGTCCAGTCTGTAAAATCCTTTCTAAAAACGTAGAATAAGTTACGCCCTTTAAGTTCACCTCTACAATAATTAAATATCATATTAATAATATATGTATTTTCCGCAAAAATATTTAAATCTTTTACTAATACCCTAATCCCATTTTTTTATAAGTTAAGGTCCAAATACTTTAAAACATTACTAAGAAACGACGTATTTGTAAATAGGTACTCCATATATCTATTGGCTTTTGCCAGGTTTTTCACTACTAAGGCCATAGTTGTGAAATGAAACGGCTACGGTGGGTGATTCCTACGTATACTTGTAATGTTGAAGCGATATAAAAAAGTGGTTAAAGTAAGGTCATTAGCACTTATTAATATAAATTAAGGTGCAATAATACGCAAATAAAGCGTAATTATAGGCTACTTAGGCGTATTAAATTTTTTTTATTAACGTTTACTAATATTATAGTAGTCAAACGGTTAGTAAAAACTTAAAACATCGTAAGTACTAAACTTAAAATACGCGGTATAAGGCGAATAAAGGGAGGCGGATAAGTTAAATAGAAAAGGAGAGAGAAAAAAAGGTATTTGGGTAAATCCGGTGTATAAGACTTGGTTCGTATTTGGTAGGCGGTCCGGATGTCGTGTTGTAACCGTTTCTATTGGTTACGAACGGTTTGAATGTTACTTCTGTAACCGCTTTTGGGTTTTGCGAGCGGTTTGAACATTACTTTTATAACCGGTTTTATATTTCGTAAGAGATTTAGATACTATGTTTAAATTGGATAAGTCCTAACGAAAGGTTCCAAAACTCAGTGGTTTTAGTTTACGTGGCCTAAAACGTGATAGGAAGCTTTTTCAAATGTACTCGAGTACGTTTAAAACGTTGAAACGAGTTGATGGTTGACGTAACAGGGCTTGTAGTAAATAAGGAAACAATTGGTTGATGATATCATACTAAAGTAATCTTTTTTAAAGTTATTTCAGATCTTATAGTTTTGTTACGCTTCGGGTTTCAAGGCGTTTACGCATAATTTCACACTTTTGTATAGTTTTTATGAGATGTAGAAGTAAAGAATAAATAATTGGGACCGCTATAGTATCCAATTGTAAGTATTTAACTTCGGTTTTTCTTTTCTCTCCTTAGCTATCTGTAGTCGATTTGATCGGCTCCTAATCAATATCGGTAAGGTTTACTTTTTTACATGAACGTAAAAGAGTATAATAGTAATTACAAATATTGGTATTATAGTAAGTAAATATAGATAAATTAGGAAGAAATATTCAGAAAGTGTACTCCACGAATGAGAGGTTATAAACCTTTCATCCGGGTAGTAGAACTTTTTCCATACACTCTGAAACGCCTCTTCTAGACCGCGCCACGCATGATGCACTCTGCAAGAGTGCAATCTGCAGCGTATCACGTTATCGTACACTCTGTAAGAGTGCAGTCTGCAGTGTGCCACGTTATTGTGCATGCTGCAGGAGTGCACTTTGCAGCGTAGTGTAATACTACTTGACCTATGTATACTAACTATATGGACATATAATAATATCCACAAAATTGCTTACTTTGTATAAGTTTGTAGACAACTACATATTACACTCGTTAACAATTCGTACACAATTGTTGTTTCTAAGATTGTCAATTTACTGAGGGCATAGTAAATTAAATATCATTGGATACTATATCGATAAACCTCGTTGATAAAAAGTTAATTAATATACGTATTTATTTAAATATATATAACTTGGATGTTATTTATCTTTTATTTTGTGTTAACTTTTTTTAAAATTCTTTGTGGACAATTTTTATACCAAACGATAAAGCTATGCGGAAAAAGAAGATAAACGTTTGATTTTCGATTGAATCTTTAATAATTATTCAACCCTTATGGATATTCTCAATATTATTATACATATAACAAAACTATCAATGTTGAATAAATGAAAAAGACGCTTGTAGGCCAGTTATTAAGCAGATATAATATTGAAATCGATAGTAAAAGAGTTAAGAAAGGATAATGGCGAGGACTGTTAGGGTCTGATCTACGATGATAAGCCAAGTAGGTGCCAAATAAGGTTTACTATTAAGGTACAGACGGAAGACTAGAAGAGGTTATAGTGGCTCTTTATGCAGGACCTATAGGCATGGCCAGTTCTTAGCCTGTCACGTACCCTCACACGTGCTGTATACAGACCGCGCTTGGTCCACATCTAGACCAGGTTTAGACCAGGTACTGTATATCCCGTTACATAAATAGTTACGTAACCAATAGACTTAATGGTCAATGGCCTAAGTCTATAACATGCTCCCCTCTTCCTTGAACGCTATAAGGGCCGCGGTATCCTGTTGGTTAAACGTAGGACGCGGGCCTTACCCGCCTAGTACGCGGGCCGAGCGCGAGCCAGGCGCGGACTGATGACGTAACTTTTGATACGCCGTATAACGTATCGGCCGGTCTAACCCCAAGCTGCCGGCGCCATATAACGCGCCTTTTAACGTAACGTATAATGTATATCTCCTACCGCCGGTGCCGTGTAACGTACCTTTTAACGTGCCATATAATATATCGCTTTTACCGCCGGTACCGTATAACGCGCCCCCTTATAGTATCGTATAACGTATAACTCCTGCCGATTCCGGTCCGCCTCTACCTATAAATATGGAATTTAACGTACCCTTTAAAGCTTCCTTTTTTTTCATTTTATCACGTTAACCTCTTTTCGATATTTTTTACTTCAACCGTACCTTTTATAATAACCTTATTATAACCGCCTACATCTGAGCCTTATCTTAACTATTAATTAACTATTAACGTTTTGTGATCTTTTAACCCTTTTCTCGTTATTCTGGCTAATATATATAATAAACCTGACTTAACGTATACCGTTATAAGCGTTTTTAATAAATACAATTAGCCGCTGCGTAAAGTACTTCGCCCCACTATATATAAATACTCTATCGCTAATTGTATCTTATAGCTTCCTCACGTTATAGGCGACCTGCTTATCCTCGGCGATAACGAGGATAAAAGCGAACTCTACCACTTACAAACGAAGGATCCCTGTATATCCTGTATTAATCGCTTCTTCAATTCCAGTGTACCTTTTATTTGTATCCGATTTTATTATACGTAAAGTTATCGTACGTACCGGAAAGTTTATAATAAGGTAAATTTAAAACATTAACCTTATAGAAAACCTAACCGCGAATTAACCTCTTTTCGTAATATATTTAAAAGTTAAACTTGTTCACGATTTGGCTTGATTTACGCACCCTATTACGGAAATTCGTTACAGCTATTAAAGGAGGAAGCTACATTCTATCCCCTATTTTGTAGACGGTAAAAAGATGTCTCGGGTTACCGACTCGTTTCTACCCTCACGTTTATCGAGTTGGTTGACTAATTTACTTGGCTCCGAAGATTACTCGAACCTAAGAGATCCTTACCGTTCCGGTAGTGTAAATTATTACCCCTTTCGTCATATATTCCCGTCACCCCTTCTTCCTGGGTTCGTCTTTCCCTAAAACTTCCTCGTCGTCCTTTACGGTTTCGCTTATTTACTGTGATAGGACTCCTTCAGCTAACTATACGTTAATACATAATGTCTTTACGCCAACTTCTTCCAGTACCCGTCGTATACCCTCTCGTAGGTCTGACGTAAATAGTCAAAATAATATAGCTATGTAAGCTATATCTTTCATAGCCAATATAGGCTACGGCCCACAAAGCGTGGCGAGCAACGTTTAAGGCCTTACCATATAAACTCCATTTTTACCCGTATTTTATTTTTAACCTTGATTTAAAGCAAGATAATCGGGTTAACCGAAAACGGGTGAAGGATCGTACCCAGTGTTATGGATTCAGGCCATGGGCCATTGAGTTTATAGGTTACGTGACTGTGTACATAACGGGATAAGCAGTCTTTGGTCCGGACCCAGTCCGGTTGCAGACCGGACACGGTCTGTGCACGGCACGTGTGAGGTCACGTGACGGTCTGGGTACTGGCCGGGCACTGGCTATACCCATAGGTTCTGCATGGTGGGCCACGGTAGCCTTTTCTAGTCTTTCACTGTATCTTAATAGTAAACCCTATTTGATACCTACTTGGCTTACCACTATAAGTCGGATTATAACATACTATTAAGGTTTTCTTTTATCTTTTCGAAGGAATATTTCTTATAATAGATGAATCGATGGCAGACGTTAATAATTTTACGCTACATTTTAATACTATTAGAGAGGATAAGCCGTCAGCGAATACTCAGTCCTCCACCTTTATAAACACACCTCCTACCCTTTCGGAGCCAATTTAAACCGACATTTCTCGCTTATAAGATACCGTAAATTATATCGCATCGGCTATAAAGTAACTATAATAACCGGGTTAATCGACTTTAACTATCGACCTTACGTTTAACTTCGCTTAAGTTATAACTAAGATTTGATAACTCGAAACCGAATTAGCCGCGACTTGCGTTATTTTTCACTAACTTAAGGTAGGCGAAAACGATATAACTAATTTTAATTCGACGGATCTGCTTTTACGTGAGCGACGATATGCTAAACGATCGAATTTATGTTAAAAGCGAATAAGATATAAATTAAAGAAGATCGGTATATATTTTTTTACATATAGGGATATTATATGGAGACGGTAAATCAGGTGGTTACGGTGTATTACAAAGCCGGATGATACAAAAGTATATACAAAATAGTGAAATTCCTCGATTATAGTAAAACGGCTTTTAACAACCTTTACTGCGCGAATAAGACATTAATTAAATTAAAAAGTTTGGATATAAATGATAAAAACCTATAAATATTATTCGCTATTAGATTCGAGATACTTTTAGCTTAAATGGGCAGCCTAAATTGGCTTTCAGTCGTAAAGTATAATTATTTACGCTCTCGCGTATCGCTAACCATCTGCAACAAATCCATTACAGTAGGTGTCAAGCGGGTAAATTATATCGTAGCTTTAAAAAAAGTACCGGAAACTCGCTGACGAGTTGAAATCCTTAAACTTAAAGCGATGTTTTGGTCGTTAATTAGCGGAAATCGTATAGGTTTAACGGCCGAATAGTAATACGGTTATAATAGAGGTTTACACCTTTTAAGTGTTTTCGTTAAAAGGTCGAGGTAATCGCAATTAATTATCTCGATACCGTGGCCAGTTATCTTAATAAACTCGTTCGGTACGCATTTAGGACTAAGGATATAGGGCAACGTGAGCGACGGTAAAGAAACGTTAAGCTAGGCTTACTTCGGGGCGTTGCGTACGTTGTGGCTTATCGAACCATTACCAACGTGACTACAAACTCCGTCCGATATTACCTTCGGCGTAGGTACATACGGTCTAAGTAGAAAAGGTAAAAAAAGTTTCTCCATTAATATCGACGGTAAAAGCCTAACTCTTGGATATAATTTCATTTAGGGATTATATAGCCTTAATGGCGCAGTTGTGAAATCGAATAAAAAGGAGTTCAGTTCAATTAAAACACGTATAAACGAATATCTATTCCTTATTCCTGTACTTTTTAATAACACCTACTTTTTAGATATTTAAGTCGATTTTATTTGTAATTATTATTGTATTGTAAACGAGGCTTTAATACATCGGTTAATGATAAAGCAAATTCAGCTATTACATTTTCGAAATCTCGTCATAATATAAGGTTAATGGCAGAATACGCGTATTACCTAAATAGCTAAATTTCGTAGAAATATTAAGAAATGATCGAACCCGAGGTTAATATATATTATTTCCGGAATTACGCGAGATATAATTTTTGAAATACCTTAGATGAAATACTATAAAGTAACCTTAAACGTTAGCTGTAATCGTTTAGTAGTTTGGGGTAAGGAAGGTTTAGTTATCGACGCGGTGAAAATACGTCTTAGGTCGGGGGATATATGAGGCGTAGTAGATTTTTTTTCTTTTCGGTTTAGTAAAACGTTCGTAACGAAAGACATAACGTATGGGGGATCCGTCGCGGTTAGCTTTTACTACCAGCCTTTACGAAATAACGCGGATTTTATAAACGAAGACGATGATTACGGTTAAAAAGAAAAAGGATTAATTACGTCTTCCTTTAAAATTAGAAAAATTCCGCGACCTATTCGACAAAGATAAAGTTATATCTTTATACTCATACAAGGGGAAACTCGATTATTATATTTATATTAAATCGAATAAAAATAAATCTTTACTAAAACGACTTTAGGGGCTATTTTATTCGATGTTACGAAATCAAATTTTTAAGCTTCGACGATAGGTTACGAAATTAATAAATGAAGGCTAGGTTCGGATAAGCTTTTTATTAGGTATAACGCCGGTATTACTTATTTTTAAGCTAGAGGGGGGGGGATGGCAGTTTTATATCGACAACAACGTACTAAACAAAATTACGAAGTAAAACCGCTTTTTCTTACCTTAAATTAGGGAAACCTTACGTATATTATCGAAGTCGATATAATTTATGAAGTTGAATGTTTAAACGGCCTTTTAGCGTATCCGAATAATACCCGGATAAAAGGAATTAATGACGTTTCGTACGTGGTTCGAGGTATTTAAATAATTAGTTACCCCCTTTAGGCTAATAAAAGCGTCGGCGACGTTTCAACGATATATTCATTATATAATAGCGAATATTTTTGATTATTTCGTTATAACGTACCTAAATAACCTTTTAGTATTTTTCTTCAGTATCAAATAGGATTATATAGCGAAAGTTTGCGTGGTTTTAAGACGTTTTCGTAATACAGGGTTAAACCTAAATTTAAAAAAATGTAACTTCGTAATTAAGGAGGTTGAATACCTGGGTTTTATTATAACGGTAAAGGCAGGTATTCGTACTGACCCCGAAAAAGTCTGGGTAATCCGCGAATAAAAGTTACTACGTATTATCCGAAAGGTTCGAAGTTTTCTGGGTTTTACTAACTTCTATCTTACTTTTATCAGTAATTTCTTCGAGCTGGTGGATTGTCTTGTCCAACTAACAAAGTAAAGGATTCGTTAAGCTTAGACAAAACGGGAGGAATACACATTTTAAACATTAACAAATACCTTTATTACGGCTCCGATTTTAACGTATTAGGATCCAAATAAGCTGACAGTAATAATAATTTACTATTAGGAAACGGCGTTAGAAGATTGTTTATCGTAAAGAGATAAGGATAATATTTCAAAGCTAATAAATCATTACTTCGTACGATTAATAAATGTGAAACGCAACAATACTATTTACGACAAGAAGCTTTTCGCGGTAATATCTTATTTTAAAGTGTATTTTTTAGAATTACGTAATATCCGCACCCCGTTTACGATCTTAACATATTATAAGGGATTGGAATATTTTTTTTACCACATTTCATTTCGGAATGCCAAACTCGAGAGGTTAGAGTCCTTTCTCTTTTTTAATATTACCTATGGTATAGGCCCGCAACTTGAGGCGCCTGGCCGGATGCGTTAACCCATAAATTTTAAAATAAACTCGAATTTAATAAATTCCGCGCGCGAGTCTTTTAACTTGTTTTTATTGTTATGTTAAATCTGGTATTAATAGACTTATATGTTAAGGGAATATAAATCGCGGCGAGTTATATAGAAAAAATTGGCGAGACGGAGGTTTGGTTATTGGATTACAACGATATACATTTTAAGGGTAGGCCGAAGGTTTTGAAAAGGCGGTCGAAAGCGAGACTGCCCCGAGCCCGGCCCGCGCCCGAGTCGTTATCGGGGATAACACTGAGGGATTTTAGTACGACGAAACCGGCGGTATCGCAACGAACCTGGCCTGCGATAATCCCGCCGACATCGTTAACGTCGAGTAATGGTTTTATTTTCAACCCGGATACGTCAACGAAATTATAAAACCAAGGAGTGGTAAATAACCTGTTGTATAAGATTCGTTTATTAATAGTTTCCGAAGGCATAAGACGCTTTTTACTTAAGGTAAGATAATCGATATAGATTGCGGATTATGGGATTAACTCGCTGGGTACGTTACGTTACTGTAGCCGTTTATAGTTATTGAGTTAGGAATTATCAACGACGAAAATCTTATGATTAACTTACGATTTGGTTATTATAAGTTATTTAGGCAAAAAAAATTATTTCATGTTTTTAACGGTATTATTATTAAAAAGTGATAGTTGTAAATATTCGACGCATATATCAAACATATATATAATATTACAGGACGAAACCTTATCGTACTTTACGATAAGGCCTCCTATAACCCTTCCATATTTTAAATTGGTATTAAGTATATATTTTTATCGACTTCTTAGTTAACTTACCAATTACTAATAGCGGTCCTTAATATTTATTAGTTATTACGGATCGCCGTTTTAAGTTTATTTAATTCGAAGTCATGTGGTTTATAATTGTCGATACATATACGAAACGCTTTTGGAATAAATAGTGGAGATTTTATAAATTCCAAACTTCTATTATTAATAACCGCGGTTCGGATTAGGAAAACGTATTTAGGACGACTTTATATTTTTTGATAAAAGTCGAATAAATTTTATTTCTGGCGTAATACCTATAAACAGATAATGGTATTAAGCGGGTAAATTAAGAAATTTAAAAGTACTTCCAGTCCTGCAGGGCAAGTTGTTGTATTTTTAGCTTACTTATGAGAGGGAATAAAGTTAGCTCAGGCGGCGATAATTTATATCTAATAATAGATAAAAACGGTGGCGAATCGTAAACAACGTCTAGCGAAGCGATATAAAGTGAAAGATTAGGTTTGTCCAAGTTTTCGTAATATTAAAACTAATCGCCTAAGTAAAGAGCTTAACTAGTTTTATAATTAATACCGTGTCGTTTATATTTTAAACCCATTTAATATCGTTTTAAATATTTTTAGTAAATACGTTGTATTTTACATAAACTTAATTAAATGGGTGGCTTTGGACCCCCCTTTTTTAGGTCTTATCCGACATTCACCCGGGACTAATTTTGGTCGTTAACGATGTAGGAGAGGGTATATACGAAGAATTTAAAGTTTAAGAAATTCTCGCGGTAGAAACGGGGCAGGGCGGGATTTATTTAATATTAGTTAAGTGAAAGGGTTATAATAGGCCGGAGTGAGAATTATTAGAGAATTGCCAGTATACCGTAGCTTTGAACAAATTTAAGGCGAAATGAGGAAATATTTGGATTTATAATAACTCGTTATTTCGACGTCAATAGCGGGTTTATACCAGGCGATAAGCGTATAGCGAGCCGCCCACACTTTCAAAATAATATATTACTTATAGATAAGAAGAAGAATTTATTTTTAAACAAGGTTATAATGTAACAAGTAGGGCCGAATAAATGATACCCAACTTTCTAGGATACGTAACCGACTGTAAGGCGACTTTTACCATAACCTAATAAAGTCTTACCTACTCGTTATTATTATCCGTATTATTATTTAGTGAGTATCGGCATTACTAACGTTAGGGGCCCTATTGTAACTAGTTCCGAATACTAGGTAACGCTGGATGAGGGGAAAAATAAGAAGCATAGCGGGCGCTAGTAGGCGCCTAAAATGGGGGCTGGTAAGAGGCGAGACGGACGCGAGGCGACTTCGAAAATCGCAGATAGCGCGAGGAGGGACGGGCGCTGGGGGAAGCCGATAGCGGATAGTATGAGTAGAGATAAACGTTGGGAAAGGCCGACAATGGCGGATAACGCTAGAAGGGACGGGCGCTAAAGGAGGCCGATAATAGCGTTAAACGGGGAGTAAAGTGAAGGGCAGGGCGAGGAAATTAATCCTTTAGGCGGGTTACCCAAAACTACAATACATTAGTCTAACTCGCGTAACACGGTTAGCCCGGACACGATCCTACGCCCGCTCGTGGTTGGCTCGATGAACTAGTTCCTTGTTAAGGTTAGTAAATAGAATACGGATTAAATCGGAGCTCATATAGTTAGACTTTAGACGTCGCTCGCCACATTTTGTAGGTCGTAACCTATATTAACTATAAAAGATATAGTTTAAATGGATATATTATTTTGGCTATTTAGGCCAAAACTATAAAAGGGTACATAACGGTGGTTAAAAGGAGCTAGGGTGAACGTTAAAGTATAGTCGGTCGAAGGAGTATTGTCTTTATAGATAGACGACACCGTAAAAGGTAACGGAGAAGTTCGAGGGGACGACGGACTCGATAGGAGAAGGCGACGAGAACGTATAGCCAAAGGGGTAACGATTTATACGGTTGGTACGGTAGGGGTTTCTTATGCCCAAGCGATATTATGGAGCCGAGTAAACTAATTAACTAACTTAAAAAAGGCGGGGGTAAAAACGGGTCGATAACCCAGGATATTTTTCTGACACTTATGCGTAGGGGATAGAATGTAGCTCCTATCCTCGGCCGTAACAATTAATTAGCGTAGCAGGGTGCGTAGTTTGGGTAAAGCCGTAAGCAAGCTTGTTTTTTAAACATATTACGAAAAAGGGTTAATTTATAGTTAGTTTTCTCGTAAAGTTAATTTGTAAGCTTACCTTAATATAAACTCTTCAGCACGTATGATAGCCTTATGCCCAATAAACTCGGATACAAGTAAAGGGAACGTCGAAGTTGAAAAGGCGTTTAATACACAATATATAGGTGTCCTTAGCCTGTAAAGGAGGGAGCTCGCTCTTATCTTCGATATTACTAAGGACGAGGAGATCTCACATAACTCGAAACGACTACAAAAGGCAATTAACGACAGGGTATTCATATATAATAGGTCAACATACCTTACGGGGCGGCTCGTCATTTTCACTAAGGGCGCCGGCGGCAACGTGAACCAAGCTAAAGCCGTTATACATGTCGGTCATAGGGACAATATAAGGAAATGACTAAAAGATATTGGCAGGAATGGATGGCAGGGATACAAAAAGAGGAAGAAAAATTATTACAAAGAAGGATAAAGAGCAAAGAAGGATGGTGTTGTAAAAGGGAAAAGAAGGAAGTTTTGGGAGACTACGGGGGTGTCCGTATTTATAAGGACTAGTGGACCGAATTCGGCAGGAGCTATTTGTTATACGGGGTGCGTCACACGAAATTAAAAGCAGAAGCGCAGCATCACACGGCGCATCATACGGCACCGGCGGCAGGAAGGATACATCATACGCCAGGCCCAGGGACGCGTTACGCGGCGCTGGAAACCTGGGGTCGGATCAGCCGATACGTCAAACGGTGCATCAGACGCCGCGTCACTGCCTCGCGTCCGGCCCGCGCACTAAGCGGGTAAGGCTTGTGCCCAGCGTTTAACTAGCGGAACGCCGCAACCCTGGTAACATCCGGGGAAAAAGGGGGTATGTTATGGACTTAGGCTATGGGCCATTAAGTCTATAGGTTACGCGACTGTACACGTAACGGGATATGCAGTACCTGGTCTGAGCCTGGTCCGGGTGCAGATCGGACACGATCCGTGCATGGCACGTGTAAGGTCACGTGATGGACTGGACACTAGCCGGGCACTGGCTATGCCCATAGGTCCTGCGTGGTGGGCCACGGTAGCTTCTTCTAGTCTTCCACCATACCTCAATAATAAACCCCATTTGGTACCTACTTGGCTTACCACCGTAGGTCGGACGATAACACCCAGAACGACCGCGTCGCCCAGGTATAAATTAATGTATTATAATCCTTAATAACTCGTTTAAAAGGTTGTTTCTTCGGCCCGCCCCTCGCCCGCCGTTATCATCGGATTCCCCTAACATTCGTTCCGCTTAACGTTACCCGTTATCATCTGCGTTACCTAACGCCCGCTCCACCCCTCGCTAGCCCCTTTTGTCGGCGTTAATTAGTATCCGCCCCGCCCTGCATTTCCCGCCCTTGCCGGTCTTTTTTAATGTCTAAGACTAGTCGTAATAGGGTACCTAATATTAATAGCTCCATTACTTCTAGGATACAAATGAGGATAATAATGACGAATACGCAATACTTTAATAAGTCGTAGTAAAAGTCGTTTCGCGGTCGGATATTCATCCGAGGAAATCGGGTAATATATACACAGCCTTATTTGTCGTATTATATTATAGCAGTACTGGATTTTCTTATTTTTAAAAATATTATACTATTTCTGAAATGAGGGTAATTCGCACCGCGTAGATTATTTAACATATATTTAATGCTGACGTCGAGATACCGGATTATTATAAACTCGTGTACCCTCCTATTTTGTCTCGGAATTTTCTAAAGCTGTAATATACTGGCAGTTTTTAAGCAATTGTTATTTAAAATTATTACAGCCCTTTCACTTAACTAATATAAAATAAATACCGCCCCGCCCTATCTTTACCGCGAAAATTTCTTAAATTTCAAATTCCTCGTATATACTTTTTTCTACATCGTTATCAACGAAAACTAGTTCCGAAAACTAGTTCCGGACGAGTATCGGATAAGACCTACGCGAAAAAGGGGTCTGTTGCCGCTTGCTGAACCAAATTCACGTGGAACACAGGGTGTTTGTCGAAAATATTTAAAACGACATTTAATAGATTCGGAATATCGATGACTGTTGGTAGGTCTTTATCGTTGCAATATAGTTGAAGTAACTAGTGTTACTTTGATATTGTTGGATTGATGTGTGTGTGAGTTCTAATTTTGGTAGACCGCTAGCCGGTCTGCACACTAATTTGTATAGTCAAACGCTTTAGCCTGTGATTCACTTTAAAGTAGGCATCTACTGCATTGCACTTATAATGTAGTCCCACAAACTGCAGCTAATTTTACAGTTAGTACAATCAACTTTACTACAAGTAAAGTTGACTTGGCTATACTGCATTTGACTGTTATTACAATACTGGCGGCTTTTTGTTTTGTGTCTACACGCCAGCGTGGCTTGACATCAATTGGTGGCAACCTTTTAAATCCCTGCTTAACCCGTAAACTAATAACAAGCTAGACCACTGTCAATTCCGATTAATCTGTACTATAATTAACCTTAATTACGGCCCTTTATATCCTTTTTGCTCCATCCTTTTGAGGCCTTCGTTCCTCAAATCCCGTTTTGTGTAGTTTTGTAAGCCGTGAGTCGTGAGTCGCAGCTCACGAATTTGTCAGGCATTTGCTGGTGCGCACTTGGGCATGCCCCTGCAGGCCGCCGAGTAAGCCAATGTCGGAGGGTCCTCGAGGGGCGGAAAAAAAAAAAAAAAAAAAAAAAA